>JABTXL010001273.1:7219598-7298666 GCA_025134845.1 Neodon shergylaensis
GATAGATAGATAGATAGATAGATAGATAGATAGATAGATAGATAGATAGATAGATAGATGTGGGAGAGTCTAAGGCTAGCTCAAATACCATAAGATATAAGGAGAGGTAGAAAGTTCTGGAGAAGAGCAGGTGTACAGCATAACACAAGATAAATGAGCCTGTCATTTTGCTGATGTGAAATAGTGATGGTGTTCTGACTCAGTTGGTTCAAGAGATTAAGTTTACAATGAAATGTTTGTCTACATGCAGATTCTTTGCATAGAGAACTTATTCAAGGGCCTAGCAGGTGCCACTTAAAACCTCCTTAAGATGCCATGAAGAACAAGATGTTTCTGTTCCTCACCACATGTGTTCTCATTATGTTTTTCCTAAGAACCACTGAAGGTCCCACAAAGCAGAAAAATTTGACATAAAACACCAGATCATCCATATGAATATTGACATTAGCATGTGGGACAAAGAGGATGTTTTTGGTACTACAGAAGCTTGTGATATCATTTTTGGTGCTCAGGCCTGAAATGTGTTTGAATTGACACTGATTAACCCTTACCTTTCCTAGCCGTGCTTGTATGATGTTCTCTTTGTCAAGGAATAGAAGGCTTGAATTTGCACATTATATACCTTTGGTATTCAGGTAACATGACTCAGATATTAGCCAGTAAATTTATTACTCATTCCACCTCTTCTGTATATTTGTAAAACAGCAAAAACCAAACAACAACAACAAAAAAACCCACCTCTTTGTGATGTTTCTGTGGATGATTTGAAATCAAAACCTGGATCGGGAAGAGCTGTTGAGGTGTAAATGAATAATATCTAGTTGTTTTCTATTACTTAGGGTCAATAGCAATAAAAATTTGACTTTTGTAGCAAGGTGGCATTTTATGTACCTGAAAATTAAAAATTTGGAGCATTTTAATTTATCAGGGCAATAAGTGTCAAAATTGAAAACTGAGAAAAGAGTCTCAATTATTCATTTGAGGGAATAAAAATGTATTTTTTTAAAAGTTACTCATTAGATAGGTCTCTTCATTATTTGTTGGTTAAGTACAACTTAGAGATTTTCCTGAAGAAGACAGAGTTATGATTTTGAGGCCACAATATCCAATTTAGTAGATTTTGATAATCAATGTGATTTACAAACAAATTCAAAGTCTCCCTCCTTAGAGAAGTGTCTCATCAGATGAAAAAAAAAATCCTTCAAAGGTTTCGATTCACCGGTGGGGTTTTGTAAAAACTCACGCAAACACTGCTTTAATCTTAATTATTTTTAAAAATAAAACAAAATAAAATTCTCGCTGTGCCTAAAGACATAGATCAAATCCAGAAATTAAGATTTCAATGAGGGAGCAGGCAAAGCAGGCACCTCTGATAGAAATGTAAAGCAGTAAAGGAGTGGGGCACATTCAGACTGAAGGAGACTGAAAATAAGCTTTTAACAGTTATTATACCTGGTTCCTCCTCAGAAAGAATGATAGCCCTGAACTTACAAGGCCGTAAAACCCTCTGTGAGAATTGAGCAGTCTCCAGGCCTGCTGATTCACGTATGTGAAGCTCAGTGAGAAAACGCAGTGACATCTGCAATGTCGGCACAACCGCATGTTCTATTGCATGCACAGTTCTCAGCCTGGACTAAAAGTGCTGTAAACGAGCATATATAAGGCTCTGGAAAGCACCAGTACTATGTGATTGAATTCCATGAATGAGGTAGAAATGACTGAATCACATTTTTAATTTTTATTTTACAAGACTCACTGTAAATAGAAAAAATCAGCTAACAGCCCAGCCTTCCTAGAAGGAATCAGCTTCTTGTGGGTTGGTAATTGCAATGATAACCTAATCAACATTTTGTTTTAAGATGTGTGATCTAGATTTATAATTGTGAACATATAAAACAGTATCTGTTCCTATTGTTTTTGGCTATTTTTTTCTTTGACAATTTTATACATGTGTATAATTTATTCAAATTACTCTCTCTCTCTCTCTCTCTCTCTCTCTCTCTCTCTCTCTCTTATTGTCCTCCTATACCTATCTTCCTCTCTTCCTCATCCATCAGAACTTTGGTTTTTCTTTGTGACCAGCTTTGTTGAAGCAGTATTATCTGTGTGAGCATTAGAATGAATAATCTATTGGATCTTTCTGGGGTCACCAAGTAATCACAACTGACAACAATAACTCCACAATTCCCTGAGTCTTCAGTAACAAAGAGTTCAGTAATGAGGTACTACAAATCAAATATCTTCTACTGATATAGTTTCTTATTATTCTCCTCTTCATTATTAAAAACTTTCAGTCTTTGAAAGCACTAGAAGCTACACTTCCAGTAAGTCCAAGGTCTATTATATAATTATCTGGAACTGACAAATACATAATATAATCAATGGCATAAACAATAAAGAGATTTTTATGATAACAAGTTTCATTTCAAATCTAATGCTGACATTAAACTAGATCCTTCATTGTCATTAGACGTGAATTTAAATAAGGTACAAAGTAGAACCTGAATGTTTTATTCCATTCTTATTAAGCTTTATAAAATGAGGAGAGAGTAGAGCATAAAAGTTCAATATTTGCTGTCTCCTGTTTTGAAGAAAATGATGTGCATGAAAATCAAGAAAATCCAGCCCCCAAAAAAGTTTTATAGTTGTACCACTACAATCCTGAAATACATAAAGCAATTGAATTCTAAAATGACATTTTATATTGCCAGTCATGTTGAATTTGAGACCAGAAAAATGAGAAGGCAGAGGTCAGACATTGTATATCTCCCTGACAGAAGAGACATGCTCTCAAGAGCAGGTGTGTCAACCAAGAGGCGAGGGGCCTTAGGAACACACTGCTGATGGGGCTGTTTTCGTGTCTACCCAATATTCTTGTTCATGGTTCACTCTGTTGGCTTTCTTTGGGGAAACTGCTTTCTCCTTTGAAGTCTTCATGGAGCTCACCTTACTCAGATGTTGACTTCCACTGAGATTTTGCTGTTGTTCATCAAACCAGGGTTTCACTCATAATAAACACTCATTCTGCCTTTGAGTTACTTCTCCAATCACTCCACCAGGTTTTAGTGATGGCAATTCTTAATATGCTATGTGCCTATGTTCTTCCTCACACCTTTCATGAGAAAGAAGTCCTAACATCTGGAATCCTGAACTGAAAAAAGATGATGTGCTTTGTTAATGCCCGGAGTAACTAATGGCAATCTGCAAGGCTTGGTATTTTTCCATGACTGATCCCAAAATGGATGGTAAAACCTAACCAGCAAAACACTCTTGAAAGAAATTGATGGTATTTTAGATGGCCTTTTGTGTGTGTGTGTGTGTGTGTGTGTGTGTGTGTGTGTGTGTGTGTGTGAGGTCAGGAGCCAGCCTCCTATGTAATTTCTCAGGTGCCATCTTCCTTTTTTAAATACCTATAACTTAACATATAATAACGTCATTTCCCTCCATTCCCTATCCTTCCTCCAATTTTTGATATTATATTTTCCAGTACCTCCTAAACTCTTGGGCTCTCTTCCTTCCTAATTGGAGAAAGAGAAAGACAGAGAGACAGAGAGAGACACATAGAGTGACACAGAGAGACACATAGAGAGACACAGAGACACAGAGAGAAAATCTGCTAAGTATGTTCAGTGTTGCATGTACTTGATTGCAGGGTCATCTTGGTATTGGCTCATCAATTATAAGGCTCCTCCATGGGGAGACTAAGATTCCATTCTCAATATCTGTTAGTTGTCTGTAGTTTTTGTCTAGGGGTGAGCCCTATGATAGCCTCCCTTACTGCTGATTTTGTTCATGTATTCTTTGGTAGCCATAGTTTTGAGGTATCATGGAAAAGGCTTCCCTGCCATTATAAAAAACAGGATCTCACTGATTTTCTGGAGCAGTCTCTTACAATCTTTCTACCTTTTTTCCACAGTGTTCACTAGGCCTTGTAAGTGCAGGAATTCTGCTGAAGAGATATTCTTTTGGGCTTGGAATTCCATGATCCCTTGTTCTCTGCATTTGACCAATTGTGGGTATCTATAATGATCTCTGTCTATGGCAAAAGAAGCTTCTTTGGTGAAGGTTGGAGACTATTCTCATCTGTGGACATAAGGATAACTACATGGAACAAAATTAGGAATTGTACCATTTTAGGAAAATGATGGCCACCAGTTTCTCACTAAGATCCCTGACCTCACTAGAGCTGGCTTGATTTCCAGTACCAAACATGATATTCCTCCCACTGGGTGAGCCTTAAGTCTGATTAGGCAGTTGCCGGCTGTCACCAAGATGGGAGTGCCACTATTAAGACTTTAAGATTACAGTACCATGCTGGTCATTCTGTGGTTCATAGATGCATAGGTGGTTAGTATTACTGTCTGCCTCTCTTCCTTGTAAGTACTTTCCACTTCTTTAAAAGCTAGTCTTCAGGAGGAGGCTTTCAGCTTGTATCCTCTGTGTCCTCTCTCCAAAGTCCATGTAGTTCTCAGCAAAAGGAACTCACCTTCAATCTCTGGAAGGCAATTTAAGGCAATGACAATAGTCTATAGTTTTGGAAGTCTTTTTGCCTCTTCTGAACAACTCAAATGAGGGTTTCCTGTGCCTAGTACAGAGGATTTTTATTAGATAGTCTATGACTCTTGGGGGAGCATTATCACCCTAACAGGTTTAACTCCATTTAAAATATTTATACTTATTTCACTTTGTACCAATCTTCTTCCTTTCTTGAGGCAAGATCATTCATGGGCTTAGAGCTTACCGAGTCAATTATATTGGTTATTCAGAGAGTCCTGAATAACCACCCATCTAAACCTTGACAGTGCTGGGATTATAAGCATGTCCTGAATTTTTTTATATATCCCTTGTGGATAGAACTCAGGTACCCATGAGTGTGTGGCACATATTTTTACTGAGCTATTTTCAGAGTCTACTTTCATGTTTAGCTAAGAAAACCCAATACAGTACTAGCAGTCTTGCTTCTAGTTAACACGATATGTGAGTGCTGATCAATATATCATGACAAGGAAAAATGAGAAAGAGGGTTGTTTTGGGGAAGGAAGAAACAAAACTTTAATTTCCCTTGGGCCATAATTTGTCTACATAAACATCCCCAAACACAAGTTATTAATCATGCTCACTCCATGTTAATAAGATTGATAAATATAAATCAGTGCACACACCAGTTAAAATTTATAAAATTGGAATACCACCCATAGAAGAAAAAAAGACCTATAATATGTCTTATATAACTAAGTATATTTAAGAGATTAGATAGATAGATAGATAGATAGATAGATAGATAGATGATTGATTGATTGATAGATAGATAGATAGATAGACAGACAGACAGATAGATAATCAGTGGTGAATTGGTTCCAAGAAACTGTAGGACACCAAAATCTACTGGTATTCAAGTGCCCTCTCTAAAGTGAAACAATGTTTGCAAATATCTTATATATACTTTTTATGTTTTTATTTAAATTTTTACCATTTTTATTGAGATATATATTTTTCTCTACTACCCTCCCTTCTTTTATCTTCCCCTTCTATGCTCTTCCATGGTCCCTATGCTCACAGTTCACTCAGGAGATCTTATCTTTTTTATTTCCCCTCTAGATCCATGTATGTTTTTCGTAGGGTCCTCATTGTTGTCTGGGTTCTCTGGTAGTGAGAATTGTAGACATATTTTCTTTGCTTTATGTCTAAACACCACTTATGAGTGAGTAAGTATGATATTTGCCTTTCTGGATCTGGGTTACCTCAATCAATATGATGTTTTCTAGATCCATCCATTTTCTCACAAATTTCAAGATTTCATTACTTTTTTCTGCTGTGTTGTACTCAATTATGTATATTACCACATTTTCCTCATCCATTCTTTTGTCAAGGGACATTTAGATTATTTACACATTCTGGATATGATGAATAATGCTGTTATGAACATAGTTGAGCCTATGTGCTTGTGATATGATTGAGCATCCTTTGGGTGTATAACCAAAAGTGGAATTGTAGGTTGTTTTCTAATTTTCTGAGAAATTGCCATACTGATATCCAAAGGGGTTGTACAGTCTGCACTCCCACAAACAATGGAGGAATGTTCCCTTACCCCACATTCTCTCCAGCATAAGTTGTGATCAGTGTTTTTGATCTTGGCCATCCTTACAGGTGTAAGAGGGATTCTCACAGTTGTTTTGATTTGCATTTTCCTAATGGCTAAGGATGTTGAACATTTTCTTTTTTTTATTTTATTTTTTTTATTTTATTTTTTTTATTATTAAAGATTTCTGTCTCTTCCCCACCTCCGCCTCCCCTTTCCCTCCTCCTCCCCCAATCAAGTCCCCTCCCTCGTAAGCCCAAAGAGCAGTCAGGGTTCCCTGCCCTGTGGGAAGTCCAAGGACCACCCACCTCCATCCAGGTCTAGTAAGGTGATCATCCAAACTGCCTAGGTTCCCACAAAGCCAATAGGTGCAGTAGGATCAAAAACCCATTGCCATTGTTCTTGAGGTCTCAGTAGTCCTCATTGTCCGCTATGTTCAGCGAGACCGGTTTTAACCCAGGCTTTTTCTGACCCAGGCCAGCTGGCCTTGGTGAGTATCCGATAGAACATCCCCATTGTCTCAGTGTGTGGGTGCACCCCTCGCGGTCCTGAGTTCCTTGCTCGTGCTCTCTCTCCTTCTGCTCCTGATTTGGACCTTGAGATTTCAGTCCGGTGCTCCAATGTGGGTCTCTGTCTCTTTCTTAAGTGTCTTTCAAGCATTTTAGATTCCTCTGTTGAGAGTGCTCTGTTTAGTTCTGTACCCCGTTTTTTATTGGATTATTTCTTCTTTTGATGACCAATTTCTTGAGTTTTTTGTATGTTTTGGAATAAAGTCCTCTGTCCGATGTGAGATTTAGTGAAGATCTATTCACATTATGTAGGCTGCCGTTTTGTCTTATTGATCATGTCCTTTGCTTTAGAGAAGCTTCTCAGTTTTAGGAGGTCCCATTTATTAATTGTTTCTCTCAGTGTCTATGCTACTGGGGTTATATTTAGAAAGTGGTCTCCTGTTCCAATGTGTTCAAGTGTACTTCCACTTTCTCTTCTATGAGGTTTAGAATGGTTGGTTTTATGTTGAGGTCTTTGATTAAATTGGACTTTCGGTATGTGCATGACGATAGATATGGGTCTATTTTCACTCTTCTACACGTTGGTATCCAGTTATGCCAGCACCATTTGTTGAATATGCTTTCTTTTTTCCATTTTATATTTTTTTTGTCAAATCAAGTGTTCGTAGGTGTGTGGATTGGTATCTGAGTCTTTGATTCAGTTCCATTGGTCCTCCTATCTGTTTTTATGCCAATACCAGGATGTTTTCAGTGCTATAGCTCTGTAGTAGAGTTTGAAATCAGAGATTGTGATGTCTCCAGAAGTTCCTCTATTATACAGAATTGTTTTGGATGTCCTGGGTTTTTTGCTTTTTCACATAAAGTTGAGTTCTTCTTTTGAGGTCTGTAAAGAATTTTGTTGGGATTTTGATGGGCATTGCTTTGAATCTGTAGATTTCTTTTGGTAAGACTGCCATTTTTACTATGTTAATTCTACCTACCCAAGAGCATGGGAGATCTTTCCATTTTCTGGTGTCTTCTTCAATTTTTTTTCTTCAAATAGTTAAATTTCTTGTCATATAAGTCTTCCACTTGTTTGGTTAGAGCTACTCCAAGATATTTTATGTTACTTGTGGCTATTCTGAAGGGTGATGTTTCTTTGATTTCTTTCTTAGCCCACATATTCTAAATGACTTATACAATACTTATGATAACAAATAAAATGTAAGTGCTATGGAAATACTTGCTGTACTTCATTGTTTAGGGCACAGTTCAAAGACCAATGTGCATACCTATTCATACTTTTCCTAAGTATTTTTAAATATTTATTTTATTTATGTGTGTATGTGAGTGTGGGTGTGTTACTGTGAGTGTGTATGAGCAAGAGTATGAGTGTGAGAGTGGGTGTGAGTGGGTGTGAATGGGTGTGTGAGTGTATGAATGTGAGAGGAGATGAGAGTGCTTGTGTTTATTTGCATTTGTGTGTGTGCCACTCGTGTGCCAGAAGAAGGCATCAGATAATCAGATAACCTGGATTTGCAGGCAATAATGAGCTGCTGAATATAGGTGCTTGGAACTGAACTCAGGTTTTCTAGAAGAATAGAAAGGTTTTTTATGCACTTAACAAACAACCCAATGCCCTTTTGCTGAATATCATTATCTACAGTTGTTTTGCTCCACATATTCAGAACTCGCAGATAACTGGGACCACCTATATATTCATCTGTATATGTAGATGTAACACGTTCTTGGAAGTTATCTTTATGAAAGGCATTAAATACAATATAAGTAATCAAATACATGAACTATGTACATTAGACTAAAGAGAAGCATTACCACAAAGACACATTGATTCTTGGCTAATTACTTTCCAAAAATATTTTGAAGGAATTAATTCAAAATGTCCACACGATTGCTCACAGGAACGATGCAGGATTCCAAAGTTTTTAGAAGTAAGTAAATTATCAAATGCTGTTGAAAAATTCTGAAGGTAAATCAATGTAGAAAGCTTGCTTTTGCCTTCAGAAGTTATTATGGAGTTAAGGTGTTTGCTTTAGAACATGAGAAACTGAGTCCAATACCTAACATCCACATGAAATCCAGACATGGTGGCACATATCTGTTATCCCAGTGCTTCAGGGATGGGAGATAGGATGATCTTCAGGCTTGACGGCCAGCCATTGTAGCAGAAATAGTAAACTCTCAGTTCAGGAAAGAGACATGTCTCAAAGATAAGACAGAAACAATGAAGACCAACATTGACTTCTAGCTCTATATGCACATGCACACACACACATGTTGTAGTAAGAGCGGCAGGGCTGTGTCCCCGGCACCCGGCCGCCCACATGGCTCTAGCTTATGCCCGAAATAATTACACAGAAACTGTATTCATTTAAATACTGCTTGTCCCATTAGCTCTAGCCTCTTATTGGCTAGCTCTCACATCTAGATTAACCCATTTCTAATATTCTGTGTAGCCCACGAGGTGGCTTACCAGAGAAGATCTTAACCTGCGTCTGGCTGGAGTGGGAGAATCATGGCGACCCCCTGACTCAGCTTCTTCCTCCCAGAATCCTGTTCTGTTTACTCCGCCTACCTAATTTTATGTCCTATTAGGGCCAAGCAGTTTTCTTTATTACTTAACCAATGAAAGCAACAGATAAGATACAAGACCCACCTCCATCACACACATTCATGTACTCACACACACACACACAAAGTTATTGCTCCCTGTCACATATTACAATGAAAAATAAATCATGCATAAATTCACTTAAAGTAAAACTTATTTAAATTTTGGAGATTATTTAAACTGAGATAGAAAAAAATAATTCCTTAACAAACTAAAGTTAGATTTGCAGTGAAAATAATTGATAAATTTGAAAATATTCAACTTTTTGAAAAGACACTGCAACACCTATAAAATCAAAGAGAAGTTTATATTGTGAATAAGAAAATGGTCTCAAGTATACATTGAAACTTCTATAAAATTTCTATAAAATAAAGATAGATAAGGATAAAAGGGGATATATACTACTAAAAAGGAAAGGAAAAAAATAAAACTGAAATTGGCAATCTATCCAATTTATCCTTCTGATAAATGAAACAGGACAAATAAAAAATGCCTACAATCCTCACATGTTCCTATTACAATGGCAGAAGTAAATGTCTGATTACAAAAGTGGTGGACGATAGCTATGGTAGGGGACAACTGTAATCACAGTACTTGGGAAACTGAGGCAAGGAAATTGACGGAGGCATAGAGCCAGCCTGTCCTACACAGAAAGTACATACCAGTGGCAGCTGTAGAGTGAGTCACTGTCTTGAGCAATGATAGAAAGCCCTTGTCCTTATTCACCTCTTGTTTAGACAGTCATATTGGTGATACTTTATGGGTGTACCTTCTGACATTCCTCAGAGACACAGACATACAGCAAACTCCCTGATTCTCCAGATCTTAGAATATTTTTATTTACTTGTTTATTCTTCTCTCATATAATACATCCCAGCTTCAGCCTCCTCTCTGTCCTCTCCTCCCAGCCACTCCTCCACCTCTCCTTTCCCCAGATCCTCTCCTGCTCCATTTCTTTTCAGTAAAGACCAGGCCTCCTGGTGATGTCAACTGAAGTCAACATAACAAGATACAAAACAAGACTAGGCATATACCCTCCTGTCAAGCCTGGACAAGGCAGCCCAGTGGGAGAAATTGGGACACATGAACAGGCAAGAAGAGAGTCAGAAACACCTCGCTATCAATTTCAGGAATCCAACAAAATCCCCAAGCTAAAGAACCACAGCATGTATGCAGAGGATCTCGTACAGACCCCTGCAAGCTCCATGGTTGCTTCTGAGTCCTGCTTCGTTGATTTGGTGGATGGTGTTCCTCCCGGTGTCCTCGACCTCTCTGGCTCCTACAATCCATCCTCTCCCCCTTCTGCAGAGTTCCCAGAGCTCCATCTAATTTTAGCTGCAGGTGTCTGCATATGATCTTTCCTCCACTCTACTGCAATGCTCCTTGAGCCTTCAGTGTGGGAATTGTTTTCTAAATATGGATGCTTTTTTTAAGGGTAAGTTTCTAGAAGCAGAGTTGCTAGATCACAAATATAGTCTTATAGTTAATTAACTATTTCTCAATTGCTTTCAAATTATACAGCAGAAATGTATGTAAGTCTGTGTCTCTGAGGAACGTCAGATGGTATACCCATAATGTCTCACCAACATGACTGTCTAAACATGAGCTAAACAAGGACAACAGCAATAGACATGCCAAAGTAAATGGAGAGAAAATCATGAATCCTCAACCCTACTCAAACAACTAGAGATAACTAAGGAATGCTGGGAGTGGGAGAGAGTCTTTCCCAGGGAAGAGGACAACAATTAGTAACACAATACCGAATACCAGCCCTGATTATAAGACATAAGTAACATACAGACTGAGCAGGTTGTACTTAGTAATACATACATATATATTTACATATATTTACAGCAAACTCCCTTATCCTCCAGATATTAGAATCTATTTAAATGTATTTTATTATTAAATATACATATATATTTGTATCTATGTGTATATATATGCATATAACAACAATTAATGAGGCAAGAGGCCATGAATTTGAAAGGACAAGGAAGAATATGTGAGAAAGTTTGGAGGAAAAATTGGAAAAAGGAAATAATGTAACTATATTAAAGTGTTAAAAATAAAAGAAATTAAATCAAAAAATAGAAAAGATTGATGGGAAAGACTAGAAAAATAAATGCGTTCACACATTAAAAAGGATGGGGACAGAAATGATAAATATAGAACTCTTTGTAATTATAAGAAATGAAGAAATGATCATCTGCAATAAGATTTATTCTTTATAAATATAAAGTACATTACAAACCCCATTTCAATTGTAACGTTCATAAAAATATAACATCCACAGCATTTACATCTCCAACTACATGATATGTTTTCATGGACAGCTTTCTTATCAGACATTCCTATGAATCTAAGAAAAATGTTTGTATAAACATTCTAGAACTTTTCTGGAAGTTCAGAAAATTCAGAAAGACAGAAAGCATGAAGAAAATGGTCAGGGACAATAAAGAAGAAATACAAAGGGAAATAACAAGTAACTTACAGATTCTGCAAGTGAGACAAATTTGAAGTTATGAAAAACAACCACAGTAATCAGTGGGAGCATTGAGCACCAGAGGAGCAGGGTTGATTGCCAGTTGGTCCTGGAGATGCCTACAAACCTAGCCCTTGCCCCATCTCATTGTCTATTCCTCAGCAACCAACACCCATGCAATTAAAATGCTTAACTCTCCCTGATTGCAGGCTCCTTCTGATACTTGAGATGGCATGGTGGCGCTGCGAAATTACTGAAGTTTTAAATAGAACAGAAGTTTGGGTTCTGTTTTGTTTATTATTCGAATTTAGATCTTCCTCACAGATTGAGTTTTTTGGAATCAGATGGTGAAAATGTGTGATGTGTAGAATATTTAAAAGAAGTTGACACCTGGAGAGGCAAAGAAGAGGGAGCTGGGCTGGAAAACAAGAAAAAAACTGCCAGGTGACTGGTCTCTACCACCCTGCAGGCAGACTACACTTATCTACTCACTGGATGTCGGGCACGTGGCAAAGATTTGGGAACAAAGCTTTTGGCAAGTAGGCTCAGGAAACCTTCACAGAGCTGACAGAGACTATGCACACTTCATCCCAGCAAAGCAGGAAATCCATCCCTTCTTGAGGAAGACCTGGAGGGCAAGTGTCAGGCTGCACATCCATCTTAGTTCTACTAAGAAAGAACTTCAGATTCCCATGTAAAAAATACTTAGCAATGTGTGCCTCCTCTTTGTTATCCTGCTGCTGCCCTGTGTTGTGGAAATCTGCAGGACGAGCCCCTTCACACGCTCCAGAACACTACAGCCCGTGTGGGTATTGGAATGGTTCAACCCATAACCCTGGTTCTGAGCCTGGAGAGTTGCAGGATTGGTCAGATCAGTCCACCCTCTGCTCTCCCTTTTCCTCAGCACCAGGGTGCACTCCTTGCACTGCCCTGGCTAGCTCACCCCTTGCAGCCATGAACAGGGCACAGGGCCAGCTTTCAGGTCCCCATTTCCCCTACCTACACCCTCAGAGCCAGCTCTCTCTCCTGTCCCGGCCTGGCACACGGGACACAAGAGCCACAACCGACTAGGGGCAGGGCCAGCTCTCCTGCTCTTATGACCTTTAAGACAGCTCTTCCACCAGCCTCAGCATTGATGGGTGGGGGAATCTCTTCTCCCCATGAAGCCAGATCCCAGTAAAGGCCCAGCATCAATAGTGGAGCAGAAACTAGAGGCCTCGAACCAGGCCAATGACTCTTTGCAATGAACATTTAGAAGTAACGATCAAAAGGGTTTACTGTGTGACTCACTATGGCACACCATAGCTTCCATTATGAGAGTTTCCCATTCCTTTTTTATTTTATTTTCTTTTTTGTTTTTACTCTTAAATTTCATAGGGGCAGTGGAGGGATGCTGCAAGGACAGAGGGTGGATACACAGGCGCGGGAAATGAGTGAGATAGGGATGTATGATGTGTAAGGCACAAAGAATAAATAAAAAGAAAGTTAAAAGTGACAACAACAACAATAATAATAACGTGTGCCTCAGTTTCATTTATTAAATGTGTCATCTAGGCAAGATGAATTGAGTTCATCAGTCTTCAAATGGATTTGGTCTCTGCTTTGTGAAATAGGAAAACCACATTACTAAACTTTGAACACTACCGCTCCCCCCCAAAAAAAGAAATTATTCTAGATTGGGATTTCTATGGGATTCATCATTCCTCACCTTTAAAGTTAAGGGACTGGGAAGTCATCTGCAGACTTAATTAGTCATAGCGGCTGGCACTTGAGCTTTTCCTACACCAGGACACTGTGCTAAACTAATTATATCTCCTCATTTCATCCATACAGCCCCGCTATACTTACTGTCTTATTGTCATTCCGCAGACACAGTGTGAGATTCACAGTGATGAGACCATCGGCAAAGGTCTAATATGTATGTCTAATACTTTAAAGATACATAACGTGTACATAGGCACTCCTGATTTCACAGCCTGCAAATGGAAGTCAGCTACACCTAGTGAAGGTTTTCTTTCTAATTAGCAGGATGTCTTCTAGAAGATGTCTAGGTTATTTTTAAAGACTTCCGCCACAAGACTGCAGTTTCAAATGATAACTTAAATCCACATTTGAAAATCATCATGATTTTCTCTTAGCTATTTTCTGTATATTTGAGGTAAACTTCCATGACAAGCAGGCAACTTCTATACATGACCTTTTGAAAATCTCATCCACTACCAATAGGAACTCATAAAGTGAGGTTGGATTGTAAGGGCATTCATATGCAGATAATTGATTCTGCAGATGAACATTAAAATCCTTGCTGCTAAACTAAAAACCCAAACCTCTCTCAGCATCAGCTCCAATTGTTGACAGAATATATGGTTATCCTCTCTTGGCTTCCTTCCAGACTTCTCTGACCTGACCTCTGCTTCGTCCTTACTGCTGCAGTGTCTGGTTAAATGTATTCCCTTGACTCAGAGATGTTAGCTCCTAGTGGTCCTGCTGACAGCCACCACAGTTGACTCTGCTCTGATTAACTGGTCCAGGGTAGATTCAAATTCAAGTTGAAATAATAGTACTCATGATAGGTCCTCTAGCTCTATAATTGGAAAAGAAATGATCATATAGACTGGCAGATATTTACAACTGAGTCATTTTAATGGGATCATTCTAGGAGGAAGAGTCAAAAATTTATACTATGAAGACAGAAAAATAACTTGTTTTAGTCCTTTCTGAAACCCCAGCTCCATATTTCCTGTATTACTTAGTACATTTGAAAAATCATTCCTCAATTCTTTTCATGCCTCATCTCTCCTCAAGGGCACATTACATGTATTCAAATATTTTATTTACATTGTATTACTCAATCATTAAATCTAGATCAGCAGGTTGGAACACTGGGTAGGCTTTGCCTCATCACAGATGTGAGTCAGCTAAGACCAGACAGTGAGTCAACCTCACATACAAGAGGGAGCAGTCAGATTACAAACCCATTATCAGTAATCTGCAGCTTGAATGTAGACTGCCCTTTCAGATAGTCAGGTTTAACATCTCCTGAAATGACTGGCACCAAAGGGGCCTCAGCAAGACTCATCAATTAGCTTTTGTTTGTTTGTTTAAGTTTTTGTTTGTTTGTTTGTTTGTTGAGTCCTCTAAGCATTCTTCTAAATGCCAATCATTATGTTTTATCGATGAACTTTCTACCATCAGTTCATAACCATCTTCTCTCTAGTTTTTGCTGTACCAACATGAAGTCTCATTCATTACTCCTTTTTTAATTTCTTTTATTCTCTCATATATTACATCCCAAATGAAGTTTCCCCTCCCTCCTCTCCTCCCAGTCCTTCTCACCACCACCTCTACCCCAGTCCACTTCCTCATTGTTTCCCTTCAGAAAAGGGCAGAATTCCCAGAGATATTAATCAAACCTGACATATGAAGTTGTAATATGACTAGGCACCTCCCATCATATTAAGGCTGTGCAAAGCAACCCAGTAGGAGGAAAGGTGTCCCTAAGTCAGGCAAAGGTGTCAGAGAATGTCTACATATATATTATGATTGTGCAGCTTGGTTTTCTTGTGAGACTCACCCACTACTCTTTCCTTCAAAGACTTTTACCTTTCATGACCATTTCTGGAGAAACACACTGTAGATAGAATAGAGAGAGTGGGTTGTCTTGATTATCACCAAAACCTCTTCAACTTTGTAAATGTGAGAGAAGACCAAAGTTTGCATGCTGAATGAAGGCAAAAGGAGAAGGAATGATAGATCATCCTAAAAATCTCACTGATGAGCTTAGAATACATTAATACAAGGACAGTAAAAAAAAGCATAGAAAGGTTTTAGACCTTCAACCTCCATAACCTAGCTACTTCAGATTTAATTGTGACCCCACGGGAGCAGTACCTGACATAGAGTAAACATTTAATAAGTGTTATATGTTATCATAATGGCGATGTTTATATTGCAATTTGTTTTAAAATCTCATCTCACACGGAGCTGAGGATGAAGTTCTAATTCAATGGAGTATAGAACAAATTATGAACTCAGCCACCCATGCAAATCAGTGGTGGTGGAAAGTAGCAAACAGAACAGCAGTGTGAATGCCAAGAAAAGAAGCACTGCTCAAAGACACAGAAGGTTCCATCAGATTAGCGGACTTCCTCAGACGACAAGTACATGTGAGCAAGACACGGGACCAGAAATGATTTACTGCTGA
Organism: Neodon shergylaensis; assembly: GCA_025134845.1. Lineage (NCBI taxonomy): Eukaryota > Metazoa > Chordata > Mammalia > Rodentia > Cricetidae > Neodon > Neodon shergylaensis. The sequence goes on from JABTXL010001273.1 coordinate 7,235,487, forward strand.
AACTGGCACAGCAGGCACTTTTTAATTAGGAGAATTAGGAAGTGCTTAAAGCTGGCTTCGTGAGAAGAGTTTAATTACTGTCTTTGAAACTACAACCCATAAGTCAAGAAGAGGCAGTTCAGCACAAATGTAGCCTTCAGTTTGGGTCTAATCCTGAGTTGGGTTGAGTTAAGCCATTATAATACAAGGTTAAGCCTTGAATGTGTTCCAGACTTTCTCATCACCACATTGTCTTGGATGCATCCCAGGAGAATGCACTTCAGGACTGCTGGCTACCTGCATCACCTCCCTTGTCAGCTGATCATTTTTCCTTCCATGTACTCAGAGAACAGAACAAGAGAGCACCCTGAGAGCCAAGCAGCAGCAGCCAGCCTTTGGCAGCTCTTCCTGGAACCACATTAAAATGATCCAGACATTAGCCAGAATGCTTAGTTGAGAGAGAGAGCTCACCCACTCACATGGACTTATGCATCAGAAGGAAATGATTGGTACAGTCTACTTCCTATCTTCAATTTATTTTTTTACACTTATTCCTTTAGTATGTGTTTATGTGTATATGTGTGCATGCACACACACACACACACACACACACATACACACATACACACGTATAAGAGGACAAATTTTGGAGCTGGCTCTTTCATTCCACCATGTGGATTGAAAGGATCAAACTCAGTTCATTAGTCATGTAAACAAATTCTGTAATCTATTTTTAAGACTATGTCTATTCTTTTTTATTAGTAGTTTTTCCCACTTCCCCAGCTCCTCCCTACCTCCCCATCCAACTCTTTCTGCCTCTCTTTATAAAGCAAATAAGAAAGTAAACAAAAGGGAAGAAAGAGAGAAAGAAAGAAAGGTAGGAAGGAAGAAAAGAAAAAAGAAAGGAAGGAAGAAAGCACAGAGAGAGACAAACATAAGCAAAACCCACAAAAACACTTCAGTCAGAAACCATAATATATAAGCAAAACACCAGTAAGAAAAAAAATCCCAAACAAAGCAATATGAGACCAAACATGTACAAAAATACCCTTGGGTTGATTTTATATTTGCCATTTATTCTTATTTTGAGGAGTCTATTGATTTTGTTTTCTTTTCTCTTTAAAATGGCAATGTTCTAACTGTAAGAGAACCCGCAGGTGGCAAATCAGTATTCTATCCAAAGTATCTACTTAGTAACTAAAGATTGGTCCAGCTACATATTTTGAGAATCCCCAGATAATTCTAATATTCAGTGAAATTTATCACCACAATTTAGGTAGTTTTCATATGATTGTCTTGGCTGCAAATACAGAGAGCTTTTAAACACAGGAACATAGTAGTAAAAGTCTCAAAATATTGTGCAAGTGACATTATTAAAAGAGATATGTATTTAGCAATTTGCAAAAACCTAGAGAGTGAAGATTTGTGCAAAGAGCTAGAAAGATTCCTCTTTGGGTTAAAGACACTTGCCACCCAAGCCTAATGACCAAAGATCAGTCCCCAAGAACCATATAGGTGAGAGAAAAACCCAGCTGTACAAATTTCCCTGATCTACACAGGAGCACTGAGTAATCCTACACACCCCAGGACCTACACACACACCACCACCACCACCACCAACAACAACAACAACAACAACTAAATGTAATAGAAAAAAATTTTTAAAGTCATAAATACTTTGTTGACTCCCCAAGGGAGGTCTTATCCCCTCTAAGAATGGATGGGGATGGGATGGGGTGAGCTAGGGGCAGAAGAAGCAGGGAGGAGGAACTAGGGCTGGTAAATAAAATGAAAAAAATACTTTTAACAAAATACAAACAGAAAAAGTCATATAGGAGGAGTTAGCACATACTAAGCTAGGCACAATGGTTAGTAAGGATGCTTCAATGCTTGCCCAGTGCTGTCAGGCCTTTTAATTTTTTAATTTTTTAGTTTTATTAATCAATTTTATTATTTTACATACTGACCACAGTATCCTTCTCCCTCTTTTCCTTCTACCCCATCCCTCCTCCTGCCTCCTTACTATCTACCCCTATCCACTTCCCCATCTCCATTCAGAAAGGGGCAGGCCTCCCATGGGTATCAACAAAGCTGACACACCTATCTGAGGTAGAAGCAAGTTCCTCCCTTATATCAAGACTGCATGAGGCAACACAGGATGGGGAATAAATTTTAAAAAAACAGTTCAAGCTCCATAGACAGGTGCTAATCCCACTACTGGCACTCAGACAAACAGACCAAGCTACACAAATGTCATATACATGCAGAGGGCCTAGGTCTGTCCCATGCATGTTCACAAGCTGTCGATGCAGAGTCCGTGAGCTCCCACGAGCTCAGGTCACTGTCTGTGCTGTTGAGTCTGCTGTCATTCATTTAATTTTTAAAGAACTTCTGAAATATCTGGTTTATGTTTCAAAGAGACCTGTTAGGTTTTATGGGTCAGATGATCTATCCATGGTCTGACTTGACATTATCAGTGCAAATCACCTAGTAAATGGATACCGTCTCTGAACATGCTGACTTTAATTTTTATTTTATCTTATGTATTTATTTGCATGTTTTTGTCTTTGTGCCCATGCTGCAGCACATGTGTGGAGATCAGAGAAACACTTGCAGGAGCCAGTTATCTCTTTTGACCATGTGGGTCTCAGACATGGAACTTAGGTCACTGGGCCCGGTGACAGGTGTCTTTCCCTGCTGAGCCATCTCTTCAGCCATGGAGCAGCCAAATCACCAAAAATCACCCATTGTCAAAAGCCAGAAAAGCAGCATTGAAAGTTTGGTGTGGTTCATTTCTTAAACCAGAAAACTAGATTTTGGTAAATGAAATTATAGAGAAGTATTAACTCATTAATTTTCTCCACAATAGCATAGTCTTTACTCTTAGATTGTGACCTTTCAGTCCCTGGGGCAATAGAGCAATGACTGTAATAAGGACAGCTTAGATGAGGTCTGATGACCTCCCATGCCCCAGCTGCCCTGACATTCTCTCAGGTAGAACTTACAATGTCTATGACCATTGCTCTTCTTAATATGAATGTCTTCCAAGACCATGTGGGATTGCTCATCCAATCAGGAAACTTGTGAGAAAAGGAATTTGAAGTAAGGAACTTCCTAGAATGTGTTCTGACACATGCAAAAGACATTTTCAATGTCGCAGGCTTTCCATTTCATCACGTACTAATATTTTCTTCACATTACTTTTAAATTGTGGCAAATTCCTACATCAAAGAAAACAGAGCGTCCTCCTTTCAATGGGGAGTTTCTATTTCTATACCAGACCTTCCCAGTGGGTGCACTGGAAAGAGGAAAAATAGCCCTGACCAGTCTGCCTGCTACCAGGTCAGGGTAGAATTGTGGTTTTCCTGCAAATAAAAAGATGACCAAAACCTCTCTAATAAAAAGAATGATCCCCAGAGTCCACAGGGATTACAGAGACTACGAGGTTCCAGAAAAAAAAATACAGCCTGCCAAGGATATCTAGAGCTCCGAGGATAAAATCGTAATTAAAATTGTAATAGCACTAATGACTCAGTGCTTCCATGCATTATCTTATTTAATCTTTGCTCTGACTCTTGAAAGAGAGCATTATCATCTCATTTTTGAACATCGGTAAATGAAGCATAGTGAGACCCTAATGTGAGGGCAGTTTAGAGGCAAAGACTCAAGTCCGTGCCCTCACTCTTGTAGTTACTCACTGAGAAGGATATTTTTTCCCTACAAGGAACATCTTTTGTAAGCATTAAATTAAATAGGTTATGTTGGCATATAGAAAACTCTTAACTGCCAAAAAAATATAAATTTGATTTTATCCCATGCTTTTTCAGTCACAGTCCAGCTGGCCTTGGTGAGCTCCCAATAGATCAGCCCCACTGTCTCCGTGGGTGGGTGCACTCCTTGTGGTCCTGACTTCTTTGCTCATGTTCTCCCTCCTTCTGCTCCTCATTGGGACATTGGGAGCTCAGTCCGGTGCTCCAGTGTGGGTCTCTGTCTCTATCTCCATCCATCACCAGATGAAGGTTCTATGGTGATATGCAAGATATTCATCAGTATGGCTATAGGATAGGGTCATTTCAGGTTCCCTATCCTCAGCTGCCCCAGGAACTAACTGGGGACATCGCCCTGGGCACCTGGGAGCCCCTCTAGGTCCAAGTCTCTTGCCAACCCTCAGATGGCTCCCTTAATTAAGAAATATGCTTCCCTGCTCCCTTATCCAGCCTTCCTTTATCCCGATCATCCCGTTTCCCCAAGTTCCCCCCATACTCCCCTTCTCCCTTTTCTCTCCCCATCTCCCCTTACCCCCGTCCCACTGTTTTGTTCCTACTTCATGTTCTGGCCTTGTGGGAGCCTAGCCAGTTTGGATGTTCACCTTCCTAGACCAGGATGGAGGGGGGGGGGATTTTGGACTTTCCACAGGGCAGGGAACCCTGACTGCTCTTCAGGCTGGAGAGGGAGGGGGAGAGGAGTTGGGGGAGGGGGGAGGAGTGGGAGGAGGGGGAGGGAAATGGGAGGCTGGGAGGAGGCGAAAAAAAATTTTTTTTTCAATAAAAAAAATATAAATTTGAAATTTGACTGTTGCTTAAGTCTTGCCCTTAGTCGCTTTGTTTCAGATTCTGTCAGAATCATTTCACTACATGGAAATACACCACTTGCTCCACTGGCTCGATCTGAGTATCTTTAACCCAATCAGTGAACCAGACATGTGGCTCTTTAGAGGGGATTCACTGATTCTATTTACCTATTGGATTTTGATGAATGTCTTGATCCGTGACCTGAAAATTGTCTGATCCCCAAGAAGGCCATACCTGACTGTATCAGATCATGACCCAATGGCCTAACACTGAAATACGTGCTCTTCTGCTCTGTGAGACAGATATGCAGTTCTGCTGTGCTGTGACAAATGTGTTGACGCGAGTTTCTGACCCTGTGGCTTAATAGCTTGGGACTATCTTGTTTAGGAAGATTTACCGAGGCTGTTTCTATTGTGCTTGTTTGTATAAATATATTAGAAGGCCATCCTATGGTTGACTTCTGGCAAACTTTAATGATCAAGAGGGAACAAGGTCACTGAAGACCAACTGGGACCTAAGCTCACAATTGCCATATCATCACTTTGATTGCATTCCATTGACCAAAGAAGTCACAAGGCCAATTTTTATCCACAAAGGAATATATTAAACCACAACCTCATTATTGAAGTTGTACATTCAGAAGTCAAGCATTATTAGCAAATGGAAAGAGAAGATTCTTTTTTCAGACTGGTAGAAAGCATTTAAAATACTTTCTATTTTTATTAGTATATGTCTTGGTCACTGTTCTATTGCTATGAAGAGACACCATGACTATAGTGACCCTTACAAAAAGGAAGTATTTAATGGAGGCTTGCTTATAGTTTCAGAGGTTCAGTTTATCATTATCACAGTGGGAAGAATGGTATCAACCAGGCTGACTTAGCACTGGAAAGGTAACTGATAAAGGTAACTTTATCTTGATTGGCAGGCAGTGGAGAGAGAGAGACCCTGGGTCTGGCTTGGGCTTTTGAAACATCAAAGCCCATCCCCAGTGACACACTTCCACCAACATGGCCACACCTACTCCAACAAGGTCATACCTCCTAATTCTTCTCAAAAAAGGCCATTCCTTAATGACTAAGCATCCAAACATATGAGCCTATGGGGACCATTCTTATTCAAACCACCACAATATATAATCACTATGTTTTACACTGTTTTTCTAATATTTTAATGTAGGAATTTGTTAACTGTAAACTTTCTTTTTAGAAATTATTTTCTTATATACATAGATCTGGATATACTGTGGTTTTTTACTTTGCATTTTATTGTAAGAATTTTATATTTGCTTAATTTTTTGACCCATTCATCACTCTAAGTGAACTGTTGTATCTCCATGAGTTCACATTTGCTCTACAGTTTCTATTTCTGTAAATTTCTTTTATTATTCTAGGGTGGTTAAACAAACTAGAATATATAGTGCCTGTTTATCTGTATTTGTTAAACTTGCATTGTGAGTTTTTATACTTTAAAAAAATTACTTTAAAGATGTGTGTGTGTGTGTGTGTGTTTGTGTGTGTGTGTGTGTGTGTGTACAGGTGCCACTTAAGGCTATAAAAGGCCGTGGTATCTTCTGGAACTGGAGTCAGAGACCTTTGTGAACTGCTTGACATGGGTATTGGAAATTGAACCTGGGTCCTTTCTAAGAGCAGTATACATTCTTAACCACTAACATCTCTCTAGCACTTTGTTTTGTTTGTTTTAAATACAAGGTATCGGTATGTAACCCAAGGCTAACATTGAATTTACAAGTAAGTATACTCCTTTCTCATCAAAATAGTATTTTCATTCATGAATTTCAAGATACCTGCAATGGATTTTTTTCATGTGTCTCTTTCTGGAGTAATTGTTCTTCTTAAATAAATATGAAAGTATACTTCAGCTCCTACTTAATGATTAGTATCAAAACCACTGTAATAACTATCTTTAATGGGGGTTGGGAAAATGGAAGGGTGTCACAATTCATCTGGTGGTTATTTCTATTCCATGAGTAGCTTGAACATATTTTAAGTGGAATTATCAACTTTTCCCCTAACCTTGGCATCTCCTTCTTATTTAATGACTTAGTGCCCTAATCCAGAAGGGAATAACAATGTCTATCTGTGATCTCTTAGAGTATCTGGTACAATCTAAGTTTTAAGATTCCTTTAGGTCAGATATTAACCTATACTAGCATACTTAATGAAAAAACATGTTATATGTCAAACCATACCTTCAATAAAATCCAGTTATGCAAATTTAATGACATAGCATTTATAAGACTGTGACATAACCTACTCACAAAAACCTTCAATATCCTGCATAAATCACATAATCTCTGCTATAAATCTGCCCTTGCATTTCAGGAGGAAATGAGAATTTGTACAAGTTTTTGGGAGCATTATTTGCTAATAGTTTATTTTTTATTAGTATGTTTTCAATCACAAACATTATTATAGTTCAGTGTGACATATGCTTATGGTTATATAATTTGAGAAAGGGTCACAAGTAGTCCAGGCTAGCTGGGACTCAAAAATTACCTTGAACTTCTGTTCTCCCTGCCTCCACTTTCAGAGTTCTAGGACTACAGGCATGAGTCACCATACCTTGGTATATGTGGTAACAGAGACCAAATCAATTGCTTTGCATATGCTAGGCAAGTCCCCTACCAAAATGAGTTATTACAACTAGTGCCACAATGTGATATTGCAATATATACATAAATGATTCACTAATCAAATCTAGTCCTATTTACATTGTCTAGTAGAAGTTCAATTCTACTTAGCAAATATTAGCAATACAATATGAAAGTGCTTTAGAGAGTATAAGACATGGCACTTGTTATCAATAATTAAAAAGTTTTGCACATTTTTATCTTCATATAATTTATCAAATCTCTTGTATCTCTATCCACATTAATTCATTGTCTAACCAGCGTTTCATGTGGACCCACAGGAGTCCCTAACTCTTGTTCATGTCTCAGGTCTCGTCTCATGACTATTCTTTCTACATATCACCGCCCAGCTGATTACAGGAAACACAAATGTGATCAACTTTCTTCAATATGTACAAAAACACAGAAGCTCCCATCACCTGAAGGTCAGCATGAAGCTTCTCCATGATGTATCAAGGTTTCCATGAGCTCCCATATCACCAGCCCTAATATTAGTTCAGCTGATTCCTGCTGCATATTACACCACGTGGTTTCTTTGCTCAAATTGTCTTGACCTTTCATGGGCACACACCTAGACCATGACCATTGGTTGTGTTGTCCCCTCTTCCTGCTACTAGCTCCTATCTTCCACACATCTCTATCATCTATAAAACATCTCTTTTGACAATCATGGTCTCTTCTCTCAGTCTTCTCTTCCTAGTAGCATCATTCACTCTTTCTTACAAACAATATGTGTGAGTTGCTTTTTCTTCCACTGCAGCATTTACCTCTGTTTATTCTCGCAACTTAACCAATCATAAGTACAACTTCATTTCTTATGGGATTCTGACTCTGATGTAAAATATGAGTACAAGGATTTTTAACTGACAGATTAGTGAATGATCTAATGTATTTGGGAACCTTGAGACATATGTGGATGATGTCTTAAACCTGTTTACATTCAAATGCCAAATAAGCTATATCTCCAGTATGATAGGGAAGGATTTCACAATAAAAAGATGACTCTGCATTATATTCATAATGGACACACAAGACTAGTTTTTAAAAAAGCAATTAGACTTTCATGTATGTAGAGTAAACAATTAATATATAAAAGAGGAGTAATAGCAAAGATGGAAATATTGAAATGGACAAAGTTATCTGAGAATAGGGATGCTGGTATTCTCCCCCAAGGTTTCTTGCAGGATAGTTGTGACATAAGATGAAGAGATAAATTAGAACCAGGTTTATTATTTAAAAATTGGAAATCATACACATAGTTGCTTGAATAAGCCATCCTGATGCTCTATTTTAGTTTAATTTGTCTGTGTTGTCCCTTCTTTATGCTGTTTCTTTCACACTGGCTTTGCATAAAAACCAAGAAAGGCTCTAGATTACAGCCTTTGGTGTTTAATGAGAACAGAAGAAATTGATAACATTATTCTTTTCTCGTTAAAATCCTTTACTTCTAAGCAATTTGTGTGGGAATGAGCTATTTGGTATTCCCCTTGGATTGTTAGCCACCAAATGAGGTATCAGCCTGCTAATGGCTTTTACACTCTCCCTCAGATAGCCTCTACATTTCTGACCTTTCAAAGTATGGTAACATAATTGGTTGACCATGTTTTCTCTTCCCCCCAGGGTTAGTGAACCTCTCAAAGACAAGTAAGAAGAAAAGGAAGTTAAATATTTGCCAAAAAGAGAGAAGGCAATCATAAAATATCATGGATGGATGAAAAAAGAAAAAAAGTAGAAAAAGAAAAAGCCATCAAAGGAAGGTACATATTTTCATCTGGCTGCAAGTCTGTCTTATCAATTGCACGTGGATTTATGAACCATATTCCACTTGAATGCTATACAGTAATAAATAAGGGACTTCAGCAAAACACCAATCCTGGCATGTAGAAGGCAGTAGATTTGGGAGAAGCAACATGTTCTGAATTCTGGGTTCCTTGCAGTAATCACAGTGCCCTTTCTTTTCAGTCCCTTGAAAGTTTTACACATTCACCAGAATGTAAAGCATACAACTAACTCCTGTGTTGGATAATCCTGTCTTCCTAATACCTAAGAGAAATACATTAAATAATGTTGGTTAGTAACTCAGAGTTTTATTCTTCTGTCGTGGAATAATAATCTGAAGAATAAATAATATTTTCTGTGATTATGTTCAGAAACTAAATGTTACTTTGATTCTATGAAAAAAAATCGGTTAAAACTACAAAATATGACTATGATATCATTTATAATTAAGAATACATAAGTCTTGGGATGGATCACATATTTGATTCTTTGAGATTTATCTTCACATGGAGAAAGGAAGAAGGAAACTTGATGTGATCATGAATTCCACTAAACTCAAGTCAGTATATCCAGTGATTCCTGTGAAAGCATAGCTGGGGGTAAACAGGAGCACCGTAGAGTCTTTGTTCATAGGAAATACAATCATTTCTACTGAGGATGAGGTAATGATCACTAATGTCCAAATGGAAATACTTAACGTTTGCCTTTGTTTTAAAATTATCTTCAACACAAGCACATGGGTTCTTACAGCTATTATCTCCTGGGATTGTTTACATTGTAAAGTTAATTGCTTCTTTCTAATAAGACTTTTCTAAGAGATGTGTCTTGGTTGCAGACTCTCAGATTCTAAATATAGCAATAAGGACTTAAAAACATTCACATCACATGCTGTCACGAAACATTAAAAATTAGAATAAAGAAAAAAGATTATGGTATCAAATTTTGCATATATGCCTGTGAGAGACTAGTCAGTCATGTGTTATGCTAGGCACTGGGGATGGGGGAGATAAAATAGAGGTATGATCCCATTATTTTCTCAAAATTATTTGCTAATTGTGAGACAAGATACACCAAATAAATAATTATAGTCAACCTGGACCCCGAGTTCATGGATGAAGCCTCCACATTTATACATTTATGATGGCTTTACTCTGCTTAGTTCAAGCTTGCAGGAAAGTGCCTCACAGGCATTCCCAGGGTGTATCTTCTACGTGATTCCAACTCAAATCACATTAACAATGAAGATTAACCCTCACAAACTACAGATTTTTGAGGATACATATGGTAGATTGTACATTCAGCTTTACATAACTTGGGATAAGCAAAAGATAATAAAGTGATTTATCATTTATACTGAAGTATCTCAATAGGAAGTAAACCCTGTTAAATCATTTCTTACTCTTGAGCCCCAAATTTAAGCATCATGACTTTCTCTCTACCCATGCATAAAGTCAGTAAAAATCAGGGAGGTGGAAGCAAAGTGAATGTGGCATTTATATTTTATACCCAGTTTTCCAAAACCAAACAAATAATGGAAACTGTTCATAAAATGGAGTTAAGAAAAATGATGTTTAGGCTTCGTAATTCTCTAGCAGAAACTTTGCCATCTCAGGCTAGATAAGGATAAGATATGACAAAAGGTAAATAAATGAATGAAACTCTGAAGAACTAGCAAATGAAATCCTAGTAAAGTTTCATATTGGATTTTGTAAGAAGCCAGACACATTCTGTAAGCACTCTACCCTGGGCTCAGAATGGTCTGGAACAAAAGAAATACAGTTTCCTGGAAAGTTGAAGAGATGTTGGTCTTGGTAGTGAAATATGACTGAAGTCAAGAAGAGAGGTCCAGAGCCACTTTTTCTGCAGTTGCTTAAAGAAACCCAGTCACCTGGCTTCTCTGGTCTTAGACAATGCACTCTCTGATTGTCTACAGATATTACTACTGTGTGCATCTCAGCACAGCTTCAGAAACAATACAGTTCCAGACATCTGTATCTAAGCTGTCAGTTTTAAAGGGGACACACAGAGTTCCAAACACTCCTGTGGTTCTAGGTACTTTTGAACAATCCTGTATCAATTTTAGAGTAAGATAAGAAACTGTGCTTCTGATACTTTCAAACACATTCCAAATTCTTAAAATTTAAAAGATGCCACAATTTTGAAACCTTAAGAAACACTTGTTTTGTTCATGAATATGAAATCATCACATTTTTTCTCTTGTTAAGAAGATCACTTTGCTTTAATTGTTGGGGAATCAAAACCATCTTCTCTACTTACATCAAATATTAAGTAGAAAACATAATATTTGAAAAAAATCTGCTCCATGGCAGTCTCAAATGGATACAAGAAAGAATCAAAGAAGGAAGAAAGAAAGAAACGAAGAAACAAAGAAAAAAGAGAGGGAAAGGGGGAGGGAGGGAAGAAAGGGATCTATAGTTTTAAAAAGATAGTGCATATTCAAAGGTAGCAGACTGTTTTATTGACCTTTCAATTCTAAAACAGTCAGATATAAAAGAAAATCAAGTTAGTCTCTAATGTTTAAAATTTCAGGATATTGCTTCTGAGATTCGTGAAAATATATTTTTCATCATTTACTTTACTTTTCAATTGGCCAATTGTAGTTTATCAAGCAGGTCTCAGTTTAGAGATCATATTTTTCATCAAGTCTGCAGAGAAGTGTTCGTTTTACCCATTGCATCTCAACTGGGTGCAACTTCACTCCTTCCCCCAATAGATATCCCTTTATTTATAGATATATTGCTGTTTATCAGAGTGTGACAGGAGAATGTTGTTAGCATTCAGTGGACAGAGCCCAGACGCTCTGCTAAGTATTTTATAAGCACAAAGCAGAGCTCCCTAAAAGGAGATACCTGTCCTAAATGTTAATAGATCTTCTATCAATAGATCACATTTTGAAAAATCCCTGTTTAACTCATTAAAGAGTCTGTCGGTTTGTAGTGACCTCATATCATTTAGGCTCTTGGAACACCAGAGCAAGGCTTGCTCTCTATTGCATGGTTCTTATGTGCACAGGAATCATTGGGCAAATGGTAAAATTGAAAGGAATGGTTGGCTGAGTCAATACATGCAGTTACTAATCACAGTAAGGGAAATCTTTAATAAAATATTTTACATTGTCAAGTTCAAATATACACATTTTACTTAAAACCGTTGTATGTTCACCGGCAACACAGCTAAGCACACAGGACATAAATTATCAGCCCCATTTTTAGAAAGAATGTGCCAATAGTCAGGTGGTCCAAAAGGCTTGGGAGCTGTAAATGATAATAAATGCTCTAGCACTGCAGATTTTATAGAAAATCTTTTCTTGTTTGTAATACATTAGGTGCTTAGAAATAACCAGCTCTCTGCCCAGTGAATGTTACCCTATCTTGTTCATTCTTCCAAAAAGGAGATGTTTTACTTGAGGCAATCAGAACCCATAGATCACTCAAATTTGACTAGCAAAAGTATCAGTCCACAATCTCAGAGAAGACAGGAAACTAGGAGAACCCTAAGAGAGGCATACGTGGATGTCCAACCTCACAAGAATGGAAAATAGACAAAACTTTCTTAGAAAATCGACAGCTCTGGGGGAGGGAGGAGGGTGATGGGGAGTGGGGAGAGAATAAAAGGAACAAGGAGAAGAACATGAGGGATCTGGAAGGCCAAGTTGGGTGAAGGACAGAGAGGGACAGGAAGAAAAGAGATACTTTGAAAGAGGGAACCATTATGGGGTTAACAAGAAACCAGGCACTAGGGAAATTCCCAGGAATCCACAAGGATGACTCCAGCTAAGAATCTAAGCAATAGTGGAGGGAGTACCTTAACTGCATTTCCCCTGTAATAACATTGATGACTACTTTAATTGTCACCATAGAGCCTTCATCCAGTAACTGATAGAAGCAGATGCAGAAATCCGCAGCTAAGCCCTGGGCTGAACTCCTGGAGTCTAGTCATAGAAAGAGAGGAGCCACATTATGAGCAAAAGAACCAAGACCATGATGGGGATAACTACAGAAACAGCTGGCCCAAGTAAGTGGGAACTCATTGACTCTGGGAGTGACAGCTGGGGAACCTGCATAAGACTAACTAGACCCTATGAATGTGGGAGACAGTTGTGTGGCTTGGGCAGTTTGTGGGGCCACTAGTAGTGGAACCAGTATTTATCCCTAGTGCATTAACTGTCTCTTTGGAGCCCATTTTCTATGAAGGGATACATTGTTCAGCCTAGATACAATGGGGAGCACTTTGGTCCTGCCTCAAGCAATGTGACAGACTTTGTTGATTTCCCCTAGGAGACTTCATGCTCTCTGAGAAGTGGATTGGTGGTGGGGTGGGGACAAGGTGGGAGGAGCAGGAGGAGAGGGGGAGAAGGAATTGGGATTGGTATGTAAAACAAGATTGTTTTAAGAAGAAAAAAAAAGAAAAAGAAAGTTACTGACTCTTAAAGGGGTTAGGCAAACAACACAGAGCAACTTTGGGATATTGTGTGTTACCTCTCAGTTCCTTTACAGGTAGCTGAAAGGCACCAGCAGCCCATCTTGGGTACTGGCTAGGACAAACTCATCTTTGTTAAGACCTAAGTCACTGCCCTGTGGGAAGCCCAAGGACCACCCACCTCCATCCAGGTCTAGTAAGGTGAGCTTCCCATAGGGCAGGGAACCCTGATTGCTCTTTGGGCTGACAAGGGAGGGGGACTTTATTGGGGGAGGGGGAGGGAAATGGGAGGCGGTAGCGGGGAAGAGACAGAAATCTTAAATAAATAAATAAATAAATAAATAAATAAATAAATAAATAAACCTAAGTCACCTAAATTCCCAGTACACATAGGAATAGAATGTGTAGACATTTGGTTTAAAAGCAGAATTTCTGGATCTTGGAGCCCATCTTATAATTTATGAACTATATTGAGGAAATGCATATCTTAACACCTATATATTTACTTTCACCTAATATACTAGAAGATAAAGTATATCATACTTATTCTAGCACAACACATATCACATATATATATATATGTGTATATATATATATATGGTACTCAATACAGCAACTGATATGGAACAACTGCCTCATAAATTTATAATCTATCATCCATCATTTATGTATTATCTGTCTATTCATCAGCTGTTTGTCAGCTCTTAATCCTCATCCTCATTATTTATGCCATTTTTCATGTAAATAAATTTCATAGAAATAAATAAGCCACATCAGTATATTCCATGTCTCTCATACACTGCAAGAGCCTATTTTAAAATATGCACAACTGCTTTGCCCATTTTTCTGAGCACCTATATTTTCACCCCAATGCAGTGTATTATCCAAATCAGTTCTTTAGTTATAAAACAGCCTCATTGCAGGAGGCAGAGACACAGTTTTCTTTCCCATTTAATAGGACTGTATTTCAAAGGTTCTTCTGATAACTGTGGTCTAGGTGTTACCTCAAGAAATTTCTCTGCAGTAACTCTGAATCATTAAAACAAATACGTAAAGATCCAAACCAAGAAACTAAAAAGCAATAATGAAGTATTTTTGTTAACATGAAGAGATTTAAAAAGTAATTTGTGCTTCCTAGACCTTGGAATACATCATTGTGTGTGGTGGTTCCAATTCTATAACACCACCATGAGAAAGCATTGCAAACACCAATGAGACAGCAGCTTAGGACAGTATTAGTTCACAGCCATTGTATCAGCAGAACTGATTCCTCTACGCTGAATATCCTTTGTCCCTTTCCTAGACTTGTGTGATTTCTCGCAATGTGGCATATTCCTTGGCTCAATGATTAAGCACTTCACCTATGGTCAGGATGCTGCTGCTTTTGTGTCTCCTCACATGGGGCTCTTTCCCAAGGGCATAATGGATGGAAAGCCCACCTTTCTCCGACAGGACTTCCGAGTTAATTTAACTAACTTTCATCAGGGACACTGTTTCCAATTAAAGTCGTTTAAGAGCCTGAGCATTTTGACTTCCACATGTGATTTTTGAAAAGAAATACCTCAGCTTATTCTTTTGGTCTTTTCCAAACCCAAATGTATAGTCATCCCTGTTTATACTGTGAAGTTCTTGTCAAAACACAGTCCAGAAATGGAGTCATCTGAGAATTCTGAGTGCTTGCGAGAATCCTTCAAGAAAACAAGAGAAGAGTCCTGTGACCTCAGTTTCTTCAAATAACAGACTTGTTCTTAGAATTTGTTTTCATGCTCGTCCCAGGTGTAGCAGGGTAAGTTGAAGCTTACTTCAGTTTACCCATTAATGTTTGCTGTTGTTATCCAATTAAATGTTTAAACCACCCTTTATATGCCTCTATGGAAAAAAATCTTTTTTGCTACATCCAGCCTGTCCTTGTAATTGTATACACCTTGAACTCATGAGAACTTTATTCCAGTGACCTTTCTTAACCTTCAAAGTATAAACTTCCTGAGTTTCTGAATAAAGCCAGCTATTGCATGAGACTTTATTCTGTCTCATTCAATAGCTCAACTCTCCCAGGTCCACTAGTTCTGGAGCAGTGACACTACTCAACTTACTTCCAGTATTTTACTTTTGTCATTAAGTTCCTCATCATTCATTTCTCTGGGTTGTTATCAAAATCTCAAACCGCACCATTATACTGCCCATCAACTAAGCTACAGCAAAAGTATTTTCTTGATAATTCGGCATATAAAATAAAATGGATACTATCTCTATTATTTAGAACTAGTCTCCTAAAGACACAGTGTATTTAAATAAAAACAGCAACAGTATTCATATGTTAAACTGAGACAATGAGAAGACCAGGCTCTTGAGTGAGCAGTTTTCTCCAAGATATTGGATGGATCTTTAAATCAGTGTGACCATCCTGGAAGATGATACTAACAAGCTCTTTATTCTCACACACTCCTCTATGAATTTATCTCATAGTACCTCCTGCCACAGACACACCAATATTTGTAAAAATATACTTTGGCACTTTTTAAGCAATGGTAAACTGCCAAAAATTATAAATACCTACCATGTGTTACAAGTTAAATATTGGACAGATTGATATTTAACCTTGTGGAAAAAACATGTTACTTCCTAAAATAAAGACTTGAAGAATACTATAGAGAGATATTTTCTGTTAAGTTTTAAAAACTATGTAGGCATATGAACCCTGCATACAGAGACATAGATTATACATATATGTTTTACACTGGATTTTCACTCTGAAGATCAAAGTGTTAATAGTCCTTTCCTAAGAGAATAGACTCAATTAAATGAAACCTCAGGGAACAATTCATCTTTCAGTATTAAGTACTTCCATTATTTCTGTTTTGTTACAAAGCATTTGCTCTACCTTGGCATAAGGTCATGCTCAACTTCCTTAGCGATCAGGGAAATGCAAATCAAGACAACTTTAAGATACCATCTTAAACTGTCAGAATGGATAAAATAAAAAACACCAATGATAGCCTTTGCTGGAGAGGTTGTGGAGAAAGGGGTACACTCATCCATTGTTGGTGGGAATGCAAACTTGTGCAACCACTTTGGAAAGCAGTCTGGCGGTTTCTCAGGAAATTCGGGATCAACCTACCCCTGGACCCAGCAATACCACTCTTGGGAATATACCCAAGAGATGCCCTATCATACAACAAAAGTTTATGCTCAACTATGTTCATAGCAGCATTGTTTGTAATAGCCAGAACCTGGAAACAACCTAGAAGCCCTTCAATGGAAGAATGGATGAAGAAAGTATGGAATATATACATATTAGAGTACTACTCAGTAATAAATAACAACGACTTCTTGAATTTTGCATGCAAATGGGCGGAAATAGAAAACACTATACTGAGTGAGGTAAGCCAGACCCAAAAAGAGGAACATGGGATGTACTCACTCATATTTGGTTTCTAGCCATAAATAAAGGACATCGAGCCTATAATTCGTGATCCTAGAGAAGCTAAATAAGAAGGTGAACCCAAAGAAAAACATATAGGCATCCTCCTGAATATTAACCTTCATCAGGCAATGAAAGGAGACAGAGACAGAGACCCACATTGGAGCACCGGACTGAAATCTCAAGGTCTAAATCAGGAGCAGAAGGAGAGAGAGCACCAGCAAGGAACTCAGGACCGCAAGGGGTGCACCCACACACTGAGACAATGGGGATGTTCTATTGGGAACTCAGCAAGGCCAGCTGGCTCTGAAAAAGCATGGGATAAAAACGGACTCGCTGAACATTGCGGACAATGAGGACTACTGAGAACTCAAAACAATGGCAATGGGTTTTTGATCCTACTGCACGTACTGGCTTTGTGGAAGCCTTGGCAGTTTGGATGCTCACCTTTCTAGACCTGGATGGAGGTGGGTGGTACTTGGACTTCCCACAGGGCAGGGAACCCTGATTGCTCTCTGGGCTGATGAGGGAGGGGGACTTGATTGGGAGAGAGGGAGGGAAATGGGAGGTGGTGGCAGGCAAGAGGCAGAAATCTTTAATAAATAAATAAATATTAAAAAAAAACTAAATTAGACAATTCAGTGTCACCTATACTTGTCTAACACAAAGAGACTTTTAAAAAAGAAATTCTCACTGTCTGCCTTTCCAGGCTTGAGCTACATAGCATTTTAATTGCCATTTGGTAAAAAATATACTTAGGTGTAAAATACAGCTACAAAGTAATTCATTTAGATAATCTCCAAGAAAAATGAGATTAAAACAAACTTGTGTATAACTGATCATCAGCAGTGGCTTAACAACAGGTGGCAAACTTCAGGCTGAATGGCCAGATCAACTTAAGAAGGAACTGCAGGCCAGCTGTGGAGAGCATAGTCAGCAGCAGACTCCAGATGTTACCTTCACAATGTTCCACAGCTGCAGTCTTCAGGGCCCAAATAATTCCTTCTTTAGAACAGTCAACATCTGGCCAGTGGAGTGGGGCACTATTTCACCTTCAGACACAGCAGTTCTAACAGGCAGCACGTGACCCTGTCACCGTGGCAGAGACACTATGGTTTGGCATCACCTGTCATTTTCTGCCACATCCCATCCTCTCCCCATTCCCTTCATAGACACCGATCTCAAACCCCAAACTGTACTTCCAGGATATTTATTCTGAAGTGCACCAGAAAATACTGTTTATGCTTCTGTATTTATTATGTCCTTTAACAACACAAGGCAGCATGGTGAGCATCAAGATTGGACTTGCTCATCTGCCACTGGACACGCAATAAAATTATTGGCAACATGTGTGCTTGAGACTGAAATGTTGCTTCCCTCTCTCTTGCTCAATAACCCAAGCAGCTGCATAATAATTCAAAGCTTCTACAGCTCTTCTCCCCATTAGGCAGAAAAGAAAAAATTGAATAAAATATTTTACCAGAAGAGATTCAGGACAAATGAAAACTGGCAAAATGTAAACAATGTGGGAAAAATATTGCACTAAACAAGCAGTTATTTCATTGAGGCATTTCACCAACCACCAATTATTTCATAAAGCGCTGCATATAACATAGACAATAATTTAGAAACACACCTCACCGAATAATTATTCAAGACAATTCAATAAGATTTTACTCAAACTAGCAATTATTTCTTTAACAATAAGGATTTATTCAGAAGGAGTTTGTAAAGCCTGCCCTGAATAGATACACTGCAGAAAACCCACGCATGTACCAGAATCTATGTTTGAAAGGATTTTAAGAGGGCAAACATCACAGACAGAAATCCTCTTTTTATTGAACAAATCCTTTCATCTCTATTTATTTATTTCTTCATTTTTGCATCAAATATCTATATATCTAAAGTAAGAAATAGTTTTGTGTGTATATGTATGTGTGTGCACTGTACACCATGTATACATATGCATGAGGTTACTCAACTTAATGTATACATGTTCGTACGGAGGCCAGATGCCAATATTGGGTGCCTTCTTCTGTTGCTCTCCACCTTACTGTTTTTCAAAAATATTTATTATTGTTAATATACATGCATGCCTTTTGTCTGAATGTATACATGTACACCATGTATATGCCCAATGACCTCAAAGGCCAAAAGAAGGCATTAGATCCCCATAACTGAAATTTCAGGTAGTTAAGTCATTTTGTAAATACTGAGAACCAAATCCTGGTACTGTGAGAGCAACAAATGCTTGTAACTGCTGAGGTATCTCTCTAGACCCATTTTACTGTATTTTTTAGATAAACTCTCTAAAATCAGAGATTTTTAAATAAAATGTCTGAACCTGAAACTCACTAACTCAGTTAGGATGCCTGACCTGGTGAAGGAACTCTAGTGATCAATCTCTCTCTGCTTACATAAGTATTGTGGTCAGCATTTTATATAGATTCTGGGAATCCAAATTAGGACCCCTTTCTTGCGTGTCAAGCATATTGCTGAGCCATCTCCTGTCCTTGAAAGTAGGAAATATTAGTGATACACATAGATCATTCTTGTTCTAGAAGGGAGTTTTAGAACAATCCAGGAGTGTCCTATGCACAGAAAGATCTCCAGGCTTTTGTCTGTGACACAAAGGAGCTAAGAAAGGCTTCCTCTGTCATTCTTTCCAACTTCACCTGGGAGTCATCACTCTGGTCCCACCTACTCTAGACAATGTTTTTTCTAACTCACCAAATTTGTTTCATATTTCCTTTGTTCTCTCCTGGATTTGTAATTGTTCTTAGCTCATGAGGACCTAAAAATATTTTTACCTTTTTACCACTGACATATGCTGTGAATTGATAGAATTTTACACATAAAAACAATAAAAATAGGTCATAAAATGTTTTAATATTATTGTATGATAAATTAATACTTTGAGCATAGTGGACTCTATAAAATATGTGATTCAAATTCATTTACCTAGTGGCTAATATGGCTTCTAGAAAAAAATGCAAGTTTTGTATGTGGCTGTGTGATGATTGAATGATTGAATAAGATCTCTGTTCACACTCTGGTGTCAAGTCATTGTCTGCTTCTATAAAGCTTTGCCTATCTTCCATTTTAAGGAAGACACGCTCCTCTCAGATACCTAGTCATTCTCTCTATATTCCTTTAACACTGTGTGAAGTGAAATTGCATGAGCACTGTGAACAGATTTTTTCCAGTATAGAGCAGTGTGTTGGTAACTGCATACACACCATATACTGGAACACTAGAAGGTTTTCATATCACATGCCTGGAACTTGATACCCCTTCAACAACTGACCCTCTTCTCAATTCCCTCTAGCTCTTAGGAACCTTCTGTTCCTCTGAATTGGAGCACTTCAAATACTTTTAGATACTCCACATAGTTCATATGACACATTTAAGTAGAATCATGGCTAATGCCCTTCAGTGGCCATCTTGTTTGTCTTAACCATATGTCCCCAAGGTTCGTCAGTGTTGTTGAGTATTGGAAGATGTCTTTGTACAGGTAAAATAATATTCTGCTGTATGTGTGTTCATTTTTTCTTTGATCAATGTATATATAGGATATTTTCATCCCTGAGCTGTGCTAATGCTACAATAGGGAAAACAGGATTAAAATGAGTTAAAATAGAACTTTAATCTTATCTGGAAATCTTACTTCTGAATATTTGTCCAAAAAAGTAAAATAACAATGTTGAAGAAATATTTACACACTTAAGTCATTTAATTCTATTCTTAAGACTTATTGTTATTTGAAATTATCTTGCACATTGGCATAGTTGCACCTGCCTATAATTCAAGTGTTTTGGGAGCATTAAAAGGAGGATTTGGGGTTCAAAGTTATCCTTGGCTACACAGGGAATTTGACAGCAGACTAGAAGGCAGACTGAGCTACATTAAGATTCTGTCTTAAAAAGAAAAGAAATATCTTATTGACTTATTTATTAAATTTTGATTATCCACATTGGAATATAAACACCTGTAATCCCACTTCACTACTATTACAATAATGACTGCTACTTAATAAGTCTTAAACAACCATTGACCAATCAAGCTAATATGCAAAACAAGACTAAATAAAGGATTCTCCCAGTTGACCTGAAAGGACATCAGGAAGCACTTTGGTTGATGGCAGCTGACTATGTTCAGAAACCCAAAGAGTCCATAAGTCTTTTTACCCAGATACCTAATTCTCAACATTTTGGCCAATGACCCATTTATTCAGAAAACATTTTGAAATCATTTCTGGGTCCCAGAAACTGTTCTAATCGCCACAGTGTTCAGTTCAACCTGAAGGTAACCCAGACTCTGCCACTGTAGTGCACACAGTCAAAATAAAGAATCCAACTAGTATCAACAGTGAATGAACAACAGACTACAGATGTGGTGAGTGGTAAGGAGCGGTAAGTAGTTGACAGTAAAAAAAGACATCATAGTCAACACCTATGATGAGGCCTCATGGTAAGAAAAAAGCCCTAGAGGAGTGGTTCTCAACCTTCCTAATGCTGCAACCTATTAATACAGTTCCTTATGTTGTGGTGACTCCCCAACCATAACATGTTCTTTTGCTAATTCATAATGATAATTCTGCTATTGTTATGAATTATAATGGAAATATCTGTGTTTTCTAAGGTTTTAGTGAGCCTTGGGAAAAGCTCCTTTGAGACCCCAAAGGGGTTGTGACCTACAGGTTGAGAACCATTGCCCTAGAGGGTCAAGAGAGAAAGCGGTTCAGAGGCACCTGAAAATCCAGTTCCACTGTGGCATAAAATGTGTGTGTGTACAGATAGAGTAGCTAGCACAGATGTAGATAATTTTGTGTGCATATAACTGTAAGCAAAATAATTATAATTGGATGAGTAGAAGTATAAATAAGGTCCTTGAATTTTGAGGGTGATGCTATATGAAACTGTGCCAGTCATGGAAGTCAGGAAGACCAGACTAAAATGAATACTGAGCCTTGCATGAAATGTCAGTCACTTTCCAAGTAATACATATATATTTTTATTTTTTATTTTATTTAGATACTTGAAAATATTAGTAAAAGAAAGATAAGATTATCATACATCTTACTTTTCGACTTTAAGCACAATTAAGACTTTGATTCTCCCACTTGAAGCGTTTCTTTTCGTATACACACATGTTCATCTGATTTTTATAGGGCTGAGTACAGGAATTCTTGTGCTTTTATGAGTATCTCTAAAAGAAAAGCAAAACCAAAAATTATGGGATACCTATAAACCAATCTCCTTTACTGGATACATATATAAATAAAATTTAGAATATGCTTTTAATTACCAACTCACTCCTAAAATGCAGAAAGTAAAATCACTAGCTTTCACCTCATTTCCACAAAACCGGTCTTGTGACAGGGAGGTTTTGATTTAAAAACAAGAGAAGACATTTTTCTTCCTTCCTAATATATGGCCAGACAGTTATTTGAATATTGTGAAGTTTTCCTATAAATAATTAAGTGCATCTGCCAACACCCCTGGTAAAATACATAAACCGAATAT
The DNA here is from genome assembly GCA_025134845.1 of Neodon shergylaensis. Taxonomy (NCBI): domain Eukaryota; kingdom Metazoa; phylum Chordata; class Mammalia; order Rodentia; family Cricetidae; genus Neodon; species Neodon shergylaensis. The sequence continues at coordinate 7,257,855 of JABTXL010001273.1, forward strand.
ATTTATGGGATGCAGTACCTAGGCTGATTACCATGTGCTCATTCCCTTACCTAATCAGAACTAGTTTGTAATTCAAAACAAATGTCACAGTCCTTAGAGCAAAGGGAAATTAACGAGAGTGAGGAGTCTATAATTTTCGATTTTAAGGAAGCCAGACCAGCTGCTCTCAAACAAGCCATAGTCCCTTATACTGGCCACTTTGGAGATCAAAAGTAAAATATCTTGATAAATGTCTGTGTTGTGTTACACACAAATAGGCAAAAGACAGTGTATGGCCAGAAACCTTTCTGTCTTCTGTGGGTTTGAGATAGAGGATTAACAACTGCCACTTTCTCTCATCCACATAATTTCCCACGCTCCACTCTCCACAGTGGATGGGCTGCACCACCCCTTGACTCTACTTTAGTCACGTCAGTGACCAAATGTGAAGCCAGCAGAAGGCTGGAAAACTGCTTACATATTTCAGTTCATTCTGTTGCCTCTTCCTGATTGCATGAACACATGCTTGAGCTAGCTTGCTGGAGCACAGCTGAATAGCTCCAGTCATCCCAGCCAAGACTCTATGAGATCAGCCAAAAGCCAGATGATGCCCAGGTGGGCAAGTAAGCCCAGCCCAGATGCAAAGAACTGCCAACGTCAACATCCAGTATCAGCCTTCATAGCCAACCTGCAGACATGTGACCAAAATAAACAGTTTGTTTTAATCCACAAAATTTAAAAGAAATTAGCTATGCAGTATTATGGAGGCAAGCACATAAAATCATATCCTGAAAGAACAGATTTCTCCTGTAATAACACTGTTTTATTACTTAGCAAAGCTAAAATATATTAGGAAAAAACCTACTAGCATATGCTTCTAGTCATAGAACCTGGAAGATAAAGCAAGAAGATCAAAAATTTGAGGCCAGGCTAAGCTACACACTGAGTCCCTGTCTCAAAAGCATTACAAAATCAGTGCAAGAATTGTTTGCTTGGTTTTTTGTTTTGTTTTGTTTTTTTGGGGACAGGGTTTCTCTATAGTTTTGGAGCCTATACTGGAACTAGCTCTTATAGACCAGGCTGGCCTTATAATCACAGAGATCCAATGGCCTCTGCCGCCTGAGTGCTGGGATTAAAAGGGTGCGCCACTACCACTTGGCAAAATAAGTAAAATATTTAAAACAAAGAAGCCAAAATGAAAATACAGAATTAAAAACATCTGAATGGTGTATAATGTGAGACTACAAAGAAAAATCTTTAAACAAACAGGAAACCCACTAACACAGTAATGTTAAAATCTAACTGTAATTATAACTGTTACCTATAATAATTGCAAAAGAGCCAAATAAAAACGAAGAAATCCCATTTTGTAGACTTGGACATCTTATATAAAAATATAGAAAGGTTAAAAAAAAGTAGAACTCACTGACCACGCGACTGAGGAACCATCATAGAAAACAGGGAGGAAAGATTGTAAGAACTGAGAAAGATCCAAACGAAGCAGGTCATCCTGCTATGGCAGAACCTTGTGCACATGAAATCACAGCAGTTGTGGTCACCTGCACAACCCATGCACAGGACCAACCAGTCAATATTCCAGCACAGTGGCAGGAGGGACCCATGGTCCTAACACTAGGTGGGGAACTACTGACAGCTGCTGTCCTCTGGGGGAAGGAGAACCCATTTTCCTTAAAGATATGGGCCTTGTAAGCAGATGATAATGGCCCACACCCATGAATATATGGGCATCACAAGATGAAGTTTGAAATACTGTGTGTGTTTTTGTGTGTATGTGTGTGTTTACAGAAGATGTACCAGACATCTGAAACTAAAAGGTATCATATTTAGCAAGACTTACAACAAAAATGTAGGTTGTAAGGCAAAGACAATTGTTAGAGATCAAAGAGTAGGAAACACTATTTGAAGAAAACAATCTATCATGAATGCTTATTGTAGTAAGTATTATGCACAACAAATAATAGAATAGAATAAAATGAACAAATAAAAATTTAGAAACTTTTAAAAAGAAATTTGTTTGTAACTCCAGTGAGAAACATTGATGTGCTCCTTTTCAATAACAACCTTAATATGCATGCAAAATCCAAACACTTGGCTAAAATGTGTGATCTAATTAAAGATACCATGCTAACAATGACAGAAGATATTTTTTAAAAGTATGCAAAAAAGATTTGCCACAAACCAAAGTCTTTAAATAATATTCAATTATTTATAAAACAAAACATATGAATCAAAACAATTCTCCAAACAAATAAGAATTTAAGCTAAGAAAATTCACAATTGTTTTAGAGTTATAAAAATTCTAGTTTAAACATAGGCAAAAATAAATCATAAAATGCATTTAGAAGTCTTTGTAACTTAATCAGCATCAATATACAATGAAGCAAAATGGGGGATGCTGAAAAGGAGTACAGCCTCCTTCCCACAGTCTACACAAGGTAGCTGACCACTATACAAACACCCAGTGCCAACAAAACAAACTCAGATCATGATTGACCTTGACTGATTTAGCTAAATCAATACACACATGTGCCAAACTATAAAGTAGAGATTTATATATAAAGAAAACCTTAACTGTACACATTAAGACAGTTTTTTTAATCAGTAATTTAAATAGTTATTTCAAATGTTAGTAAAATAGCAACAATTTAACCAAAGATACAAAACAATAATTTTATAAGCCTAAATGCATATACTAACAACAGCAAAAAAAAGATTCACTAGTTATCTTCTCATTTATGTGGCCAAAAGCTGAACCAGAACTAACTTACCCGACTCAGAATTTACTTTGTTCACAGTTTGAAGAAATATGGTCTCTGTCCATCACAATATAAGAAAGCATGGTAGAGGGTTTAGGTCACTTGTGTGGCAATAGGATCATGAAGCCACCGGTTTTACCTCAACTGTATCAGGAAGATGAGGGACTGCTGAAAGAAACTGTGAAAAGTGTGGATCTGTAAACCTTAGAATATTGTAAACAGAGCTTAAGGAGCCATCTTGTGGGTGTGGAAAACCAGATCATCAGCAAAGTGTCACCATGGAGCACTGTTATAACAGAGTTTCAAAGAGAAACAAAGACTCTACTGGGAAGTAGGCTAGGGGTCTTCCATTTTATTTTCTGGTAAGGACTCTGGCTGAATTCTGACCATGTCCTACGATCTTGAGTCAGCTTGAATTCAGAAGTAATGGGCTAAATAGTTATGCAGTAGAACTTTCAAAGCAACATAACATTGAGGCTGTTACATGGCTATTGTTCACTGTTTTTACTGATGTCTACAATGAGAATTCAAAGAAGAAGGTATAAAAATAAGCAACATGGTGAGGAAAGGAACATGGCAGAGTTCATGGTGGCAGCTGTATGGGGCTGGGACATCTCTCATCTCAACAGATCAGGAAACAGAAATGGAAATGCTAGTATTCAAATGAAGTTGTATTTTCCCTTTAGCTCTCCTATAAAGATATCACCTATATTCAAGGGGAGCTTTTCGTCCACTTCTCTTGAAACTCACTAAAAATGGACCTACGACCATGTCTCCCAGGTAACTCCAAGTAAAGTCTGATTGATGATGAAGATAACTCACTGTGGGTTTTATGATAAAAAATCAATGCTATCAACTATGATTCTATATAAAAGTTAATGAAAATGATAAGCTACCAATAAGACTAGTGAAGGAAAACAAAAAGCACAAGTTCCTCAAGTCAGAAATAGAAGAGTGATAGTTTTATCCAACCCACATTTTAACATCCAAGACAATCTAAGTCAAAGGATAACACAGTGGCATGTTGGATATTTTAAGATAAATGACTTTGAGGAAACAACAGAAAAAAGAAGGCCTCATTGGCTTTCCTTCCTTTTCCCATTCCATTTCCTGTAGAAATGATTTTCTGACCTCCTGTAAAATGGTGCATAAAACCATGACATTAGAGTGTCTCTCTTATTCATGAAAGAGGAGAGAGTTTTATATCTGCAAATGAAGAATGAAAGACAAAAATCTGGGCAGTCTATCCTAGCTATATTTCCTATTAGAATCCCTAGAACCTGTTCCATGACCTACCACCTTTTTACTCAGTTAATATGACTCTATTGCTCAGTAAAGCATGAATATCTCTTAACTATTTTTACATGAGTTTATTTTACTTACAAAAGTTTCCATGCTGTATAAAACTTGAAGAAATGCAGATGATTGTATTTCAACTTATCATTTGTTACAAGAGTATCTCTGTCATGATCCTACTATGAGTAAAGGAAAGATACTTTTCTTCTCCTATACCAACCAGAAAGAAAATAAAAATATAATTCACATTATATTTCTGAAATATTTCACAGTTTATATATCTGTCTTATTTATATTATGGTTTAATCAGAAGCACATTGTCAATATGCAAGAAAATCTCTAAAGGATATGGTATTCAAGTAGTTCCTTTCTTTGCTACTAAAGTCTTAAGGTCTTGAAGGTGGTTATGCTATGTTATTTGTGTGTTACTAGGTGCAAAAAGGCAAGAAAAATGCATCTCTGTAAAATGTTCTACTTATCAACTAGTCCCTTCTTTTCTAATAACTAATACTAGTTATTAGAGTATGAACAGAAACATTTTTATTCAATACACTTATTGACTCAAGTTCAAGAACAGCATTTCACATATTAGATTCTATAAGCCACACATGTTCATCAGCAAGCAAACTCTTGGCAGTGTTTAAGTCATAAAAATCTAAACTGGAAAGAATAAAGAAGACCCTAAGAAAGATAGATAATGCTGCAAAAAAAAAAAAACACTCTTTTCATTGAGGACCATAAAGCAGGTCCTTCAACTGTAGTAGGAGGCCACTTGTTGGTTCTGGCTGTCTAGTCTCAAAATAACCACACAGAAACCATATTATTTAAATCACTGCTTGGCCAATCACTTAAGCATATTGTTAGCACTTACAATGCACTACACATTAACTTAGGTAATCCTTCTGGGGTCTTTCATGGAATTAAAAAATAGTTATAATTACAGTTTTCCTCAGCTATATTAAAAAATAAAGCAGATGTAAATGTTGTAACTGTAATTATTGCTTGATACCTGTCTTGTTACATATAATTTTACTATGTTAAAGTTAAAACCTTCCTCTTTATTTAGACAGAAAAGGGGAAATGTCTATGTGTTACTTTTACTTGTTAATGAATGACTCTATTTTGGCCAGTGGCTTAGCAGAAGAGGGCAAGGCTGGAGTTCCAAGCAGATAGAGGAGGAGAGAGTAGGCAGAGTCAGGGAGAAACCAAGTAGCATCCAGAGGAGAAAGACACGAGCCACCAGCTGGAATCTTGCCAATAGGCCACTAGCCTCATGGTAAAATATAAAATAATAAAAATGGGTTAACTTAAGATGTAAGAGTTAGTTCATTAGAAGCATAAGCTATTGGTCAAATAGTATTGCAATTAATGCAGTGTCTGTGAATATTTTGGGTCTGAGTAGTCGAGAACAAACAAAGAACCTCTGTCAACATTCAACTGTTCCTTCGTTATTTTCATCAGCTTCTCGAGGACAGAATCTGTCCAGTGTCTTGCCTGGTCTTTGAAGTCTAACAGTCAATGATACTAAATTAGACTTCAACAAGTACTTGTTCTATAAATGAGTGTCTTGCTTCATGAATGTGTGCTTTTATACCCATTTATAACATTAAATGGCACTATGTTGGTATCAATGGCTTGGCTTGTAAGTGTTATATAATTAATTATTAAATCATACTTAAACTTAAGATTAGAGTAGTTAATATTAGAATATTTTATTAGCAGCATACTGGTAAAACTGTTTTTGTTATATGCAAAGGGGAATTTCTGTTCATCTAAGGGGACTTCAGAAATTCTGGAACCTGTTCAATGATGAAATTATCTGGCAAAGAACTGAGATCATATTCTGGGAGTAGGTCCAAGTTCAAGGTTGAGTTATTTTCTCAATAAAGCCATAGAAATACATAGCACTGATGTAGGTAGTAAGATTTTCAAGCAAAACTGAAAATCAATTGGAAAAACCTATTTTCAATAGTATTTCAAGGATTACATGACTAATACATATTTTACTGAAACAACTAACCATCATTGCTGCCAGTAGTACAGTGATTAAATTATTTTTAAGGGAATATATGACCCTTGACACTTGTACCCCAAAGTATAGTTATAGCACAACTTTTCCTAAGGATAAACTATAGTAGACTCAGTATGGATAATATGTATTTGTCATGTACATTGATGTGAAAATTTTGTGTTAAACAAAGTCAGCATGTGAGAAGACATGATTTATAAAGTGAGCCAGCAGATACTTTTGTCTCACACATGTATTGTGCGCTTTGTTAAGGTAAAAGGGAATCAAATTCAATTACATATGACTATTAGTACAGATTAGATCTACCAGAAATATCTCTTGTATTACCAGTCTTAAAGCAGTGTGTGTGTGTGTGTGTGTGTGTGTGTGTGTGTGTGTGTGGCTTCTTGAGCAGCAGGCCTTTTCAGATCCTGAGAACCCAGTAGAACCTTAAAAATTAACTGTCATATCTGAAAACTATATATCTGGTGAGTGGTTAACATGCAAAATTTATGAGAAATCTATACAACTCAATAATAAAATTCATATTTAAATAGGCTAGGCTGCGTCTCACTGGTAAAACACTTTCTGTGGTCTTTGGGTTTAATGTACAGCATGAAAAATGACTAATACCCTGAATGGACATTTTTCCAAAAGAGATATGGAAACACCTATCATGTATTTGTAATCTTATTCATCATCACTAGTTACTGGAGGAATGCAAGTCTAAGCTGCAATGAGATACCTCTCCATAGATATTAGAGTGGCCAGTATCAATGAGACAAGAGATAGAGGTGTCACTGAGAGTACAGAGAAAAGGAAAGCCTGTGTGTCTTTAGTGAGATGATCAATTAGCACAGCCAGTGTGGCTAACAAAGTGTGGGCTCTTCAAACTGTGAAAAATAGAACTACATGTGACCAGTCATCTACTAACGCATGCCCAGTGGAAACTAAAATCAGTACTTTTAAAGGACATCTCTGTTCCCATATCCATTTGCATCATTGTTCAAACAGTAATGGTATGAGAACAACCTAAGTGACTGTGGAAAGATGTAAAGACAGAAAGACAGACAGACAGACAGATAGACAGACAGACAAATAAGGTGTAGCCTTGCCCTCTGGAATGTTATTCAGCCTTTGGAAGCAAGCTTGCCCTTTGTATCAACATAATGAGCTTGGGGAACATCCACTGGGCTGTGAGTAATCCAGACACAGAAGACAAAGACCTGTGTCATCTCACTTGTATATGGAATATGCAAAGGAAAGGTGAACAAAATAAAGCAGTGGTTACCATGGATTTTTGGGGGGTGAGACGGTCAGAAAACAAAGAACCATTGATAAAGTTGTACAAATGTGGAGTAGTATAGGAGGTCCAAAGCCAGAAATCTAATTAACAGCCTAAACCTTACCATTATTCATTTTATATTCCTTAGAGAAACTTTCCTAAGAACGTAGATCTTAACTGCCTTGGCCACATACACTCAAAAGTTAACTATGGGAGGTGATGGATAAATGAATGTGCCTAAACACAGCAGTGATGTCACTGTAAATATATACAGAACAGCAGTATGCTGTACAACTTAAATGCATCCGGTAAACAAGAGAGTGAAGGAAGGTGCCTGTCCGAATCAGTGAATTGTGTGTCTGTAAAAGCAGCCTGACAGCTCGGCTGTGAGGAGAAAGAAGCTTTCAGATCTGGGGCCATGCTTTCCTTTTCCTGTACTTGCTTCTATTCAGCAGAGACAGCCATTGCCTCAGGAAGAATCAGGGTTGTTAAAGGAGGGAAGCAGAGAAGCAAAGTGTCACTATTCTCTATTTGACTTCCAAAATAGTCACTTGAAGCCTGTTTCAAAGACAATGCTCTTGAAAGGCAGAGCGCTTAAGTGAGAAGTGTAATGTTAAAGAGGTTAGAATGGTTGAAAAGGATTTTGAGTCCAAAAGAAGCGAGCATAAAATTCATTCACGAGGAACAGATCAGAAGAAACATAGATGAAAAGCTGAAAGAAATTCACAGGGGGAAAAAAACCCTAAGGTTGCTTTGCCCAGGAAGGGACAGATAGACAGGGCACAGGGACCAGGAGGGAAAGCGTGCAGTGTAAGGGTGGAGGGCGAATAGGAAAATCCCTCTCCTGAGCTGTTCAGCTGAAAGGAAACAAGATCATCATTCAGGTTGCCCTCTGTTCTCTCAGGGAGCACCCAGTTGGTCTGCTCACATGCTCCTGGCTCCCCTTTCTGTGGATAAGTCCAAGAGCATCTGGTTCGCTGTTGCCTACACATCATATCAATAACTTTGAAGAAGTCTATTAGTAAGACACCAGATTTTACTCGGCCAATTAAAAATATCCTCTATTCGCAATACCCTCTTCCATGATCCAAGCTGTCTGGAGACCCCACAAGAGATGTAGGGGTTCAACTCTCTGAGGGAGCCTTTCAGGAAAGAAAATACTTATCATCTACAGCTAGTGAAGACTGGGCAGAGTCAGTGTGCCCTTCTTTATGCTAAACCAGATCAGAGTAAATGACTTCCTTACCACACCGTGCTGTGAAGATGGACAAATCCCTGTCCAGCACCAATACTTCCTAGTGGGAGAAATGCAGTGATTTTCCCTTCTTTTATTCTCAGCACTGGCCAAGAATGGAAGCAATACTCCTCAGTATTCAACAACAACAGTTGAAAATCATATCAGCTCTAGAGCTTATTAAACATTACTTCACAAACCACCTTGCTGTACAAATTAAAAAGCTGAAGTTTGGATGGGTCAAACTACCTGAGATCAAACCCAGAAGCCATTTCTCTCTGCTACTTATTTTTTAAAAAATCTCTGGATTTAGAAATTTCTGCATTCTTTTTTTTTCTGTTATCTTGTTTTACTGTCAACTATATAAATAGCTCAATTATAGCATTTGCGTACTTTGTTAGTTCCAGATTGCCTCATTAAAGATAATACCTAATACAAACAAACCCTTTTGAATATACTTGGTGAAACTTTTTATTTGCAGAATAATCTCTGTCTCTTTTCTCCTTGGAACTGGGGGTGAATCTCCTTTGGTTTCCCATAATCAGTTGGGTCTTAACTATAGCTCCCATCTGCTTGTTAAGATGGTCAATCTATTGCCTCTTCAGTCTCTAACCTAACCTCAGAGTTGTTTCCCTAAACACTATTCAGAATGATTTAAACTCTTTAATTTGTATCAGTTTCATATTAGTACTTAGTTTATATATTTTAAGCACAATCCATGTGGGGGCACCACATAAAATATAAATGCAAGGTATAAACCTGTTATCTAAAAAAATCTGCATCATCTAGAAGTCACAAACATAAGGACTTGTTGGACATTAAGCTTGGAAACAGGGACTCACATCCAAGCTCATGATACAATTTTTCATGTTAATCCTTCTCTGTTACTATTCCTTCAGATAAATATCTGGGCTTGGAGAGTTAGAATTTATAGAAACTAAATCGAGTCACCAGTAAACTTCTTACTGGCAAGAATGAGCAGGCTAATCAAAATGCTGACTACTGAATTATATATGACTGCAGTTGGTAGTAGCTGGTAGTGAGCGCTGAGTAGCCTCTTAGTATTTACAAAGACAGAATGATAGGCAAGCCTTCAAAACTCACGGAAGCCACGTGAGAAATTCACTGAGGTCAGAGAACTACACACACACAGGCATAGTACTCTCCAGGGAGAAAACACCACAGAGAAGGAATCAAGGTCAACACTCCCCGGCTGTTGGAGGCTTATAGAGAAGAACCGGCACAGGCCATTCCACACCTGAGGATTGCTCTGAAGGGAGATGCTGCCCCTTAGTGTCTCTCCACCATCTGCTGGATAGGCGTGGAGTGTTTTTAGGAAAGGTGACTCTCCAACAAATCTAAAGGAATGGTGTTTTCAAGCCGACCCCAGTGGCCAGTAACTTAGCAAATGCCTGCTTTGTAGAAGTTAATCAGGAAGTAGAAGAAGAAGGATTACTCGTGGCACCATCTCCCTCTATGGTGCATAGTTTATGAACTTATTTATAATCACCACAAGCCGAGATGAACTAGCAAATAGTATAAGACTCCTTTATTCTCTTAGATTCCACTCTGGAATCTAAAGTGAGCTATGTGATTATACCTACAGGAAACACATGGGGTTCTCACATCCTTCTAGAACTGTAAAATCATAGTGACATTGTCTTAAATTCTCAGCGTAGGACTGACATAATGAGACCAAAAGGTGAAAACCACATTTTCTTTTCCATCAAAGTTTTGAAGAACTTTCCAATAACCGCTTAAGAAACATTTTGAATTAGTGACTGGGCTCCCCCAACTGGGAGTTTCAAGTATTGCGAGTTATCCTTGTGTCATCATTTAAGCCAATGTTTGCAAATAAAGCATTGGATTTTTTTAAAATCTACATAAGAAAATAAGCCTCACTGGGAGGTTTTTGGCTTCTCGTTTTTCCATTCTTCTTACTTCCTTTGATGTTTATATCATTGACCTATTCATCCTCTCATAAGTGTTTCCTTGGCAATTCTCTGCCCTGGGTTTTATGCTAAACTCAGTTGCAACACATATGGGAGATTTTGAAAGTTTGAATTTGTAATTATGAACAAGACTTTGATAAATGAAAGGGTGTTTCAAGGAGGGACTCTGGGGACTGTACCTTGAGAACAACAGTTGAACTAATTGCAGATGTAATTGCAAACCAATTACCACATTTAATGGTTTTACAAATATTTAGCTCAAACAAGTAAGAGCTTTGAGACTTCAAACATCTTCACACCTCAGAAGGCCCCTCAGTCACCAGAGTGCTGGGAACTAGTTCCCTTGCTGAATAAGGGATTTTCACCTCAGGTACTGTTAGCCAGCAAAGGAGGACAACCGTCCTGTGCATTGTAGAATACATACAGCATACCTGTCTTCCACCTGCTGTGTGCTAGTAGGATCCAGCACCATCCAAATATCCCCTGGGGCCAGAACATTTCAACTAAAGGTTGCTTTTATGCAGTGGTTTCTGAATGAACTTCTAAAGAAGGTTCCCATTGACCAGGAAACTTACCCTCCTTCACAGTGGCTTCCTTCCTTTTGATTTTTTGCTCGTTGAAGATTTTCTCTTTAGAATTTCGTGAGTGTATTCAGTGAATCATTCTATACATTCCTTATTTACTTTTTCCAGTTTTCCCCTTATCCTCAATAGTCCCCTTTCCCAATTCCATGTCCTTTTACAGTTGCCCATATATGCATGTATAAGGAACCATCTTCTGGAATATTAAAAACATACCAATGGGTACATCCTTAAGACAAGTGATTGCCTGTTCAGCATGAAAGGAGCAATAGCTCCTAACATAGTAAACAGTGGAACATGAAGATCATTCACTCTTTCTATGCCAGAGTGGTGGCTGACTTCAATCCTGTGTAGGTTTTAAACAGCTAACTACAGACTGAATTCACTACTATGTAATGTAGGCTTTCACAGCCTTCCTCCCCATCTACAGTCTTTCTGCCTCTTCTCCAGAATTGTTCCCTAAGTGTTGGAGATGGTGATGATAATACAGATGCTCCCTGTAGAGCTGGGCACACAGCCCCTTATTCTCAGGACTGTGATCAGTCCTGAATTGCTGTTGACTGATGCTGACTTCCTAAAGGGGCTTCAGAGGATTGTCAGTCTAGGAGCTGAGCAGATGGTGGGAGTTTGGGCGGGCTCTCTTTGTTTTTATCTTTATATGAGGTGAGAAATGCTCATCCCACGTCACAGTCAGATCACTTTAAGAAAAATACAGTGCTCCAGGGTCAACATCTGAGCACAAGTACAGTTGTGAGGCACAGATTTAACAAGCTGTCCTTCCTGGGGAACCTGATAAAGGGCGGTAACATCAGCAGAAAATCTGTGAAAAATAATCTTGTGAGGAGAGGCTGAGAGGTGTTATTTTTAAAGCTTCTATACTTGTGATTTCTTGGAATAATTATATATGATTCTGTAACCCAAACAGAGAGAATGTAACCACCTAGAATATCATTAATTAATTAGCTACAAATTTGAACAGCTTTCTTCTTGAGAAATTTTAAAACATTTATAGGGCCACAATTAAAATTGTACTATTTATTTTTGTAGTGATGCCTAATCTTTTTTAGAATCTATGATTAAAACCCATCTGCCTTCTTTTCATGTTATCCAAAAGCAGCAGAGATTCTTTTTTCTATATCAGAATGTATGCTGAAATTACAAGAAAAAAATTCTGCTCCATGGTTACTCGATAAGGACTTGGGTGGCCATCAGTGTGAACATGTCTTGGATAGAGTGTACCTCAATAGCTTTTGCTACTAATTATAAAATTATTTCAGAACATTACCATTTCTATTCATATATCTTCCAATCAAGAAGTGATTTTATTTATTTGCCAATGCCTTTGGCTTTTATATGTGGAATAAAACTGGTTTTGCTTCTGTTTGATATTATTCATTTATTATGAGGTATGTGTGTGTGTGTGTTTGCTTTTTGTTAGTATTTGTGTGCACACACATGTGGAAGCCTATGGTCTACTCCCAACGAAGCCAGAACACGGTACTTTGCAATCCTCCTGTTTCTACGTCCCTAGTGATGAGATGACACAGGTGTGTCACCCATCTGTGCATGGATTTTCATTGTGTGTGTGTGTGTGTGTATAAACTCTGATCTGTGTAACAAGCACTTTACTATTTGAATTATCTCTTGAGCCCTCATTGTTTACTTTTGTAAGATCAGCCTAATCTCAATGCTGCTTTTAAGAAATGCAAGAAATGAAAAGTTTCCCAGTATTTCTTCACCAGCACCCAGCTCAGAAAGGTCAGGGAGAACAAAAGAATAAGGACATAACTGAGCAATATGCTCTTTGAATGGACTTTTGAGAGATTTCAAGAATTGTCTGGAAATGAACCATTTTTAAACTGATAATTAAAAGATTATCTGCAGCCTAGTATTTTCTTTTCTTAATTTTAAGCCCCAGGGAGTTTTTTTGAATTGTTGAGTAGACCTATTAGTGAGCTTTCTAATGTCTTGGCTATTAGATTTTTTAACTTAAAGATACAGTGGGAAAGTCCACTGATGAGAACTGTTCTTCTCCTGTTAGTTCTCCTGAATGTTTCTAAGGCATAGACATTCCTAGATTAGGCTGACATTCTATCGGTCAAAAATGACGATTCTTAGAAATATAAAATCTATGTGGTAGCTTTGAAGTCTATTTCCTGGTCCTAAACCATGTGATATCTATTGAGACATTGCCAAAAATTTTCATTCAGTTGGTTCATTTAAAAAGGCTGCAGATAATAGAAAGATACTAAACACAGTAGGAGAACTCAGAAAGAAAACTAATATCTCACAAATGGTTTTTTACTACACACACACACACTAGATTGGGGCTAGGTAGGTGGATTTGTAGTTAAAGGGCTGGCCACAGACACTAGTAACCTGGATTCAGAACCTGGACCATGTACAAAGCCAGATCATGTATCCTGAATCTAAAATCCCAGCACTCCTGTGGTGGAATGTGAGGTGGAAAGGTGGACATAGAGGAGTCACCTTGAAGCTTTACTGCTCAGATAGCCTTGGATACATTGACAAATGACAGGAGCAACATAAATGTTCTTGCCTCAAAAGAAGTTGGAAGGTGAGAACAAACTCAAGAAAAGTTGTCCTCTGGCCTCTCTTGAAGTAAATTGTGGCATTTGCACACCCACATTCATATACATGTCACCAGACATAAATGAACACACACACACACACACAGAGAGAGAGAGAGAGAGAGAGAGAGAGAGAGAGACTGATTGACATTAATGTCACAACATCTTGACTTTTATTCCATTTCTATCACCAATAAATATTGTGATATGTGATTTGAACAAGGAATGTTGATGTCAGCTTCTCTGCCATGATGTTACCAGTGCTCTTACTTTTTTTTAGGCAGGGAGGGGTTTCAAGGAAGGGTTCCTCTGTGTAGTTTTCTCTCCTGGAGCTAGCTCTTATAGACCAGGCTGGCCTCAAATTCATGGAGATCCACCTTCCTCTGCCTCCCGAGTACTGAGATTAAAGGTGTGGCCACCACCAACCAGCTAACAGTGATCTTGCTTTTAAGTAAAGTTAAGGGATTTTGTGTTTAACAAGACGACTTGAAGATAAAAATCTGTGCTTTTAAACCATAAGTGACCTAATTATAACGCAATTTTACAAAATATCTACTATGTCCAACTCATTCACAAACCTTTTGTGCACTCTTCTTCAAGATTTGGAAGAAACATCAGGGATATAAATAAAAAAATTCACAGCTGATTCAGTTTAGTTCACTGCAATTTGGCCTAAGCTATGATGTCACAGTTTTAAACACATAAGGCTATGGCTCCTGGGTGCTCTCCACTCTGGCATGCCTGTCTAGCTGATCTTTTCACTGGATTCAGACCAATCTCTTAAGGCCAAGAAACACGCAGCGAGTTTATCAAAACAGATGCTGTAGATACAAGGTAGATTGCAGCTCAACAAAAGAAGATAAGCTTCTTTGTCACATCTCCATGCTCTACTTCTTCACTGGCATGGGGGACACTGACTGATGGAGATTCCACTGTGAAATGCATAAAGCATGGAACAGAAAGATGCCCAAAGTGCCCTGGGTCAGCCTGCGAGAGAACCTGGCTCTTCAGCAAATGGAAGGTTAAATCATTCAAGTGGAGGGAGTCTTTTCGGTGGCCCCATCAGAGGAGCAGCAGATGGCAATTGAAGGTTTTCTAGTCTTTGTGACCTGGATTTCTGGAGTAATCTCTGGTCTAATTGGAGGTCTCTGTCCATGTTGGGAATTGGGCTTCTGGTGGTTAGTTTGGTGCAGCAGGGGTGTTCCGTTCTTTTGATTGGTGTGGCCTGCACCTGAGCAGCTAGAGTCTGATCAAAATGGCATGGCTTGTGCCTGAGTGGTAGAAGAGCACCAGGGTTAGAGGAGGGGTCCAGCAGTGAGGTCAGCAAGGAGCTGATGGTGTGGGATAGGGGAAGGGTCTTGGGCTACCGAATCTAGGGAGTGAGGTATTTTTGCCAACAGCAAGTGGATCACTCGCCAGTTCTGACTGGTTTGGCCAGCCCCTGAGTCTGCGGTCTCAGTATCTTACCTATCGGAGATTCACTCATCAGGGATTTTTCTCCTGTGCGGCTGATATCTTGACCTTCAATTGCCATCTGCTGCTCCTCTGATGGGGCATTCTTTAAAGAATTTGTTGATTTTCTCTAATTTTTTGGTTTTATTTTTCTTGATTTCTTTAAGAGAGTTTTGCATTTTCTCTTTAAGGACCTCTATCATCTTCATAAGTTCTTCTTAAGGTCATTTTTGTATGCTTTGGCTGCACTGGATTGTTCAAGTCTTGTTCTCATAGGATAGCTGGGTTCTGGTGGTGCCATATTGGTCTAGTTGCTGCTAATTGTAGTTTTGATCAAAACACTCATCCAACAAAGACAAACTCAGAAATAAGGACTAGAACTAATCATCCTAAACCCAGATGCCTAAACACCAGAGTAAAACTACAAATTCTTTAAAGAATGCCAAAAAGTCAAGTTAAACAAACAAACAAATAGATAAAAGAAACTATTCATGATATGACAATAAAAATAGAAGCAATAAAGAAAACATAAATTGAAGGAATTCAGGAAATGGAAAATCTGGGTAAGTGAACAAGAACTAGAGATGTAAGCATCACCAACAGAGTACAAGAGACAGAAGAGAGAATCCCAGGCACTGAAGACACACAGTCAAAGAAAATATTAAATAAATCTAAAAACTACTAACATAAAACTTCGAGGAAATCTAGGACATCATGAAAAGACCAAATCTAAGAAAAATGGGAATAAATAGAAAAAGGAAATTAATCTCAGCATAAAAATCTTGAAATAATAATTAACAAAACCATAGAAGAAAATTTCTCTAACCTTAAGAAGAACATGCCTATTAAGGTACAAGAAGTTTACAGAAAATCAAATAGTTTGGGTCAGAAAAGAAAGTCCCTTTGAGTTTCTAATCAAAGCACTAAGCATATAGAACAAAGAGTGAATGTTAAAAGCTGCAAGTGGAAAAAGTCAAGTACATATAAATGCAACACTGTAAGAATTACGTCCACTTCTCAACATAGACTCTAAACACCAGAAGAGCCTGAACAGATGTCTTGCAGACACTAAGAGACCACAAATGCCAGCCCAGACTACTGTACCCAGGAAAACTCTGAAAGTTTACATTACTGGGAATTCATGAATACAAACCTCTGCTTTTACAGCTTGGCCCTTAACCATTTTATGTAAAGAAGAAGAGTGTTGTGTGCTATAATCAGTGTGTAGTTACTAGAAAGGTGAAGGGTGCTGAGTTTCAGTTGACAAAGAGCTAATGATGCAACAGAATATGCACTCAACCAATGGGAAACACTCTGAAGAAGAAAAGCTAAAGTACATTAATTTTGTTGTTGAATCAAGTTCTTTAGTACAGTGACAGAAGCAAGACTCTTTCTAACTATGCTGCACCCTACATGCTAAAAGGAACCAACTGCCCGAAGCAGGCTTCTCCTTCTAAGCCACATGTCAGTTATCTAAGACTTGTCATCCCCTACCAAGAGGTTGTAGGTCAGCTTCCCCAAGTTCAATCACACCAGTGATGTGCAAATCCAGAGGTTGGAGAGGGACAGTGGTTGTCGGTGTTTAGGCAGAGCTTACAAGCACAAATTCAGATGTTTGCCTTCATGTGAAAAGAAGGTAGACACAGCAAAAACTAGAAGATTCTGAACTAGAGCCAGGAGAAAAGGAATTCTGGGCAGCACCAAATTTTAACACTGAATTTTGACAAATCCAATAATGTTCATATTAAATCTGACATTTCAGAATAATAGGGAGTTTATTTATATGAAGAGACAAGGATGTATGTTTATTGTGAACATATGAATATGATTCATAAATTTTATAATTTTCTTTTAGAACTACATTTATATTCTTGTCGAGGGTCCTGGCACAAACCTCGGCTATGCCATTCCTCCTACCTGAGGTGAATACTCTGCAAGCACATTAAAGAATTAAGTTGACTTTAGCCATGAATTTCCTCAGTGACACCACAGGAGATTCTTGCTGTAAAGTCTCATCAAAAGTCAGGTGATGCTGAATTCCTACAATCTCATAGCTCAGTGGCTGCTGAGAGTCAGGGGTGGATATCACCTAGGTTTGTGTAAGAATTGCCATTTACATGAGGCTTTGGTGTTTACTTCACTAGAAACAGCTGTTTCATCGATTTGCTTCAATGTTCATTAACTTGACACATACGATTATGGTGTGCTGTCAACATGAAGCCAGAACAACCAGATGATTTAATCAAATTCAGTGCAATAAGCAAACAATTTACTTTAAAAGGGAAGTCACTCTGTTTTACAAGTCTGGCTTCTTTCATTACTTGTGTTTTCAAATATCAGCTCTCTTAAGCAGGAAACCAGTCAGCCCTGCCTGCATCCTCTGAACTTCAGCCAAGGTAAATCATGTAGCATTTACTTTTACAGATATAAATTGAAACAACTAATCAATATTGGTTCCAGTGCCTTTCTCTGTCAAAATCTAAGTGGATATTCTATATCAGAATTCATCATCATGGAGATGCTGCATAGCACAGGTCAGATTGCCAAAGCCATAGATGCCACAACTTCTGTCAAAATAGAAGCATTATCTCAGAAGGAGCCTGATTCACCAGGGCACATAACAAGAGGACTGTACTGTCCTCTCTTTCTCGCCTTTCTAGCACATGGCTACAAACTCCTAGCATGCCTCTAGTGCTGGAACATGAGAGGTTATTAAGGATGTCCTTACAATGATCATCTGCACTGTCACTTTTAGCCCAGGAATCATCTACCTCTCACTTTTTCCTTCTTGGAGGAAAGGGGTCAGGAACAGAACGTTACATAGCAGAAGAGACACAGGCTCTGAGACTGGGGCTTCCACATTGTGCTGGAGTCCCTTCACTCACAACCACACTGCAGTGCATTAATAAACTGACCTTCTAATTGAAACCCATGTGAGAGTCCACCAGCTTCATTTTCCCGGTGGTTGCTAGCAGCAGTACATAGCAATGGGAAGTCATTAAACAGGTACCCTGTGCTGCCATAGCAGTAAGTAGCACTAATTTGAGAAAGAAATAAAGCATCATCACTTAGAGAAGGAAACTCCTGCTCTGACCAGAGAGATTGAGTACTTCCAATTTGGTTCACAAGTCACTCAGGGCATCACATATGTTTGGAAAGTCAGATACAAGGAGTACATTTCACTGAGCACGTTCTCTCCTGAGCAGCATCACTTCCCAGGGCTGCTTTGTTAAAGCACAGTAGATCACAGCTTGTGGTAGGTAAGGCCGCAGCCCAAGCTAAATGATTTCATTAGGCACATGCTGACTTAGCCAAGATTGTTCCCTTCAGGTCCTGGATCCTACATGGAATTGAATCATCCTCCATCATAATTACCGGAAGCATTAGAAGCAGCTGTTGCTTCCTCCCACGTTGTTCACACTGGACAGCAGACAGCCAGAGGGTCCCATCATCTGATAATGCTACGCTTCATTTCCATGTGCATGTATGAGCATTTCTCTTTGGGAGCCAGGAGCCATCACCTGCCCACTGGCTGGTGAATGTGGTAGGAAAAATCTATCTACAGCAGAGCATTTCAAAGTACACATTCCAAATACAGGTTGACAGACACTAATCTTGACCGAGATATAAATGATGGGCACTGGGACTATTAGCTATCAGTTATTTCTTCTCCCCATGAGGTAGGCACTGGTCTAAGCACTTTGTAAACATAAATTCAATTAACTTCTCTAAAGCAGTTCCAAGGTTTCATAGTTACATCACTACCCCTGTGAGGTGGGGCACAAAAGAGAAGATAATAAAACTTGCTTTTTTTTCCAAAATTACAGTTATTTTTTTATTTTATGTGTAGAAGAGGTCTGCCTGCATGTCTGTCTGTGCACCCCTTGTTTGCCTGGTACTCATAGAAGCAAGAAGAAGTCATCAGAATCCCTGAGGCTGGAGTTATACAGGGTTTTGTGCCACCATGTGGGTACCGGGAATTGAACCTGGGTCCTCTGGAAATGCATCTTCTTAACCACTAAACCACTGAGTCATCTCTTCAGTCCCAAACAGCACTTCTTTATGCAAAGTCTATGGAAATAGAAAGAAGGAGCACATGTGGATGTTCTGTTTCAGACATTCAACATAGACAGAAGATTATTATAGGTAGTCACAAGACATTTATGAACAGCTCCCATGTGGGAGACTTGTACTAGATGCTGGGGTTCAATGGCAGCCAGTGACATTGGCATTATACTCCAGATATTTTATTCCATTTTTAAGGCTGAGAAGGCTAAAGCGGTAAAAGGGTTAGTAGGGCTTTGCACCACCCCCAAGGGAGGACTTCGGACTAGAGATAAAAGTTTGTCCTGACAAGGTGTAAAAGAAGAGTGAAGTGACAAAAACAAAAAGGTGGGAAAACAAATCCCTAAATACACAATGGAACGAAAGTAAGAACCCTTGGTTCTTCAAGGACCTGTGCCTACATGACAGTTATGGGATGTCACACACCACTGCTGTGGATGATGCTGAATATTTTGGAGGAAAAATAAGCTGAGAATTGATAAACAATATGTCAACTCGTAATGACAAATGCAAATACAGATACATGTACATACATACATTCATAAATTTTCTGGTGTTTAGTCATTCTAAGAACTACAGCACTAAATGACTAAGGATCAAACTGATCCTAAGACAACAGACAGACCATCAGAAACTATGAAGATGCACAAGGAATGCCAGCATCTCCAACATTCTTAGTACTGGTGGGTGGAAGTATGGGGGGGGGTGAGACCACAGAGTAGATGATTCAAGAAAGGGCAATACCTTACAGATGTAAGAGATGCAAACATGACCAAAGAGGAAAAACAAGCTTCAGAATAGCCTAGAAGATGAGCAGGCTCTGGGGTTTACAGAAAACAATGTTTATTGACAAAGAAAGCTGGGTGTGTTCCAAATCAAGATGAATAAGTTCAGAAGCAAAGACATAAGTCAATGATCATTTAGAAACACATGGGGAAAGGGTCAACTCAAATTTCTTTTATTACTCTCTCTCCCAGATTTTCTAAAAGGAATTTAGGAAGACCTAAAGGAACTGGAATTCCAGACTCTTGGAGAGCAACAGCCTATAGCTGCTAAACTACAGCCCCTTTTTTGCCTTCCCACTGGAAGAGCTGGCTATAAACAACAAAGCACTTTAGTCCTGCAAAGACAGAATGAGATTTTCAACTCAACTTAGCTACCTAAGGCTACCTTCCTAGAAAATGTGAGTGGAGGCAATCCAAGGTCTTCATATCTCCACAACCTGTTTCATAGCCACTTCAGGCCACTGTCTTCTTGGCAAAGTGGAGGCGGGTCATCTTTCTATCTGTTGTTTCATTGGTTAAGTAATAAAGAAACTGCTTGGCCTCTGATAGGGTAGAATTTAGATAGGCGGAGTAAACAGAACAGAATGCTGGGAAAAAGAAGCTGAGTCAGGGAGTCGCCATGATACTCCCACTCCAGACAGAGGCAGGTTAAGATCTTTCCTGGTAAGCGCACCTCGTGGTGCTACATAGATTATTAAAAATGGGTTAAGAGGCTGAAACTATTGAGCCAGGCAGTGTTTAAAAGAATACAGTTTCCATGTAATTATTTCGGGTATAAAGCTAGCCTTGCGGGCGGCCGGGTGGCGGGACGCAGCCCCACTACTGCCTATTACTACAGAGTGGCGCCCAGACGTGATGGACTAAATCCACTTAAAAACCTGAGAAGGCTAAAAAATAAGGGAGAGAGAGTTTAACACAGATTTTTGCTGTTTGTTGGTGGCGTGCTGTAGAGAGATTTCCTGATTCAGCAACAGCAGCAGAAAAAAAGCTGCGTCATTTTAAAGTGCGGCTTCCTGGGACTGTGCCGCCACTGCAAACTCTGGCTTTAAAGCATTTTGACGGCTTTTATGGGACTGGATGTTTGTGTTCCCACTTGGGATCGGAAGGAGAGTGCTCTGAGACCGTGCTCATGGCTCAGCGCTCCCCGCCTGCACCTGGGCAGCCGGCAGAATCAGGCTTAGGCAGGCGGAAGAGCATGGCAGATTCCGCCATACACAGACATGTTTTCAGACTGTGCAATGCTCTGCGTGTCAGATTTGGCTGTAACTTGGATGAAAAGAGTTTCTGTGCTGCACACTCAGTCTCAGAATTAAACTGCTGATTGTGGCTCCAATGTGGACTTGCTGTGTGCCTGGAACTGTGAGTGGCTCAGGGACACCAAATGGCTCTGAGGCAGAAGCGGCTGCTCCATGCTGAACTGTGCTGGTCAGCAGGAACTACCGTAATTACTGTAATAACAGCGCAGTTAAGGTTTCGATTGGGCAGGACACAGGTGGTACCGTATTACTTGTACATGGTGCAACTTAAGTTTTTAAGAAGTGCTTAACATTTTAAGAAGTGCTCCTGGATAGAAAAAAAAATTACAGATTCACAATAGAACAGATTTCAGACATAAAAGGCCTTTATGGATCACAGTGTTGGATGAATGTACGTAGGCTTGGGAGAGAGAAGAAAAAGAATATAGAAAATAAAGTTAATGTTAAAAAAAAAGGGTAAAGTCTTTAAAGAAACAGAATAAAGTAAACTGATAGAATAAAAATAAGCTACGTAAAAATGGAAAATTCACAGAGAGTCTGGATTCTTTGTATTATTGTGTTTTCTTTAAAATTTTTGACTGTGAAGGAGCTAAGTACAGAGAGAAATTTCATTATATGGGCTGCTAAGCTGAATCTGCACATATGTTCTAAAGGTATCTTGACTTCAGAATTTGGATCTAAGGTTATGATGCTTTGGAAAAGTCCTTCTTTTGTTTTCACAGAGGATGAGACTCTATGGATTTCTTCTATTCCAATTTGGTATGATAGACCATGCCCTCCTGAAAGGTTGCCGTGAACACCCTCAAAAAATTACTTTGCTCAACTGCTGACTGAGATGAACCTAGCACACAGGTTATCCCATAAAAGACCTGAATAACAGCACCCCCATTCAGCAGGAAGCAGTTTGGAGAGAAAAAACTGCGCCCATGTTCCCAAATATTGTTTATAAATGTTCTTTTACATTTAAAGGGGGATATGATATAGATATGAATAATTTGCATTGGTGTGGATTTTAAGGTCAATTTTGTTATATGTATATATATTTCTGATCTTGATTAAGGTATTGTGATTGTGTAGTTCATTTTTAAAATGTAATGTATAATTAGGAAATATAGGTTGTTAGTGGATAATCATCGATAATAGTCAAGCTTGTAGTCATGTTAGTTAGATTTTCTAGATGTTCATAGATATATTTCAGACAGGCATTCTTCATATCTTTCAAAGACTACAGAACATGGCATTTAATGGTTTAATAACTTAGGGCTTTTTATGACTATGAGACACGTCTGCTCCTGGCGGCACCAATCTACTTCGACAGGAAGATGGGCATTGAAGAGGATCCTTATGGAGTTTGATAGCCATTTGGGCAAGAAACTGCTCTTGCCTGGACTGATGCATAAACTGGACACAAAGAACCCGCAGAAAGAGGACTGCTGAACTTGCGTAAAGGTGAGATGATCTTTCGGGGTTCCTGATTCATGAAAGAGTCTACGAGACATTCTGCAGGACACAGCAGAAAGCGACTGAACTGTCTTTGAAATTTCCTGCTTCATGGAAATGTCTACTGGATACTATGGGCCTGTAGGCTGAAGATGGATGCCCCATCAGTACAGAGGAACTTTGGGTGACTGTCCAGGCAGCAAGATGTCTCTGTCATTCTAGAGTTTTCTTATTTCTTGTTTGCATAGGTAATATTATATCCTTCTGGAGTCTTTGATGGAGTTGAAGAATGGTTAGTTATAGTTATAGTTTTCCTTTGTTATGGTAAAAGATAAAATAGATATAAATTTTGTAACTGTAATTCTTGCTTGATAACTGTTTTGCTATATGTAATTTTACTATGTTAAAGTTAAAGCCTTTCTTTTTTGTTTAAACAGAAAAAAGGGAAATGATGGAGGAGGGTCATCTTTCTATCTGTTGTTTCATTGGTTAAGTAATAAAGAAACTGCTTGGCCTCTGATAGGGTAGAATTTAGATAGGCGGAGTAAACAGAACTCAGTAAGCTGAGTCTAGGGGTCGCCATGATTCTCCTACTCCAGACAGACACAGGTTAAGATCTTTCCTGGTAAGCACACCTCATGGTGCTACATAGATTATTAAAAATGGGTTAAGAGGCTGAAACTATTGAGCCAGGCAGTGTTTAAAAGAATACAGTTTCCATGTAATTATTTCGGGGCATAAGCTAGCCTTGTGGGCAGCCGGGTGCCGGGGACGCAGCCCCGCAGCTCCTACAACAGCAAAGAGAACTCCAAGAAAGTGAACGTTATATTGAAAGGATGAGATAAGAACCTTACTTAGAAAGACAATTATCACATGTACTCACTCGTAAGTGGTAATATTATATCTTTCTGGAGTCTTTGATGGAGTTGAAGAATAGATAGTTATAGTTACAGTTTTTCTTAGTTTTGATAAAAGATAAAGTAGATATAAATATTATAACTATAATTCTTACCTGATAGCTGTTTTTTAATATGTAAGATCTTGAATTGTTTTATTCGTTTCTTCAATTGTATGAGTTTTCTTAGATTTTTAAGGGATTTATTCATTTCCTCTTTGAGACCTCTATCATCTTCATATGATAGGTTGGATTTTAAGGTCTTTCCCATGTATTTCACCAATGTTGGAATATTTAGGACCTGCTTTAGTAGGATAGCTGAGTTCTAGTGGGCACATAATGCCCTGGATGTTATTGATTGTATTTTTATACTGGTATCTAGGCAACTGTATTTGGAATACTTATAGTCTAAATGCTTATTTCTGAATTTTTCTTTGTTGGGTGGGTGTTTGTTTCTTGGTTTCTGTTTGCTTTCTGGGATTGGGGTCTCGGACAAAGCAACAAATGGGAGAAGAAAGGTTAGAAGTGTAAGATTTGTGCATTCCATAGATGGTGAGAGTAATGCAGCAGAGAAAGCAATCAACAGTATTCTGCTGCAGAGCTGTGGGTGAGATGTGGGGATTGGATCTGGATGAACAGAGAGGGAAGAAAAGGTTTGCAGGCAGCCTACCTGCTTTTCAGGCAAGCAAGTCCTGTGTGGGTAAGCAGGAGGTACCTGTTGAAGTTGTGTGGAGGAGGAATATTAAAAGTATATGGCATGTAGGATTAGCAAGAGATGTTGTCATCAGCAGACTGTAGCTGATGTCGTTCAACTCTAGAATAATGGGAAGAGTCGGTGAAAGGAAGGTTGAGGGAAAATATCTTTGTGCTCTGTTCGGGATGAGTCAGAGAGGGAATGGAGACTGCCTTTCTTCTTTATAAGAAACACTTATATTAAGGGAACCACCTTAGGGTTGGTAAGAGACATGAACCTAGAGTGGCACCCAGGTGCCCAGGGCAATGTCCCCAGTTAGTTCCTTGGGCAGCTGAGGATAGGGAACCTGAAATGACCCTATCCTATAGCCATACTGATGAATATCTTGCATATCACCATAGAACCTTCATCTAGCGAGGGATGGAGATAGAGACAGAGACCCACACTGGAGCATGGGACTAAGCTCCCAAAGTCACAATGAGGAGCAGAAGGAGGGAGAACATGAGCATGGAAGTCAGGACCACGAGAGGTGCACCCATCCACTGAGACAGTGGGGCTGATCTATTGGGAGTTAACCAAGGCCAGCTGGACTGTGACTGAAAAAGCATGGGATAAAACCAGACTCTCTGAACATGGTGGACAATGAGGGCTGATGAGAAGCCAAGGACAATGGCATGGGGTTTTGTTCCTACTTCATGTTCTGGCTTTGTGGGAGCCTAGCCAGTTTGGATGTTCACCTTCCTAGACCTGGATGGAGGGGAGAAGACCCTGGACTTCCCACAGGGCAGGGAACCCTGACTGCTCTTCGGACTGGAGAGGGAGGGGGAGAGGAGTGGGCAGAGGGGGAGAGGGGCGGGAGGAGTGGGAGGGAAATGGGAGGCTGGGAGGAAGCAGGGATTTTTTTTTTCAATAAAAAAAAGGGAAAAAAAGAAACACTTATAATTAATGCAGAAATTTCATTACTATTTAGATTTATTTATTCATTAACTTAATTCATGGTGTAGAGCATTCAGGGCTATCCATGTAATCAAATCACCATATCTGGCCAGAGATGAGGGCTTCTACATTGATACTAGACATAAGTTAAGCTGACTGAAGCCCAACTGTTACACATTAACACCTCTAGCATTCTATCTTGATTCTTCACGCATCAGTGATCGGTAATGACAACATACATGGTGGCTACAGAGGTAAGTGGAGACACCATCATGGACGCCCTTTTTGAGGCCTGTCACACATGGCAAATGAAATGTCAGTTGTCTTGCCCAGCATTTGATAAGAAAGACCTTTAGGAGAAGCTAATAATGCCTGTGCAAAGTAAATCATTTTATTTCAAAAACAAAAACAGGTTGACACAGTCATGTTACCAAGGATTAGAGTAAAACATAGAGAATAATTATGGCTTTGTTCATATTGCCTTCAAATTTCTTCAGACCCTTGTGTACCCAACATCTTTTAAAGTTCTTTTATCATGTAACACAGTTGTACATGATATGACCTAATGCAAACAAATTCAACTATACCTTGAATCATCAAACTTGTGCAATTAGGTATCAGATTTACTAGTCTGGGAGAGACAGAAGCATCACCAAAAGTCATATATATGGAAATAATCCTAGAAGAAGAATGGTTAATGAACACATTTTAGAATCAGAGATACCCAAGTTAACAAATTTGCTCTGTCACTGACTTGCTATACAATTTTGGAAAAGTAACTTACAATAATTTTTCCCTTATAAATTAGTGATAATATCATCCATGGGTAGAGTAAGGATTAATGTTGTATAGAGGGCTGCTTGTTGGTTCCCAGCTGCCCGGCTAGCTTAGACCCAAAATAATAGCACAGAAGCTGTATTAATTAAATAACTGCTTGGCCCATTAGTTCTAGCTTCCTATTGGTTAACTCTTATATTATTTTAACCCATTTCTATTAATCTGTGTATTGCTACATGGCAGTGGCTTACTGGCAAAGTTTTGGCATGTCTGACTCTGGCAGAAGCTCCATGGCTTCTCTCTGAATCTGCCTCCACTCTCCCAGCATCCAGTTCTGTCTTCCCAGCCTACCTTCTTCCCTGTCATAGGCTCAAAAGAGTTCTTTATTCATTATCCAATAAGGGCAACACAGACACAAAAAGACCTCCCACACCAGATTAAAGACAGGCAGGAAGTAAGCACTCCAGTTACTGACTGTGATGACAATGAATCCCCAAGAGAAAGCTAAATGCCATTATCACAGATGGTAGATTTGAAGTCCAAAGGACATACCAGAAATGTGAACAAAAGACCAAATGGAGATAAACGAGCCTTAAAACAACCAAAGTCTTCACAAAGGAAGAGAAAAAATGGGCTGTCCTTGCCCTACTCACAGGTGATGCACCTTAAAAGAGGCTGATCACCTTTTGCATCTCTCTCTCTGGTGATACTATGAGAGAGAATGAGTCATTCTAATGGTAGGCAGTGCATGTGACCAAGAGCTAGCAACATATGTTTTCTCCTCTTGAGAGCAGACAGTTTATTGCACTGAAGTTCCGAAAGCACAATGCACAGACCTCTGAGTTTCCTTGCTAAACTTCACAGACTTTAGCCAAAAGATTTTAAGTGAAATCTCTTGTACATAGATTAATTTCAAAGTCATCCCTCGGTCAAAATTTTGTTATGTATCTCTATATCACAGCTAGTACCTGTAAACTATGGCAAAAGTAGTTTTTGTTCTTGTTTATATTCTGTAGAAATATAACCATAAGATATCTCCTGAGTGTGATAAACTTCAGTTATACATCAGTCTATCTACAGAACTGGAAATTCCTTGAGGGCAGAAGAAATTTTGTGTCCCTAGGATATAATCAACCTTCCAAGATAAAACAGGCATGTAATAATATGATTATTACTGTGTGAATAGATTTTATGGACCAACATATGATAATGTTATAATTGTGACCATTTATGTCTTTTTTATTTCAAGTGAAATATCTAAAGATAATTTTAGGAAAAAATATATTCTCTAGACTAAAAGTATTAGGATGATATTACCACTTTCATCACTACTATCAACTCAAGCTTAGAGAGCTAAGATTGTACTTAAAAGAGATAAAATGGTAATTTATAGACACCAAGTTTACAACATACTTACACTGAGACCATTGATGTGAATTATTCTGAAAGGTCTGAACCACCTAGAATGCCTTTATAAATTTCTTGGCAGTTTATGTTATTTGTCCTACTAGTGAGTAACAACTCAGTCCCCAGGTAAAATTGTCTAAATTCAACCTATTAAAAGCCTCGTACTTTATAAAATCTAATTGTTTATAAGAAAACTTATAATATCTTTCATAAATAATGAAAGATATTATTTATTACATAAAATCTATGTCTATATCTGTGGATATACTTGGCATGAATAATCACCTTTGGTCCTCAAGCCAACTCTCCAGAAGCAGTACTGATATCACTACTTTATGAAGGAGGACACTGACAAGCAAAGACACCCTATCACATCCAACAGACAAAAATATGCAGATATTTTGGAGGCTGCTTGTTCTTCCCATTCACTCAGAAAAGAAATAACCACATAGAAACTGTATTAATTTAATCACTGCTTGCCCCATTAGCTCTAACTTCTTAATGGCTAACTCTTACATCTTAATATAACCCATTTCTAGTAATCTGTAACCATGTGGCTCTGGCTTACCAGCAAGATTTCCACCAGCATCTGTCTCTGGCAGGGCTACAAGGCTTCTCCCTAAACTCCACCTTCCTTCTTCCAGCATTCAGTTTAGTTTTCCCTGCCTAACTTTGTTCTTCTCCTCTCTGCTATAAGCTCAAAGCAGTTTCTTTATTCACCAATGGTATTCACAGAATACAGAGGGGAATCTCGCATCATGCAGATGGTTCAGTTCCACATGTACACGCTAAATAGAACAGAGATGAATGTTTCAAAGAACATTGGGACTGAAACTACCTTCATTTCTATGACTTGATTCATTTCATCATTAACACCTGTCTTAGGATTTGAAATAACACATAAAAACATTCTCATCTGGAAGAAATGAAATGATGGACTTTAATAAAAAGCAGTCGCACATGATCAGTCATTACATTTATCTATGAACACCACAAGGGACATATTAATCTTCAATAAACCCTACAGGATACATATACCATAGAGAAGGCAAATCATATAAATCCCAGACCTTGCAATAGTAGCATTAGTGTTTATTCCTTCATGGCTTGGTTCTGAAAACCTGGACCTTGGGTAATGCAGGATGTGTGGACACAGAAACAACAGACACTGTAAAAATTTCAGTTACACATAAAGCAAAGCTTGGGTCAAGTGGGATGTAAGAATGGAAAAGGAGTATAGAACTTCTTTGGGGATACTCTAGATATTAAACATTAAAAAATAACTTAAAATCTGTCCCTAATTTAAAAGCTTGAGTCTGACATAACTTGGTTCACAATAAAATAATATGTAAAAAATGTCTATTCATTTTTAGATCAGTACTCATATTACCTGTTAGTGCCTCCCTTTCTTCCAGCTGCCCCCACAGTCCCTGTTCCCTACCTTCCTGATTCTAATTCCATCCTTAGTGATCTGTAGGTGTCATTTGCTTTCTTTGATCTCTTGTCTACTTACAAAGAAAAAATATGACAAAATTAAAACCTTGAACGAGCAAAAAAATGTGATTCAGAGACCCAGTTTCAGTCCAGGAGTCAGCTTAAGAGTTCTGCAAAAGGGCAAGTGTCAGAAATTCTGTGGAGTACACAAAGGGTAGGCAGGCTAACTGAGAGCACAGACGCCACAGCAAAGGCTGAATCAAGGAGGAGATTCTGACTAAAACAAAAATTTTGGCAAATTGTTTTTAAATTAATGATACTAACACAAAAGCAAGTATCATTTGTTACATGTGTATTAGATATCAGTGATAGCTAAGTGCCCCATACACTTAGGTGGCTGAATCCCTTTCTTAGCTCTATGAAAGAGGAGTTTCCATAGCCTAGGAGTGAGAACAATGAAACTCAGAGGTCCAGAGAAACTTGCACAAAGTCTCCCAGCTCTCTAGTGAGAAATTAATTCCAGTTCTGTAGACTTGAAAGGCAAGTATTATTAATACTCTACCAAATCTTTTTTGCCTACATTCTTCTCTTCTTGTCATCAACAGATACTTCTTTTTAAATAACATCCATGGGACTCTTTTCCCCAAAATGCTACTGCCTATTTTAAGGGCTAAAAATCCTTCACCTTGGATAGATGGTTTAACCTAGTCACACTGACAACTGTACAGTTGTTGTTAGCTTTATTTGTTTGTTTTTACTTTCAGTCATTTGTTCAATGGCTACACTGCAATCCATCTCCACACTAACAAATGCCACTTTCTCAGTACGATGGATTGTTCCCACTTCCCACTTGCTGGCTCCTTTAGGGCTCTTTTTAGCATGTTATTTCTGGATCAGCTGTTCACTATGACAGTCTATAAAGACTCAGTGTCCATCAGTCGCCTGCCAGATGGCCATTCCAGCAAATGCCCACTGACCTTTGGGCTACTAAAGTGTGCCTGAATTATTCTGAATAATTCAGAAACTCCCACAAAATCTGTACACTCAAGAGTTCAGATCCTCTATAGGCAATACTAAAGTTTTAATGATAAAAATAACATGCATCATTTTCATGTGCTTCTGAATTCTTCCAATGCTATAAGCAGTTTGGAGGACCATCACTTATATTCTTCATAGCAGCTTGATCAAGCTATATCATAGCAAAGGGAAATAACTAAATCATAAGCAAGTGTCTCAATTCTGTACAAGTAGAAAACAATAAGGAAGAGATTTGAACTCTGAGAATCCCATTTCAGGGCTTCTATTACTTACCTTCAACATGTTCCGGTAACAGTTTTATTAGTTACTTTTCTTTGTAACCCAAAAGGAAGCCAAGAATTCAATCAGTAGAAACAAAACATCTCTTCACAGAAGCCTTATCAATAATGTTTTGTTCACCCTTGACAAGGAAATAGTAGCAACCAGCTCCTCTGCGACACTCACACACATCCTGTTATGTGCTCTCATAACATCCTATTGAGGTGATGCATGTATTCATGCCAATAAAAAGAGGAAGAGATTTGGAGATTTAACTCAGTGGTTGATGGTTTGCCTAGCCTGTGCAATGTTCTGGACTGGGATTCCAGAATGACAGGAAAGAAGGCAGAGAAAGAGGTAGGGAGGCCTAAAGGGAAAGGGAAAAGTTTATACTTCAAAATGTCTGTTGCCCAAGGACACAGATGATAAAAGATACTCTGAGGTACCAATCATAGTGATGGTGTGCAGCAAACACAACAAAGCTTGCTACCCTAAAGCAACCGTGATTTACATATTTTATGTTATTCAGCTCCATATGTGGCCTTTGGCAGTCAAGTTCCTCTGTTCTTGAGATCCCTCATGCACCTGAGATCTGCTGAGTGTCAAGTTGGCAATCTGCCAACCTTCACTAGGCTCTCATGTGGGGAAATGAAATCCAATGGACAAGCAGACTAAGCTCCATTTCATATGGCAGAGACAGGATCTTGACAGAGTCAATCATTACGTACAGAACTTCAAGGGCTATGCTCAGTGTGGCTCCCCAGCCCTGATGTTCTTTTCTTTCTTTTTTATTAATTAAATTTATTCATATATTTACATCCCTACCACAGTCTTCCCCCCTCTCTTTTCATTTCCTTCCCCCACTTTCCCCAATCCACTCCTCCTCTGTTTCTGTTCAGAAAGGGGCAGGCCTCCATTGTAACAACAAAGATTGGCTTATCAAGTTGAGGCAGGACTAAGTTCCTCTCTTGTACTAAGGCTAGACAAGGTGACCCAGGATGAGGAATAGGTTCCTGGAAACCAGTCAAAGCAACAAGGAAAGGTCCTGCTTCCACTACTTGGAGTCCCACAAGTAGACCAAGCTATACAACTGCCGTGCATATGTAAAGGACCTAGGTTAGTTCCATGCAGGCTCCCTAGCTGGCGGTGCATAGTCTGTGAATTTCTATGAGCCCTGGTTAGTTGTTTCTGTTTGTTCCTTTGTGACACCCCTGGCTCATACAATCCTTCCTCCCTCTCTTCAGCAGTATTTCTGGAGCTCGGCCCAGTGTTTGGCTGTGGTTCTCTACATCTGTTTCTATCAGTCACTGAATGAAGGCTCTCTACCCTCTCTGGAGCTGTTGAATGTAAGCATGGTTATCCTTTACTTTACAGCTAATAACTACTTATGAGTGAGTATATATCATAGTTATCTTTCTTGGCCTGTGTTACCTTATTCAGGATGTTATTTTTTTCTAATTTCATCCATTTGTCTTCAAATTTCCTGATGTCATTTTTTTAACAGCTGAGTAATACTCCACTGTGTGCGTATACCAAAGTATCTTTATGTATTCATTGGTTGAGGGGCTTCTAGGTTGTTCCAAGTTCTACTTCTAGCTTTTTGTAGTGGTCAAATCAAATCACAGTCCACATTCAGATTCCGGGGTTTAAAAATAAATAAGTGCCAGAAAGCCGTATCATAAAGGGTATGGAAGAGTGTAAAACCATTCATTTGCTTTCTAAACATCTACCCAAAGGCAAAATTCAAGTCCATTTTTGACTATCTTAAGAGTCCTTTCTCTGATTAAAATCTAAGTCTGCATATTCCTAAATGCCACCTTCAGAGAGTATATTTGCATATTTGTATATATTTGCACACCTTCTCTGGAGGACACGCCTGGTTAGGAAGAGAACATTCTGACATATTCCACTGTGGTTCTGTTGTCCCATTGTCTATGCAGATGCACAAGGCTGTTTCTGACCTTTACTGTTAAATCCTGACACATCTCCTAGTGCCAAGACCCACAGTTGTAGCGTCCCTACGACTTAGCTTTCTGAGCTTCTTACCTCTCAAGACACATCGGCCTCAAGCCTACAGACAAGCATCAATTAGAGTTCAGGGTCTCTACCCCAAATGAGTTTCTTAAGTGATTCCTACTCTGTAAGTCATGGTAATGTGTTCTTGCCATCTACCTTTCAAGTGGAATGTCTTTCTCTGACATTTCTCTGACAGATCTTGAAAGAACTGTTGATCTTTCAGTTTACTTTTTTATTACTGAAGGGAAGGAGTGAGTGGTAACTTCCTTCCAAGTTAATCTGGAGACCAAATGTCCAGGACTAGAAACCAGAAGTTACCTTTTCAATAAGTGCTCCTCACATTTCTGCTTTTTGCAAGAAACTACATAGCTAGATTTAGCTTCGAGGTGACTTATTGAAAGACCCAAAGGAAAGTGGAAAGTAAGAAATAACAGCAGCTCCAGAGGGGGGGATTTCCCATGTGCAGAATGAATCAGAGAGCTTTTCTGTGAACTTTGCATGGTTTTTAGAAAAATCATCTGGCTGAAGACAAAAAGCGAATAATGAGACCCAAAACAACCTTTCGTGGAAAGGATTTAGTCCAGGTTACGGAAGAGACCAAAACGTCACAGTGATGAAAATCTAAGGTCACACAGTTCCTTGAAGCTCAAACAATAAAGTCACAAAGGCCTTATGGGGCTTCCTATTTCCTTTCCCTTTCTCCGCATCTTTGTGAAGTACTGAGAAAAGATCTCCATGTCTGCCATTCCAATTTACTCTTCATTTTTTAATTTTTATTTCATTTTAATATGTTTCAATTAAAATATAATTGTATTACTTCCCCGTTCTTTTTCTTTCCTCAAACCTTACCATAGCCGCCCCCCTGCCCCCGTTTTCTCAAATTGATGGCCTTTCATGTTCAGAAAGAGCCCCTATAGTCTACAAACTGACCAACATTTGGGTTTTGCATGATTAAACTCTTCGTTCTCCCTAGGTTTTAAGGGTGCCAAATCCTAGCTGCTAGAATCCCAGGGAGATGGTGGCTATGGCTGGAAAAACTTCAGTTGGGACCATCAGCACTGGAGCTTCCCAGGACGGCTTTTTCAATCTTGATTAAAACAAGAGGGAAAGCAGTGCAGTGTGCTAATTTTTGTTTGGTTCATTTCCATTTTACTCCCTTAGCATTATAATTATCCATATTATTTATAGTTTCACTGAAGAATTCTCCACAAGAGAAGGCAGGCTGTGATAAAACATTCTTTTGAAATTCAAAAATAATAAAAAAGCAACCAGTGAAGGAGACACAGCTCTCAGGCAGCCCAGGAAACAGCTTATTCAATACAACCCGCTTTTCTCTCAAGTTTGTGCAAAGTCTACTTCAGCTGACAAATATCTTTATTCAAGGCAAAGAACATTTGTTTCAGGTAATGTTCTTATTCCTCGAGGAAAAAGAAAGGTAAACTCCGCAGTGAAGTATATCCCGGGGAAATAGCTCTGCAAATGATATGACATTTTTCTGTTCCTGTTTAATATCATACAGGAATAAATATGGGTGACATGGAAGCAAGTAAAAGAAAAGATTCTTAGAATAATAATAGAATGTGCAATCAGAATAGCTCCTCAGAGATCAGCTGGTCCAACTTCCTTATTTTCCTGATGAGATCTGAGACCTGAGAAGTAAGTTTCATTGCCTGAAGTAACCTAAATGGCTCATAACAGAATCGAAGCTAAGACTAAAATTTTAAAATCTCTGTTCACTGTTCTTTGTAATCAATGTTGCAAGACCTAAGCCTATTTGCACTTCATCATGTTAGGTATTTTTTGTTTGGTTTCTGAAGTCAGGCATTGGTGTATGTGACCACAGTTTGCGAAGTACTTGCTGTATACTCTGGGCCAAACTTTACTTTAAGACAGAGTCTCAATAAGCTACACAGGGTGCTGTGTGTAGCACAAATAATCCAAACCAGAGACAAATATCTGGGTTCGAGCTGAAAACCAGAAAAGCAAAGCAACCAAGGCACTAGAGAGGTTTACCTCTACTGAGGCTCAGACAAAGGGGCGATCCTGTCCAGAACATGACTGCACACTGCAATGATCTCCACCAAGTCTCAGACTACTGTGAGCTCCTGTCTCCTCCTACATTATATACCGCACTCCACCCAGTCATATCCCTCGTGTCTTCACCTCCCTAGTGCTGGAATTAAAGGTGTGTGATTTCTGAGTGTTGGGAACACCTCTGTGTGAGTTCTATTTCTTTTTTTAGACAGATTCAGTCTCCCGTAGCCCAGGGTGGCCTTGAATCGTGGGATTAAAGGTGTGTGCCACTCCTTGGCCTCTAGTGGCTTAGCTCTGCATTCTGATCTTTAGGCAAGTTTTATTTAGGAAAACACAAATAAAATGTCACTATAGGTCTGTAATGAACTCTGCAGCCATATTGACCTTGAAATCGTGATCCTCCTGCCTCACCCTCAGAAGTACTAGAAACTGGTGGCCTCCACCTCCAGATTTGGCTCAGCTTCACTATTTGGTGAACTGCAAAACAGTTCACTGATGTTAGCTAACCATGGGCCACTGCTCACACAATCCCTACTCCCCGTGACTTGCTCATCTCCCAGGGGCACAAAGCTTCAGTTCACATTGATTCTATTACCGCCTTTACTATAAGGAAAACCTTATACAGGTCTCTCAAGGTGATATCCATGCCAAAGTACTTCAGAGTCCAAGAGTCATTTTCCATTGATGAATTCTCTCTCTCTACCTCAGCCTTTGGAGTGCTGGAATTGCAGGTATGCGAATTTTCATATATCCAAATCCACCCCTTAGGAAAAAATGGCAAAGAAGCTTAAGTAAATATGTATCACTAGGCAAGGCCATAATAGAGTGCAGCATGAGATGCGCTCCAGTGAAATGGGGCAACCTGCCTATTACAAAAGCATGCCACAGCCATTCTAAAGTTCCTGAAGCCGTGTCGTTATGCTATCATTTGTTTACATAATCATCTCAGTGTGTGTGCACCTTGAGACATTTATCTCTATCATTATTTTGGAAATCATCAT
This sequence comes from Neodon shergylaensis, assembly GCA_025134845.1. Lineage (NCBI taxonomy): Eukaryota > Metazoa > Chordata > Mammalia > Rodentia > Cricetidae > Neodon > Neodon shergylaensis. The sequence continues at coordinate 7,293,046 of JABTXL010001273.1, forward strand.
CCATGCATCCAGAAAATAATGCTTGACATCTTCATGTTAAAAATACATATGTTTTAGGGCTCAGTGGTTAAGGGCAATTGCTGCTCTTCCAGAGGACCTAGGTTTAAGTCCCAGCACCCACACAGTGGCTAACAACTGTCTGAAACTCTGTTTCCAGGGGATCCAATGTCCTCTTCTAGCCTTTACAGGCTCCATAGGAACATGGTACATAGACATGCAGGCAAAAAATCCATGCACATAAAATATTTTTTGATTTTTAAGTATACATTGTGATTTCATTAACACATTTTTATTAATTAGTCTACTTACATTTAGTTTATTCATAGCAGGCCATCATGAGCAATCACATGAGACTGTAGGACAGTATCTCCCAAGCACTTAACAACACTCCTGGATCTAGTTAAAACTCTGATACAAAAGTATCCTAAGACTCTGGAACAGGAATGAATGTCTTAAAGTAGAGTCACTTTAAGGGAATTGTCAAAGATAATGATCTCTGGGGCCAGCTTCTGTAAGAAAGTAAGAAGTCTGTTAAAATCCATCAGATTCAGGACCAAAGCTTGAATGTCAAGTTCAAGCTAAGTGAGATGGACACAAATCAAGACTGATATTATCAACTCCTTCTAAGCAACCTATTAGCCCTCACAAATGTCTCGGGTAATAAGCTGAATGCTTAGTGTCCTTGGTTGCCTGATTGACTCAGCTGTGGTTTTTATCCCTCAAACATTTGTTCAGTGAAGACAAGCCACACAGTGTCCCTAGAAGAGCTATGCATTCTAATGTGCAGTATGAAATGATCTAGTTCTGTAAGCTGCTACACACTTTTCCATTAAACATCGGCATCCCAGGGCTGATAAAGAGCCTCATAAGTAGATATTAATCTTCCCAGTCATCTAATCACCCACAAACTCAGAGCCAAAAGGCTTGCCATCCCAATTCCACCTGAAGGTTATGTCCCTCTGCTTTGACACTCTAATACACAAAATTCCAGTCCTGAAAGAAGGCAGAAAGAATACTAAGTTGAATTTTATGACCTAATTGTCTATAAAAGGTCAGATATAAAATATTCTGAAGTTTTAGAGAATATTTCCTAAAAGCCAATTTTGCAGATGAGATAAAAGCTGCAATATTTCACTCCTGGGACACATTAGTCTTAGTGACAAAACAAACATGAACAAAGCTCTTGAGTATTCTTAGTTAAGAAAACATTTATGCACTGAGCATGATCCGCACACCTTTAATCCCAGGACTCAGGAGACAGAGGCAGGCAGATCTCTGTGAGTTCAAGGCCAGCCTGGTCTACAGAGCAAGTTCCAGACACCCAGGGCGGTTACACAGAGAAACCATGTCTTAAAAAGCAAAATGATGATGATGATGATGATGATGATGATGATAACACAATTATGTGTAGTGACACAGAGCGAGGATGAGCTAGTTGTAGGTCACTGAGCATCATAGAACTGGACTTAAATTGAACTTTTCAGTATACCAGCAAATTTGTTTAGTGGTGGAGAAATAAAAATTTGAGGTTTGCGGGATGGCTTGGTGGGTAAGGGCACTTGTTGCACAAGCATGAAGACCTCAGTTTGGATCTGCAATAACTGTGTACAACCTGGATGTGTACTTCCCTGCTCCCATATCCACTCTTCCTCCATCCCAACTGTCCCATTCCCCCAAGCTCTCCCCATCCTCCCCTTCTCCTTTTTTTCTCCCCAACTCCCTTTACCCCCACCCGACCCCCGAGCTCTCAATTTTTGCCTGGCAATCTTGTCTACTTTCAATATCCAGGAGGATAACTACATGTTTTTCTTTGGGTTCACCTTCCTATTTAGCTTCTCTTGGATCACGAATTAAAGGCTCAATGTTCTTTATTTATGGCTAGAATCTGCTTATGAGTGAGTACATACCATATTCATCGTTTTGAGTCTGGGTTACCTCACTCAGGATAGTGTTTTCTATTTCCATCCATTTGCATGCAAAATTCAAGATGTCATTGTTCTTGGGGGAATGGGACAGTTGGGATGGAGGAAGGGTGGATATGGAAGCAGGGAAGTATATATCTTAATTAAGGGAGCCATTTTAGGGTTGGCAAGAGACTGGACTCTAGAGGGATTCCCAGGTGTCCAAGGAGATGCCCCCAGCTTGTTCCTTGAGCAGCTGAAAAGAGGGCGCCTAAACTGGCCCTATCCTATAGCCACACTGATGAATATCTTGCATATCACCATAGAACCCTCAACTGGCAATGGATGGAGATAGAGTCAGAGACCCACATTGGAGGACTGGACTGAGATCCCAAGGCCCATATGAGGAGCAGAAGGAGAGAGAACATGAGCAAGGAAGTCAGGACTGCGAGGGGTCCGCCCAGCCACTGTGACAGTGGGGCTGATCTAATGGGAACTCACCAAAGCCAGCTGGACTGGGACTGTTGGAGCATATAATCAAACCGGATTCTGAACGTGGCAGACAAGGAGGGCTGACTGAGAAGCCAAGGACAATGGAACTGGGTTTCGATTCTACTGCATGTACTGGCTTTGTGGGAACCTAGTGTGTTTGGATGATCACCTTCCTAGACCTGGATGGAGGGGAGAGAACCTTGGACTTCCCACAGGGCAGGGAACCCTAACTGCTCTTTGGACTGGAGAGGAAGGGGAAGGCGAAAGAGGGGAGGGGGAGGGAAATGGGAGGAGGTGAAAATTTTTAATAATAATAATAATAAAAACCCGGATATGACCTCATGTGCCTATAATTCCATAGCTTGGAAAGTAGAGACAAAACTTCTCAGACTTGATGGTGAGTGAGTCTAGCTGAAAACTGGAATGTCCCCACCAGGACAGAATGTGGGCAAACCCCAACTTTCCTGGATGATTATAAAATATGTAAGGTAAAATAAACCTTCCCAAGTAGATTTTAATTATAACATTTTCTCACAGCAATAGCGACCCTAACCAAGACAATACTTCAATATGTCTTAGTGTTCCTAGGTGCTCTGACAGTTTAAAGGGTAGAGTCAGTATTTTTTATTCAGATAACTTTCTGAATGGGAGGGTCTTCATCTATATAATTTTACTGTTTCTTTTGCATTCATTCTTCATGGAATGAAGCCCTGGATACATTGTGATCACAGTCTTTATATGGAGTTTATAATTGAGGAAGCATAACTAATAACAACTACTTAGCAAAGACTATAGTATTGTGCCTTCAATTTTCCTTTGAAGACTCCAGTCCTATTTTAAGAACAAATTTTTACTAGATTTCTATTATATCAAACAATACACACATACCTAAGTCTTTATGTTTGAGGCCAAATAAAGTGTCATCATTTGTGATCTCCATTTACAAGATGAGAAGCTAAGAGTAGCTAAATGTGTATTTCCATTAAGTTATAAAGCTAAACTTGAAAGACACTGTACCTGAATGCAATACATGACTTAATTATTCCCCAGAATAGAAAGCAAGGCCTTTAACACACTTCCCCAGAATTTTTTCCTTTCTTGTTTTCCTATTATTTTTTTAGCCAAAATGGACTGGACTTCACTATATAGGTCAAACTGTCCTTGCACTACAACTTGCAGTGTTTCTTCCACAAAAATGTTTGAATTGTAGGAATGTGCCACCACACCTAGCTCACTTGCTCGGTTTGCCTAAGAAGAGACTATCTCTATACTACCAAATTCTTAGAACACTCCCACTTTCTCCATAAAAGTGGGAAATGAGCTATCTGGTTAATAGTAGCAATCATTGACCTCTGTGACTTTAATGAATGTATTGAATCTATCAAATAGCTTGAATTACTAGAGTTAGTGTTCTTCATCACCAGAACCACCAGGAGGCAATAATCCGCATCCAATGTGTTCACTTTCACCTCAGACAGACAAATCCACAGTAGGTTTCAACAAGCTAATTTGACTTTCCACCTAAGATATATGCCTCCACTCCCACCCATAAATGCTCTTGATATCAGCATAGATTCCAGTTATTTTCTTGATTTTCAGTCTTACTTTTATGTTGTACAAATCAATCTAAGATGTACACAATAAATTGTTTTCTTAATTTTAAATTTTTTATCTTACATACCAACCAAAGTTCCCCCTTCATCCACTCTTCTTGCTCCCCACCCCGCCACTTCCCCCGCCACACCCAACCACCCATCTACTCCTCAAAAAGGATAAGGCCCCCCATAGGGAGTCAGCAAAGTCAGGTACATCAAGTTGAGGCAGGATCAAGCCACAGAACTGCCATCCACATACAGATAGCCTAGTTTGGCCCTATGCATGCTCCTCAGTTGTCAATCTAGAGTTCATAAACTCCCACAAGTTCAAGTCAGCTGTCTCTGTGGGTTTCTTCATTATTATCTTGACCCCTCCTCTTGCTCATATAATATCTTCTTGGCTGTAGATCTCTGTATCTGCTTCCATTGGTTACTGGATGAAGGTTCTATGATGACAATTACTGTAGTAATTGGTAATCACAAATCTGATTGCAGGAGAAGGCCAGTTCAGGCACCCTCTCCACTATAATTGCTTAGGAGTCTTAACTGGCGTCATCCTCGTAGATTCCTGGGAATATCCCTAGCACCAGGTTTCTCCCTAAACCCATAATGACCCACTCTATCAAGATATCAAGATAGCTCTTTCATTGCTCTCATAGTGCAACCCTCCCCCAACTTGACTATCTCATTCTCTCATGTTCTCATCCCCCTCCCCTCTCCTCTGACACCTTCCCCCTAGTTTACTCATGAGATCTCATCTATTTTCCTTTCTCAGGGCAATCTATGCATGTCCCTCTTAGGGTCCTCCTTATTATCTAGAGTCTCTGGGGCTATGGATTGTAGCCTGATTATTCTTTGTTTTACATATGCTATCCATTTATGAGTGAGTACATACAGTGTCTTTCTGGATCTGGGTACCTCATTCAAAATGATTTTTTTTTCTAGTTCCATCCTTTTGCCTGCAAATTTTATGATGTCATTGATTATTCCATCAGTACATGCTAATTTATAACCTTTTACTATGTAATGAATAATATCAGAATTCACCCACTTTAAAAAAACAAGTAATAAAGTAATATAACATTTTAGCCAGGTGGTGGTGGCGCACGCTTTTAATCCCAGCACTTGGGAGGCAGAGGCAGGAGGATCTCTGTGAGTTCGAGACCAACCTGGTCTACAAGAGCTAGTTCCAGGACAGGCTCCAAAGCTACAGAGAAACCTTGTCTCGAAAAACAAAAACAACATTTTATCCAAAATCTGGAAAGTATATACAAAATAACAGTCACAAGCAAAAAATGAGTGGTCTAAACAATAGACATGAAATTAAACACTATAAAGTCTTCAAAATTATCTAAGACCCATTGCAAGGAAAGTACAAAATGCCATTAAAAAGATAAGCCACATTCTGAGAGAAAGTGTTAGTAACATCAAGATGCAACTTAATAAGGAGAAGGAGATTACTACTGAGATGCATACAGAGCACCAATAGATCAGTCAAAGCAATTTTGTTAGGAGAAATGCAAAAGATATATGTATGCATTTTTCATGTTACAAAATAATCATGATCAACATATAGATGATAGATAGATAGATAGATAGATAGATAGATAGATAGATAGATAGATAGATAGAT
>JABTXL010001273.1:7298676-7318242 GCA_025134845.1 Neodon shergylaensis
GATAGATAGATAGATAGATAGATAGATAGATAGATAGATAGATAGATGATAGATAGCCTGTGTGTGACTTATATTGTCAACTTGCCAGAGTCTAGAGGCATCTGAACATGTCTGTGAAGAATTTTTCTGTATGAAGTTAATTGAAAGGAGAAGATTCACCCTAATGTGAAGGGCACCATCGTTCTCTAAGTTTCTAGACTGAATAAAAAGAGCAGAGTGAGATGACCATGAGCATCCACAGCTCTATACTCCCTGGTAGTCAAGCAATGTCACTGCTTCCTCAAAATCAGCCACCATGACTTCCCATCCAGGAAGCATCTTCCCCTGAACTTCAGTATAAAATGAACTTTTCCTTCCTTGATATTTTTTTCTTGCAAGGTTTTCAGTCACAGCAATGAGAAGAGTGATTAAAATAGAATGTAACTACAACAGAAAATAGAAACTGCAGCCACAGTAAAATAACCATTTCTCTCTAGAGTGAAAAAACATTTAAGAGCCAACAATACCAATGCTAGGGAAGAATGAGGACTTTTACACACACCTATAAAAACTTAAACTGTAACTATATGCAAATAATTTATTAGATAATATATAAAATGTTCACCTTTGACTTCTCCATATTTCATTTTCTTAATCTGTAAAATGAAGCTAATATTATTTACTTCACAAGGAGATTAATTTTAAGCATGAAAAAGAGATAATAAATATTACTTGCTGTAATTCTGGCACACATAAACTCTCCATTAATATAAGTCAGCAGTTTTGTTACTAATATTATAGAATAGGCATTTATGTCTTCAGTAGATATAGGTAAACCATGTGTCACAGATACAAAAATATAACAAACCCGTGAAGCATACAACCATAACTAGAGGAAAGGAGTATAGTCACTGCTTTGGAGTCTGGAGAAGTAGAACAGAAGGAGACAAGAAAGTGAGAAAATGTTCCAGTCAGTTACAGCAAGGAGCTTTCTACCCAGGAATAGTGAACTTAGGGAAGGGGTGTGTGCCATCCAATGGGAGCGGGCTAATTGAAAAATTTGTATTTGTTAGGAATGCGTAAAATGACAAACAGCAAAGAAAGCCAATATGATGTGTCAACTCTACAGAAAACAACAGAATAACCAACAAAGGTAAAAGGAAACTAAGCAAAAAAGCAGCAGAAAACAAGCAAGCAAACTCGGAGACCAATTACTCACTAAAAGGAATAACAGATTTAAATGTCTTGACCTTCCTTCTCTAATGAGAGCTGGAATCCAGACTGGACTTCAGATACTGTCAACAGCTGAGTACCAAAGTGATGTCCTGATAGCTCTGAACGTATTCTTGGGAGATCTGGTGGGTTTCCCTTCTATCTCCCTCCTCGTCATATCTTGATATGACAAGAAAAATTCCTTGCTATTGTGCTGGAGACAAAGACAACCTGAAGAACATGCAGGTACCTGTTAGGAGTGAAGAAACCATGAGGTCCAACTCTGTTGAGCTTCCAGGGAGTCCTACCCACAGTAGTTCTATAAGAAAAATCCCACGTGTATCCCAGAGCAAAAATTAGTCTATTCAGCCAACAGATCCATGAGAAGAAAAATAATGGCAAATTAAATTATTGTTGAAACCATTAAGCCTAGAGTAGTCAGTTGCACATCAGTGACTAACTAGAACCAGGCAACAGTGATGAGAAAGAGGTCATTCTAGTAAGAGGAGATGGAGAGCGAGCTGCCCAAAGGCAACACTGTTGGCATTCTGGAGCTCTTAGAGGCTTTGTTGCATCTGTCTGGTTCTAAAACACGCTTTGGGTAAATTTTCTTTGTCTCCCAGAGTGGAAAGAGGACCACTCCAAACAACTTTTATAAGAGATGATGACGACCAACAGTGACTCTCTTTCTCCTGGCATCATTAAAAGCAAAGCCAAAATAAGTTAGAGATTTTTTTTCCTACATGATATCTCCCCCACAAAATTCTATTGTGTTTCCACAAATATTCTCATTAAAGTCTCAGGATTCAATTTACATAATTGAGGCTGTCCAGCTAATTTTAGGAAAATTACTACTTTGCAAAAAATAACTGTTATACAGTAATTATGGCAGAGATGTTCTGCTTTGTGTAGGGCACAATGAAATCAGTAGGTTTAAAAATTAAGAACAAGTGACTCTCCACTCCCAATGTCATTTTAAAAATGAGGGAGAACTGTTAAGGAATAGCTTTGCATGTTAACTGAGGAGCTGGAGAACATTCTGTGTTAAGATATATGGTTTTCAACCTTCTTAAAAGAAATATTGAAAGAGGGAAATTGATTTTTCCCAGAAAATTTGCCTGTCACACTCCAAGATAAGTTACTGTTAAGTGTGTCCATTAAATAAGTATATTATATGAAAAGTCACACTCTAGGAAAAAAAAAGTTCAGTTAGCTTTGACCTTAGTTAGGATTTATACAACCTCTTGGTTCATAGAATTAGGATTAACTGAGTGGATTCTCCTCAGTGTGCAATTAAACTAGTTATGAAGTATTTGTCACATAAGCTATAGATACTTTTGGGAAACTGCCTTGAACGCCTAACAAAGAGATTCTTAGAAATAGTATATTTATAGAAAGAATGAAATATGTAGCAATATTTTATATATTCAATATCACTTCAATGAACACAGTATTTGGTAAACAAAACCAGAAAATGGTCATTTTTTACTTGAGAAAAACTTTCATCTAGACATATTCAAATGTTTCCAAGAGGGATTGTGTTCCATGGAGATGCTGGGAATGGTGTGGGGGAAGCTGAGCAGCTGAGTTTTACTCTGATTTCCACCCACAGCTGAATTTGCATGCCCCAGCCCCATTAACCATTGCATATGTTTTCTGTTCTGAAAGGATGATAAAATTCCACAAAAACAATATAACCTAGTTGTTACATAAAAGCAGTTAGTTTTTGTCAGAAACCACCCTAGAAGTGATTCCCTAAAACCAAAGGAAGACGGCAAAGAGTCAAAAGCCAAGGCATAGTGAAGGTAACAGCTGATACTTTGACACCCAAAGCTTAGTTTTTCTGTGGAATCTCTGTGAGGTGAACGCATCACCAATGAGTAATGTACTTCTCAAGGGTAAAGAAAGGGGAATGCTTATTCACAATTTTTTATAATTATGAAATAAGGACTATCTTTCCATACTATTTTCTTTCTCATCAATTTTAGGCTGTAGTGTCAATTGGTCAAGATTTCATTTTCTTTCTCCTCCCGTTGTCACATGCAATTAAGCATCCACACTCATAGACTCATTAAAAGAAGACAGTCATTACCCAAAATACATGCTCAATACTATCAAAGACAGGCATTGCAAAAGAGACGATTGCAGGAGTTAAATAGCTCTGGCCAGTTTTCATAGACCCATTTTAAAAAATCAAATGGCAGGAAACTGGTGAGAGGACTCAGTGGTTAAGCACACATACATTCTCCAGAAGACCTGAGTTCCATTCCCAGCGCTGATCTCAGGCGGTCCCCAACCTCCTGTGACCCCAGCTTAATGAGCTCAGACTCCTCTGGCCTCTATAGGTTCTTGCCCTCATGTGCACCTGCCACCAAATCATAATTAAGATGAATACAAATCTTTTTTAAAAGAATAAAAAGTCAACTGGAAGAAGGAAAAACTCATATTTTGTAAGGTTGAAATTTCAATGTATTTTCAGAAATATATTTTAGAGAAATCTGTCCAAAACACACACTGGAAAAAAGACAGCCTCCTTAATAAACAGTGAGGGGCTGGAAGAATAAAAGTACATTTATATCTCCCATCCTGGACAAAAATCAACTCAAAATTAATCTTACTCTAAGACACAGAACTTTGAAATTGCTACAAGAAAATGTAATAAAAACACTTAAAGACATAGGCATAGGCTGAGATTTCTGCACAGGCCTCTAATAACACAGGCAATAACTCCAAGAATAGACAAACGGAATTGTATAAAATGTAAGAGTTTCTACACAACAAAGAAGCTATCCCCTCTGAATATGCAGCCCATAGAAATGGGAAAAAACCAACAGAGCTGGGCTTATTCAAAATTTCCAGAGAATACCTTAGCCCTACTATCTGTCTGGGAGTGATAAACTGTGTTTTCTATTTCATTCTATCATTCAGTGACTGTATTTGATCATATTATTTAGCTGACATGACACCATGTTGCATTTTGTAGATATGTATGCAAACAGTTCTTTCCAGCAGGGTTTGCTGGGATCAGATGAGATAAAATATATTGCTCAGTTGGGAAAAATGTCTGACACGTAATAACTTCCCAACGTCATGTTTGCTTCACTCTATCCCCCTTTACTATGAAGCGCCCTTTGAGCCTCGCAGCCCAGTTTCCCCAAGTCTTTTATTCTTTGTTTTTGTTTTCTTGTTTCTTCGAGACAGGCTTTCTCTGTATCATTGCAGCCTGTCCTGGAACTAGCTCTTGTAGACCAGGCTAGCCTCAAACTCACAGAGATCCGCCCATCTCTGCCTCCCGAGTCCTGGGATTAGAGGCATGCGCCACCACCATCTGGCCCTCCAAATATTTTCTATGCTTCCTTTTATTAGCTTCTAAGTTTGAAGCCTGGTGGGAAAAATGTGATGGAATACTAGGTGAGCGTGGTTTTTTATAGTTTTGTTTTGAGACAGGATCTCACTTGTTACTGAGGGTGGAACTTGTGATCCCTGTGTATCAGCCTCTTCCTATGAGATTACGTGGGTTTACCACCATGCCAAGTAAGAATTTCATTTCCGTGCAAGAAAATAATTATTAATCTCGTCTTTTGGAACTTGTATTTGTATACGATTGCTTCATCCTAATACTAATTATGTGATTATGTAACCAGTGTGAAGAGGATACCCCTGGACAAAGAGCCCTTTCCTGGAAAGCCTAGGAAAGAAGAAATTCTGATCTGATTCATGGGAGATAGGGTGTTGCTCACATACATGTCCCCCTTTGCCTTTGATTCATGGCCACAGTCACCATCCGTGCCTGCCATCTACTGTAGCTATTTTCTCACTGGAATACATCAACTTAAAAAAAAACGCAGGGGATTTGCCGTCCATATAAATAACCCTCCCCAGTTCATCTGCAAATCAAGATCTCTGTGGGTTTATAATTCCAACTGCATACAATTTAATTTTTCATAATGAATCTTTATCTCTTCTTCACGATCTAAATATTATTTCTGGTATCGAAGCAAAAACTGAAAATTCATATTTTATCCTCCCCTTGTGTAAGTGCATATTTGTTGTACAAATATTCTTTACCTAGCAACTCAATTAATAATATACAAGTGTTATGTGAATTATAAAGCTTTTCCTAAAAACACACTAGTAGCAGACTCTCAGCTTCTTTGTATAAAATCCTTATCACATTTTCAGTGTGTTCTTACTACAGCTAATCCTTCTCAAGTCATGGGATACACATTAGTAAAACCTCCTAACATGTAATTCCGAGGCTTTTTACATAGCTCACCTTTTGATGATGCTTTCTGAATTTAGTTAGAACCAGGAGATAAGGAGTGGAAGAAGGAAACAGGGATTGCTAAGAATTCATCCCGGATGAAGTATTACCGTACAAAAAATGCCCTCGTTGGATACAAATCCTCATGTTTACCCCTCTAGCACTGAGCTGTTTGATTTTCTGTCTATCCAGCACTGATTAGTGTTAGAAGACTTATTCAGGGATAATTCAATCGCCTGCTTCAAATGCCTGAGTTATCTATACCAGTAGTGCACTTGGACTGCTGCCCACATTGTGTGAAGAAAAGAGCTTTATCCTCTTCTTCGGGCTACAAGTGTTCCAGAAGTGCTCAGGACAAAAAGGCTAAGAGTGACACTGTTCAGGATGTTTCCAGTCTTTCAAAAGGAAATCATGAGTACATATATACTATGTACCATTTATTAATGAATAGAATATGTTGAGGTTGCATTTTAAATTACAGGCACATGTCCATAGTGAGCCATCAAACTGTTTATACACACATAAACTGGTATCTTTGAGGTCCTATCACAACGAGAGGAAGGCATCATCTACTGCAGCAAGCACAAGCTTTTGTCTTCTGGAACACACCTAGCCAGTTATATAAGGGACACTCAAATCTCTGTGAGTCAGTGCAGGACAGACACTGATGACTTTTAAGGTTTAAAGAGTTACCAACACATTACAAGGTATAGCAAGAAAATAAAGTAAAACCAATGGGAACACCTTCAAGTATTCTACACTTGACTCTCATCTACAAACACCTCGTGGCAGATGAGGCATCCTTAACTGAGTGCTATAAATGCATCCCAAGCTCTCATGGGTCAACCTTCTCCATTGTCAGCTGCTTCATTTACTGCAACACCAGAGCCGATATAAACTCTTCACATTTCCCAAACTCCTAAAGCAGCACCCCATTTCCACCTCTGGCACACTTCAGTGATTTGCTTTGAAATCTAAGCAGGTGATTGTGCCTTAGGATCCGCAAATGTATTTCACTGCTCCCTTCATGTCTTGTCCAACACCCTCCCATTGTTGAAGCACCTATTGACGGATCCTCTCCCCTTCCTGCATGAGTGAGCAGAGACCCGTGCTTTTCTCTGTCATCATAGTGAGCGGGTTGTATCTCTTAATTTTTCATCTCCTGTACATCACGAGCACCACTACAGAAACTAAAACCTCTCAACCTCCATCTCATCCCTATCTATGAGAAAATAGAATGTGTGAAACTCAAAAGGAGGTAAAATTGTATTCTGTCACATTGTCATTAGAATAAGAAGTGATATGAAAAGAAATAACAAGTCTCGGGTGCAAAGGATGGAATTTGCATATCTGGTACTGTAGGAGTTCTTTCCTGCATGGCTAAGGAAATGAGAAGAGGGTACAATGGAGAATGGATTGGGTAAGTTATGTTATTTCTAACTTTTAAATGAAATTTGTTATATTTATAATGTTAAACCTTTCATGTGTTCCTACAGTGTGGCCTATTACACTGCATGATGATTTAATAGTTATATTCTTTTAAAATATAACTCGATGCAATTTGTGTCAATTGTTTTCTTACCACCCTTTCTTCAGCATCACAAATGACAGTATTCTTTGATTTGTGCATTGGTTACAGTTTGGTTAACAAAATCACCTAAGAGCAAATCAGGCAAGAAAGGGCTTATTTGGGATTACAGTTCCATAGTGGATACAGCACAACATAGTGAAGAAGGCATGATAGCATGGGCATGAGGCCCATGAATTACATTTCATCTGCAACAGAGGGGAAGAACAAGTGGGATCAGACTACAAAACTGCAAAGCCTTGTCAAGTGATGGACTTCCTCCAGCAAGTGTCCACCTCCTAAGGCTTCCAAACCTTCCCAAACAGCACACTATGTGGAGAATAATTACTCAAATAAAAGAACATGTGGAGGACATTTCCTCTTGAAATCGCAGCATTCTTCACAGGTCCTAGAAGTCTCTAGGGCATCTTGTGGTTTAAAAAAATAGTTTAACTATTAATTAGATAATAATTAAACTTCAATATAAATTAACTTTAAAAGTTCCCATAGTCCTTAACAGCCCCAACACTGTTCAGAATTTCAAAGTTCAAAGAAAGTGACATTTTAACTGATAAGTGGCTTCACTATGTAAACAGGAGTTGTTTTCGACATTTGGATGCCTCATCAGAGCCTATGTGAAGTAGAGGTTGCTAAAATAATCTTTAAAGAAATAACAATTTACTAAATAAGTGGTGGTAGCAGTAGCAATATGAGGACATGGAACTGAAAGGTTATTGTTATATCCAGCCTGGGAGGAAATATCCAGAGGGAAGAAACAGACACATCCACCACCAGATGTTATAACTGCTGTAGTAAGGGGATTAGTATTTGGCAATAAATTTTATATCCACTGACTATTTGAGAGAACATTTGAAAGTTCCTATCCCAACCCTTCCACTTCATCATTCTATTATGTATTCCTTTAGTTTCAATGTTTCAGCTGTCGCTGAAAAGTGGGGGGGGGCTATTTACCTTCCAGTGCTTTATTTCACAAAGGGCAATGTTACTGAGGCTCACTCATGTTTTTCAAAATGACAAATTTCCTTCTCTGGAAGACCAAATATTTCCTTGTGTGCATTTGCACATTTTATTGATATGTTTATCCTGGGTAACTGAAGTTGATTCAGTATCACAGTTACTATGGATAATTCTGCAATGAGCCTGGAAGTCGGGGTATCTCAACATATTGATTTCATTTCCTGATGAACTTATTCCAAAACAAATCTATCATCAGTTAAAATATCTTAAGTTTCCAATGCAGTTCATGTCTAAGCTATGTTCCGTCCTAATTTAACAATGCAGATCCATCATTTATCCACTTGGTCACATGAGCAGCTGAGAGTTGTGATACTGACAGTAATGCACAGATTGGGGAAAAGTCACAATTAAAACGAAAATATGTTTTTTACTGAATGTGTATCACTTTTGCACCATTATAAATTCCAAACTTATGTGATGTGGTAGGCAGAATTTTGGGGAGCCTCCAGCTATCAAAAAATGACATGGAGACTTATTAATTATGAAAGTTTGGTGGCTTTATCTTAAGCTTATTTCTAACTAGCTCTTATACTTTAAATTAACCAATTTCTGTTAATCTACATGTTATCATGTGGCTCATGGCTTTTTACCTCTCCTCTTGAATGCCCTACTTTCTCTGAACTGGCTGGCGACTAGCTTTCTTCTCCAAGACCTCTCTGTCCCCAGAAGTCCCACCTAGTCTCTTCCTGTTTAGATATTGACCATTTAGGTCTTTATGAAGCCAATCACAGTGATACATCTTCACACAGTGTAAAGGAATATTCGGCAGCATCATCTGTCATATTCAGATCCTGTACTTTGTTTCTATAATTCACATAGATAATGAAATTAGAGCCTACTTGGGTAAAGGAGAGGAGTTATTGTGAAAGGAAGACAAGTGAGAAGCCATGGGTGAAGTATGTTGAAAGTATATTGTGTAATTGAGTGAAAAATGTCTTCATAAAATTTATCACTAATTACTCTGCATAATAATTGAAACTGATAAATTATAAGTCAAACCATTGTGTGTTAAGGGCCATCATTATACCAAGCTGTGGAATTTCTGAAGCATATGCTAATTTTTAGTTTTAGGGGAAGCATTAATACACTTTTCAATGTTATCTGTATTAATTTAGAATTTCATCAATTGCCATGGCCAGCACAGCTGTGGGTATCAGAGATCTCTGAAAAGGAGAGTAATGGGAGACAAAGACACAAGACTCTGGGTTTACTTGAAAAAGGAACATTTTTTTTTATTTTTCTCAGTGCTATATATATATATATATACACACATATATATATATATTAGCTAACTTTTAGAGATAGCATTGCAAGCCGAGCTTGGGAAAAAAGTATCTTTGGCCCCCTTCTCTGATTTTTCCGTCTACATTTCTCTGTCTTTATGACCCTGTTCTGCCCATGAGGAGGTTTTTCCTACACCTCATCTTGTGCCAGCAGTTTTCTGAAGTCACAAAGTCATAGCTGGCTTTGGACAGGCTGGAAAAGCAAACTACAGACCATCTCAACTCCAACACCTTCCTGCTTGTGATTGTGTAGCATCATGATGATGCAAAAGCAGCCTTTATATTTTGACCCCCTTTTCTTTTTCAGATTCTTTGGATTCAGGGACAGGTTATTAAAAATGCTGTCTCAAAAAAATAAAGGGAAAAAAGAAAGAAATAGTAATAAAATAATAATAGCAATATTAAATTTATAAGGCATTTAGTAACTTGATCACACAAAATATTAAAGGGATTGACATGTTGTAAGATACTTTGCAATTTGTCCACAATCTATTGGCCAGCAACCACTGACAAATGAGAATGTTCTAATAAATACAATTCTGTATGTAATTGTCCAAGGTCAATAGTATTATTGTGTCAAGACCATACACCTCCTAGACAGTTCTTAATCAATACCAGGACATTTAGATTCATTATAAGGTAAAGTAGAGATACAAATAGTATGACTCTACTGGCAGTTAATGGTCAATTAATATTTAATAGTTTGTACTTGCTACCTAAACTAATCAATGTGATCTTTAAGGGCATCAAGCCTGTTTGAAAATCCACGTCTATTTTGGGTAGAGGGAGATCATCCTATCCTTGAAACACTTTAAATTACTGGTGAAGTGACCTGCTTGTAGTCTGTCTTTGAGAATTACAATCCTCCCATACATGCAGTTACAATTCCAGTAAGTGTTAGGATATCAGAAATCAACAATCCTATAAACTTTTTTAGCACTGACAATAATTATTCCAATACAGCACTTACCTTTTCCTCAAGCTAATTCTTCTTTTAGTTCTACAGGAACCCATTTGGAGGAGGAATGTTTAAATATCACAAAAGTAGAGTTTAAGGTATTATTAATACACTGAGCAATGTGACAAAAAACACACAAAATATGGTACAAGGTGTCTGTAAAATTCTTGTCTCTGACCCCAACTAGTAAGAAATGAGGCAGAATTGCACAGGCCAAGAATTAAAATTTCCATTAGAGTTGTAGAAAGAGTAAGTTGGAAATAGTAATGGTAATAGTTCCCTTATGAAGATGAATAAGAATAGAACTTGCAACTAGAGGCAACTAAAGACTGAAAAGAGGTGTGTATGGGCACATCTAAATTGTAACATGAATGCAGACACAGTTGTGACATTGATAAATACAACACTTGTGTTGTTTGAATTCCTATTTCTTCCATCTTCTCTTTCTGTTTTTTTCAGTTGTAATTTTAGTTGCTTGTGGGCATGTTTTATGATCCCAACAATCAACAGTATACAGGGGCCTAGTGTCTCCTCATCCTAGCTTGTGTTTGCTATCATCTGTCTTTCTGATAATAGCTACACTACGAGGTATGGCTGATATCTTTTAAATGTTTTTATATCTACTTACTGTAGGGGAGGTGCATGCTGTGGCATACTTAAGTACACCAGTGGACAGATTGCAGGAGCTGTTTTTTTTTCTTCCATCATGAGGATTCCAAGAATTGAAATAAAGTCATCAGCCTTGACAGTAAGTGCTTTTACCTTGTGAATCATCTTACAAGTCCTTGCCCCTATGTTGTTTGATTGACTGACTGGCTGATTGGCTGGCTGGTTGGTTGGTTGGTTGACAAAGATCTATTAAAGTATTGTCCTTGTTATATTTTGTCAACTTGACAAAAGCTAGAGTAATCTGAGAAGAAGAATCTCAGTCTATAAAATGTCTCAATCAGATTGCCTACAGGCAACTTTCTAAGGCATTAATGATTTACCAATGTAAGGGTCCAGGACACTGTGGGCAATGCCAGCCTTGAGTATGTAGTCCTAAGTAGTGTAAAAAGCAGGCTGAGCAATCCATGCAGAGCAAGTCAATAAGTTCCTCCACAGTCTGCCTCTGGGTTCGTGCCTTGGGTTCCTGCCTTCACTTCCCTTCAGGGTAGAATGTAAAATAAAATAAACTCGTTCCTTTCTAAGTTGTGGTTATAGAGTTTTTTATCAGAGCAGATACTTTGTCTATTTTTAAATTGGGTTATTAATAATTAATACGAGGTTGGTTGAGTTTTTTAAAATGTATTTTGGATATTACAAGTGTGTAATTTAAAAATCCTTGTTGAACAGGCTCTCTCTTACCCTTTATGTGCCTGTGGCCATTTGATGTGACCCTTTTTTCTGTTTTCACTTTCTCTGCCCATGATTTTTATTTATTTATTTTTTTATTAAAAATTTCCACCTCATCCCCTCCTCCCACTTTCCTCCCATGATTTTATACTGCACATCCACATTCTCTTACCATCACTCTGTAATATGTTTTGAAATGAGGTAGAATGATCCTTTCAGCTTTATTCTTTTGACTTCCATTTGCTTTGGCTGCTCCTGATTGTTGCTGGCACCATATGAGTTTTGGGGATTGTGTTTTCTTTTTCTGCAGAACAATAATCGTTGACATAGAATCTCTCTTTTTAGGTAGTACAGACATTTCAACAAAATGAATTCTGTCAATCCATGAGGATGGAATATCTTTCATTGATTTGTGTTATCTCCAATTTATTTTAAGAATGTCTTATGGCTTCAATGAATAGGTCTTCTTGTCATTTAATTTATTTCTAGGAATTGTTGCAGCTATTGCAAATGGTTTTTTTAAGTTCTTTATAAAATAATTTGTTTTAAATGTACAGAAATGCCACTGGTTTTGTACATAAATTTTACTTCCTGGAACTATGCTTCTTGCATTTATCAACTCTGAAAACCTTCTTATAATATCCTCAAGAAGATTGTTTGTGTGTGTGTGTGTTTATCAGTCTATGAAGAGAGATAATTTAGCTTTTATTTTCTAATACGGTTGCTTTTTATTCCTCCCTCTTGCCTATTAGTTCTGGCTAGGAATTTCACAGCTATATTAACAGAAGTGCCAGAATCTGCAAGTAATTCTCTCCCATTCCAGGTCTTAGAACAGATTTTAATACTTCACTCTTGGGTGTGATGTGTGCCAACCACTTGTTATATATTGCCTTGAATGGGTTGAAGTTGGCTCTTTCCATAACAAATATATTGAGAGCTTTTATCAAGAAAGGAGATTACATTTTGTCAAATATTATTTTTGCATCTACTAAGGTGACCATATTTTTTCCTTCATTCTGTTAATGTGCTGTTGTAGTTCTGTGTGTGCTAAATCATCCTTGAATCCCTAGGGTAAGTTCTAGTTGATTGCAGTGCATGATCCTTTTAATGTGCTGCTGAATTCAGCTTGCTGGCATTTTGTTGAGAACTCATTCTCCCATACTTATTAGGGATATTGGCTTGTAATTTTATTTTCTTGTAATGTCTTTCCCTGGTTTTAATATTAGAGAAATTCTGGCTTTCTGAATTGAGTTTGAAAATGTACCTTCTTCTTCAGTATTTAGGAAGGTTTGGGGATTGGTATTAGTTTTTAAAATGCTTGGTAAAATTCAGCAGTTGAGATCACTAGATGCAGGATTTTCTTCAATGGGAAGCTTTTTGGTTATAGATTCAATCTTCTTACTCATAATGAGTCTGTTAAGATTTCAATTTCTTCATAATTCAGTTCCTGCCAGTTGTGTATGTCTGGGAATTTATTCATTTCCTCTAGGTTATCCAATTTGTTTGCCTGCTATTTTTCATAGTAATCTCTTAAAATCCGTTGTGGTTCATTGTTACCAGCCATAATATTTCTTCTCCCATTTGTGCTTTTATTGATTTGACTCCTCTCTTCTGTCTTTATTTAGCTTGATTGTCAAGTCTCCACCCCACCCTGAAAGAAAAGAAAGTCTTAGCTCTGCTGTTCTTTTCTACGGTTACTGTAGCCTTTGTGCCATTTATCCCATTCCTGTTTCCATTATTGTTTGCTTGTGTTCAATTGGGGCTCACTTTGTTATCTTTGCACACCAGCTTTTTCTGGGAAAAAAAAAAAGCAGAATGACTTACCTCCAGAATCAACTGGCAGACAAGCATGGAAGTGCGAAAAACAGTACGTCTTGAACCTTGGATGGGCTTGGAATCTGGAGCCTGTCTGCCTGGAACCTGTTCTAAATCCAGGATCCATGGGAGCAGGTCTCAAACTTGTGTCTCCTGGGACTATTTGTGTGGCATTTTCCTCTGAATTGAAATGTTCTCTCCAAATTGAAACAATTGCTCCAGAAAGGGTGTGTGTGTGTGTGTGTGTGTTTTGGGTAGTTTGTGGTAATCTTGTATCTCAGGAGGTAAACAAAAGGTTACCCGTTGGAGAGGTCAGAAAGTTGGAAGATTCGTGAGGAATCCTATCCCAAATCATAAAAAGAAGCATGGCAACTGTTGGCGTGGAACACTGACCAGTCAAGGTGCAAAAAGAGACATTTGTACTGTGGATATTCCTGCAGGCTTCAAAGAGGTTTTCCAGTGATGTAACTGCTTTGAGTCATTCCTGCTCCTTTTAAGTAACCCCTCACCCATTCTCCTGTTAGTAAGCCCAGTAAAAATATATTGGTACACCAAATTGCACATCTATGTAGTCCTTACTTTTGTCTCTTAGGGATTCTCTTTATGGAGTGAATACAGGTGTGTGTGTGTGTGTGTGTGTGTGTGTGTGTGTGTGTGTGTGTGTGTTGTGTCTCCCCAGGAAAAGTCTATATCACAAAATAGAGTCAGGTCTATATCCTGAGTTCATAGTAATGAGAGAGCAGCCAATCTCTCCCAGAGTAATTCTAGCTGCGTCATTGATTAATGGGACCTCGTGTGAAGCCTGTATCAGCTGAAATAAATCTGGAAACTGATACGTAGGTTAGGCTTAAAGATATATTCACAATGGTTAGCCGTTCAGGAGCCTTAGAAGCCTCCCTGAAACCCAAATACCTAAAGATAGACTTGTACTCTAAACCACAAGGACCAATCCAACCCTGAAATCTACTGGAACAGCACTAGATTCTGAGCCCACTGGTGTGTGGTGCCTCAGAAACCAACTTGGCATTAAATAAAGCAATAGCTTTTGTGGATGTCCACCCAGTACTGGAGATAAAGGGTTCTGTGTTGATCCAAGTGGAATGCTCAGTGACTGGGACCCCAAGAGAGAATTCTGTGACCTCTATAGCTTAAAAATTGAGCTAACTGGGGTGATGGTGAATGAAAATATGACAGACACAAATACAGAAGGACTGTGTTTATTATATATAACATGAAGAAGGAGGGGAGTTAGCTAACGTTGGTAAGAGGCATCTGTAGGGCAGGAATCCTGGGTTGCAGTCATCCAGAAGGAGGAAGGTGCACTTGATGTTTTCCGTATGCCCTTGTTTTAGCTGAAGGTTGACCATTTGTCAATACCCATACCTAGACCAGGGAAACGATCTGTCTTTCCTCTTTGCCATTCCCATGGATCTGAAGCATGGCAGTCCTCAATATGGCGGTGCTTATGTCAACAATGTACAGTCATTCAGGTCTTATTGTGCCCTGTACAAAGGAGCCTGGCAGAAGGTAGACATGTAACTTATACCTACAGTTACCAACCTACAGACTAGATTCCCATGCCTTAGCTTGTTTATTTATTATTAAGTCAGTAAGGACTGACTTAATAGGCCTGATACTAGGCTGTGGAAGACAACTTAGTTCTGAGGATACAACAAAATGTGAGGCTGAGAGGGTGGACCTGGTACCAAGCAAAATCTGGGAACCTGGACCATTGAAATAGAGCTATATATTAAATGTATTAAGTGTCTAGAGCTAGTGGATATAGATTTAATCCAGAGAACTATAGCCCAGAGGCTGGGCCAATAGGTACCACCTAAAGTAGAACTATGAGGATCTTGGTGCTGTTTTCATTTAGTAGGGAAGACTAGCTTAAGGCCAAATCAAGACACATTTCTCTCTCCTTTTCCAAAGCAGAGTTTATCTCTGAAGAAATTATGTTGCCTGGACTAGAAGGTGTTACATGGGTAGAGCTACATTGTCTTTTCATAGTTTCTTGTTTCAGTCTATCCCAGGGACTGTGACTGCCCACTCCCCTTTTCTGGCTTTGGGAAGATAGTGTCACACGTGCACGGCCCTTTGCCCTGATGCCTCCGTGAAAGGACAAGTGCTGCTGCAGAGTCCTATTCCGCCACCTTAGCTCTCCTCACCGTCAAAGCTACCGTTCGATTGCTGGGTTTTCATTTTTGTGATTATGAATAGCATTTTATTTTCCCATTGTTGTAACTAACATTGCACATTGAACTGCCCTACATAAAAGTCTCTGCTCCCATCTATGGTTTGTTTTTGTAGCAAAAAAAGTAATTCATGTCCAACAAAAAAGCCTTGAAAAGAAGAGAAAATCCTATTGAAATAAAGGCTTCGAAGGTCGGTTGTAAATCTGTCTTCTGAAGATAATTGTATGATGAGGTTTTGTTCCGCGTCTTTTTAGTATTTGCTTCTTTCTCTCATAGATGTATGTGTGGTTATAAAAACAGTATCAAACTGCATGTAGAGTTTAGCCGTGTGATGGGTCATATCAACTTGACTGGATTTATACTAACACGGAGACTGCTGAAACAATCCTCTGGATTTGCTTGTGAGGATGATTCCAGAAAAGATCCACTGAGGAGGGAAGACTCTTCCAAAATATAGGTACCGTCTCATGGGCTGGGGGCCTGGATCAAAGGAGGAAACATGGAACAGTAGCATTCCTTTTTCTCTGCCTCCTGACCCACGGAGAGGTGAAGGATTCTGCTTCACCAAGCTCCATCCTTGCTATCATGTACAGAACCCTCTGAAATTGTGAAAATTGAGATCCAAATTCAATGTTTTCTTCCTTTGAACCTTTCTGTCTGGTATTCTGTCTCAGTAACACGAAAGTCATTAATACAGAACTCTGTCTTGCCACCATGTTTTGTATGTGTTAATGGTTGCACCTGAAATTGGTTTCTACATCTGTTTCTGAGGGCATGTATTCAGGCTTTCTCAGTCCTTTAGTCCCTGTGCCTCCAGATTGATTCTCCTGTCCTGTCCCAGATACTGGATCAGTAGGTAAATACCTGCTAACAAACCAGCCCTCAAACATCTCCGATTCTGGATCTCACAGAACACTGACTCTAATGTCCCTAAGAACAGCCAGGAATATGATGCAGAAGTATGTGGTATTAACTCTCCCCAAGAGTAATAGTTCTATTCTGGCCAGGGGAGGGGACAGCAGACTGGTAAGATCTTACAGTAAATTCCTTCTCAACTCTTTCTAGGAGGCTGTGATCCAAGTCACAGCCTTTCTGGTACATGGAGCCTAATGAGAAAGAGGAGCAAGTGCAGCAACCACACTGCATTTTCTTATCATCTCCTTTGTCTTGTTGCTCTTTTGTCTTGTAGTGGCTGCCCTAGAAATATGCCTTGCCAAGGGGATTAGCCCCAAAGCCTTTTCTCAGTGTCTACTTCCTGTGAGTCCTGGTTTACACACCTGTGTGGCACCATATCACAAACTATTGAGGCTAAGTAATAAATCACCCACTGATATACAGCTAGGCATTGTTAGATACTGCTTATTATAAACTGCTCTAGTACAATAATTCTTACCTAAAATATTTACAATAACC
This sequence comes from Neodon shergylaensis, assembly GCA_025134845.1. Classification (NCBI taxonomy): domain Eukaryota; kingdom Metazoa; phylum Chordata; class Mammalia; order Rodentia; family Cricetidae; genus Neodon; species Neodon shergylaensis. Next base: position 7,315,736 of record JABTXL010001273.1, read on the forward strand.
TCTGTTAGTTTTCTTAGGACAGATTCATAGGCATAGAATTTCTATAAAGTGCTATAAACATTTTTAAGAGCAAAGAGATACTAGAACAAATTACACTGAAGTCCTTTAATTCAGAACTCTGTGAGTCAGCAAAGACATTAGTTGTGACTTACTGAATGCACAATTTGATGGGAAGACTCTGTAGTTTAAGATAGTAAACTTTTGTAAAATATGCAGAAAATGTAGCCAGATCTCTAGATCCTCGTTAAGCAGAGAAATAAATTGAAACATACACAAAAATCTTTAAAATGTTCTATGATTTTTCTTCACTTTACAAATAGCTCACATCCTGTTTGCACAAAATAATTTCTTCTCCCCTAAGTAGCTATTTTGTTTGTTTGTGTAAGTACACAGTTTTTGCTTATATACTCATTTCATTTATACCTCTGAATCCTCCTGGAAGGTTTTCATAAACCTGCAACATAAAAGGAAGTTTCACTTTTTCTCAATATTCAGCAAAATCCTGCCCAAACTCTGACCCGGTGAATGGAACTCTTTCTATGACATTTCCACTCCTATCTTTGCCACAAATCTATTTGGAGAGGACACAGGTTTATTACTGGAATCCAATAATTTACATTTCTCCAAAATCTGTCCCTAATAGAATCAAAAGTAACATACATGTGCTGTTTGGTTCTATTCCATTGTGTATCTTTACAGGTGAGAGTTACTAAATATATGTCTGGCACAAGACAGTATATGAAGTTTGGGATACTTATGTAAACTTTGCATTCTTGAAAACAAAAGAAACTATTATAATTTTACCCCTGTGTGCTACCTTCATAAAATCCAAACCCTACCTTTGGCCAGCTACCTGCATTTTGCAACAATTGTAAAGATATTTTTAAAACATTTGATCAGAATATCTGTTTTCTTCTCTCATTCAAAACTGAAAAAAATGCTTTTCTCAAAAGCTTAACTGGTTCACATCAATACTATAAACCTGATATCTTACATCAAGAAGAAATTTAATATTTATGGAACTGGAAACATTTATACTGAGTGAAGTAAACTAGAAACAGGAAAGCAAAAGCTGCAAGTCCTCTCCCATATGTAGATTCAGTTTTGAGTCTCTAACTCTGTGCTGAAATACCTGCAAAGTCCAGAGAAAAGAGGAGAGACTTTCTCATAAGGGGGTGCTTTCAGGGAGAAAGGATAGAAAATGTAGGTAATATAGAAATTGATGGGAGGGATACTTCGGGTTTAAAAGGTTAAGCAGGGAGAAGGTGAGTGGACTGGCATTGGGAATGATTAAAACAAAGGGCCATAGAGAAACTTATCACCATATAGAAACCTGTCATCACCAGATGACAGGTAACTCATTCAGACTTGTTGTATGGGAATGCCCCCCTCCCAAATCCTCCCAAGCAATATAGGCTTTTGCCTTTCTTCTTGGTTGCTATCAGAAATAACTGATAAGACCCTATTGCTGAAGACACCACAACTTTTGTTGCAAGATATAGAGAACTCTGGAACTGAGCTAGAAGGTTCCTTCCTACTAGTTTGTTTTTGTAGTGACAGAAGGTGCTATCCATACTGCTGAAGGAGAAAATGCATCACCAATCTTACCCATATCTGAACCCTATGAACTGCAGTATCAACTTCCCAGGCAAAATCTGACCACTGGTGCAATAGTTACACAACTGTTATGGAAGTGACAATTACTCTGTTTGGATTTTAGGTCTCCACTAAAGAGAATTTACATTTAGTAGCATAAAAGCATATGACAAAGAAGGTGTTAGGCTGTAGGAGGTAATTTACTGTTGCTGTTTAGCTAAGTTTACAAAGCATCAAACTAGTGTGTGTGTGTGTGTGTGTGTGTGTGTGTGTGTGTTCCTACCCAGAAAAATGCTGCTCTCAGCCTTAAGTAAAGAAACTTTTCTTTGCAATGAATGGCAATGAACATAGCATCTCATGGCTGGTCAAGATGCTGAGAATAAATGCAAGCTGAGCTCTCATCCTTAAACAAAATATTTTATATCACCCCCTCCGAGGTTAAGGGAACATTGAAGAAGATGGAATGGAAAGAATGTAAAAACCCCAAAATAGAGAAAGGACAAAATGTTGTCATTGGGACATAACTTAACCATTACAAACATGATCTCAAGACTGAGCTTTTCAACAGTTAATCATAGACTGAGGAACGGCCCATATGTTTCTATTCTCCCTCCTATGCTATTGCCTTTTGATAGATTGTTGAAGGGAATAGCCATTGTTTTTTGCTGCATATCCACTGATGAGTCTACCAGATAGCTCTAAACTCTTATTCACATAAACAGCCTTGATTAAACTCACTAAGTTACAATATAAAACAAAAGTACACAAATGTGGGGCAAGGACTCGTAGGGAAGAGTGGGTGATAAGAGAGGTAGGAGAGAGATAAGAGAAAGAGTGAGGTAAGAGGGACCAGAAAGCAATATAGATAGATAGATAGATAGATAGATAGATAGATAGATAGATAGATAGAT
>JABTXL010001273.1:7318252-7344660 GCA_025134845.1 Neodon shergylaensis
GATAGATAGATAGATAGATAGATAGATAGATAGATAGATAGATAGATGATTGATAGATAGATAGATGATAGATACATAGATGATAGATAGATAGAGATAAAATTATTAAGGAAGAAATTTAGTAAGCTATTAAAAGTTATTTATGTCACCCCATCACCTTGACAGAAGCACACCTATCTTGAAACTACATTGGCAAAATAATAAATAAATGGTGACACTTAGTGAGTAAATATAAGCTCTAAAATCAAAACCATTGTATTTAAGCCTTTAATTACCACTATATACTTTGACAAATTTCATAGTGGCCTCTTTTCTGTTTGAACTCTACTTCTACTAAATCAGAATAATATTTATATAGATCTGTAGTTCTCAACCTTCCTAATGCTGTGATCCTTTAATATAATTCCTCATGTTGTGGTGACCTCAGCCATAAAATTGCTTTCATTGTTACTTCATAACTGTAATTTTGACACTGTTACAAATCATAATCTAATATCTGAAATGCAGGATATCTGATATGTGACCACAGTGAAAGGGTCATTTGACCCCCAAAGGGATCATGATCCACAGGTTGAGAACCATTGCAATAGATTATTATGAGCATTGAAGAAGCTGATATATATTATATACACATATAATTTAGAGTAGGTGTTGGCACATGCAAAGCATAGAGTAAAATTATTAATGTAATGAATATAGAAATAATTTTAATCACCCCATATATTGCTATATGCTCAGTTATATGACCATCTGATAAGTTTGTACACTGTTTGACATTGTATTTCTATTTTTATGTATTTGTTTATTGCATTTCTATTTTATGCATGCATTTATCTATTTTGTGTGTGGAGTGTGTATGTGTGCACATGTTAATGTGTGTGCACATGATGTATGTGTATACATGTGGATGCCAACAGTTGTTGTTGGATGTATTTCTTAATAGCTCTCCACCTTACTTTTCAGATCTCACTGAATTGCTTAGACTGGCTAGCCAGGGAATTCCAGGACTCTGCACTTCTGTCTCCCCAGTAACAGGTTTAGGGGAATGCATTGCTGCATCCAGCTTTCTATGTGGAGATTTAAATGCAGGCCCTTAAGCTTGTGCAATAAACATGTTGCCTAGTAAAGCCATCTCTCTAGCTCTGATTTTTTATTTCTTTCCAAATTTCAAATGACTTCCAGGTTGATGAAAACAGTAAAAAAAGAATTAACACTAATTCAATATCTAACGTGTTCCAAAACCCTACTATTATGCAGACTCTTCCTAAGTGTATTAATTTTGGAAACTCCCCATGATATCATAATTATCAAAATGTAGCCACATTCCACATTCTATAATTTTGGCATTTAAAAGATTGAACTGACTTTTATAATTATAGTCTTAAAATTACTCTCAATTTCAATATTTCAGTTTTTCAATTTAGAATGTGAAAAGAAAAACTATTTTTGCCTCTAGCATCTGAACAGGCCCTTGAAAATCTTGCTGACTATAGGAGCTCCATATTTAATGGATAATGTTCTCTCCCCTCACATGTTATAACTTTATTATAAGAAAATTTCTCTTCCATCACTGTGGAAACTGAGGCACATGCAATTTATAGAATTTTCCCATGTTCACATGCTAAAAAAAAAGCAAACCCAGTCCCGAACAAATTCAGAAGTGTCTTTATCTACATCATTCTCAGCTCAGAGTGGGGAGGGGACTGTGGCTGGCCCCTTGAAGCACACAGACTGCCGTCCTTTTCCTCCCCACACTATAGTGTTGAACAGAAGACTGTAGTCTTAAATTCTTTTGGCAGAAAGCCCAGATTTCTAGAACTTCATTTACTCTCTTGTCAGACTGCCCATCAAGAACTAAATCCCTACACCTTCAAGTGCCTGGAGTCCAGAACTCTTAACATTTCATTTTATCTTTAGTTTAAACACCCTTCTGTTTCTGTTCTTATCAGTTCGATGTGTGTTTTATGTTCTGCCCTTTAAGTTTGAAATCTCTTTGCCTTTTTGGTGTCTTTTCCAGCTACTAGTCAGCCTGACTGTGAGAAATAGTGAGATCCTCTGACCTGTCTGAAACAAATTCTAAAATGAGTCCACAGCCTGGAAACTGAAGAGATAAAAGTTATCCATCTTCAGAAGAAACACAGGTGTCACTTAAGTTTTGTGGGGATTTTGATTCATTTGTTTTGTTTACAATTTTTACAAACGAATCAAACATCTACATTTCATTGAATATTTAATCTGAAAGGAATATTTATCTTACATTAGGAAACTATAAAATAATTAATTCATAAATCTATAAAAATGGCAAGATCATGGCCATTAAAGACACCAGACAGTTCAAAGCATATAATAATAGCTGTTTATACTCAGTGAGGAACTTAAAATGCCTAACATAATTCAAAGCCTTTATATTACTCACTTTATATGAAATTTCATACACACACAACCACAGACACAAAATCTCCCTCACATGTTAGAGAAAAAGTCAAGGCATAGAAGGATTGAAAAAGTAAACTCAGTTGGCTTTACTATAGCAAGTGATAAGTGGGGATTTCTATCCAGGAAGCCTAATATCAACTTTCCCAACCTCAGTCACAATAACACCTGCTATTCCTGAGAAAGTGGGAGAAACTGACAAGAGGGAAAAACAGGAAAACAGAATAAGCATTTCATATTCTGTCCTTAAATTTTCAAACTCATATCTGATGGAACAGCACAAACTATATGAACATTTTCCCAAGAGGTCAGAGTGGTTTTAGGGATACATTTCACTTAAAGACAGAGGAACAGATAAAGATACACTCTGACATAGTTAGGGCTAGGAAGAGAGCCATGAGACTCTGTGTTGCCAGAGCACTAGACTTAGAAGTGTTTTAGGAATGATGATATTTTCTTTTCTTTTTGGGGGGAAGGTGCATGTGTATTTTTTACTGATTTTTATTGATTTCTACATTTTTCTCTCCTCCCCTTCCTGCCTCTGCCCTCCCCTTCAACCCTCTCCCAAGGTCCCCATGCTCCCAATTTACTCAGAAGATCTTGTCTTTTTCTACTTCCCATGTAGATTAGATCTATGTCTGTCTCTCTTAGGGTTCTCATTGTTGTTTAAGTTCTCTGGGATTGTGATTTGTGTTCTGGTTTTCTTTGCTTTATGTTTAGAAAACCACTTATGAGTGAATATATGTAATATTTGATTGTTCTGGGGCTAGGTTACCTCACTCAAAATGATGTTTTCTAGCCCCATCCGTTTGTCTGCAAAATTCAAGTTGGAACCATCTCCAGTGGCCTCACCAGGTGTGCCCAAGTGTCTCTATGGAAAGAATGTGTCAAATATTATGGCAGAATAAGGGAAGTAAACATGTTATGCTGCCTATGGACCATAGCTGCTGGGTTCTGAGTGTAAGATCAAGTGGGACCTAGAAAGGAAATATCATGTGGGCTTCAGAAATTAAAATTGAGATTATTATTTCCAAGAAAAATTGAAAATACTAACAGATTAAATTGTATGTCAAACTATAAGCAATGGTATTAATAGAAAATATAAAGTCATAACTCTGGGAAAACGAGTAAAATTAAAACCAACATTTAAAATGAAGCATGATAAACTATTTTCTTGTATTCCCACATTTTATTTATTTGTTTGTTTGTTTGTTTGTTTGTTAGTTTTTCAAGACAGGACTTCTCTGTGTAACAGCACTAGCTGTTCCAGAACTAGCTCTTGTAGACCAGGTTGGCCTCGAACTCAGAGATCTGCCTGCCTCTGCCCTCTTGAGTACTCTGATTAAAGGCATGCCCTACCCCCACCCAGCTTACATTCCCACATTTTTTACTGTTTTGTCTCTTTTTATCATTGGATTGGACTCCTTAGAAAACACTGAAGATGCCTATATGTTTTTCTTTGGGTTCTCCTTCTTATTTAGCTTCTCTAAGAACCTGAATTATAGGCTCAATGTCCTTTATTTATGGCTAGAAACCAAATACGAGTGAGTACATCCCATGTTCCTCTTTTTGGGTCTGGCTTACCTCACTCAGGATAGTGTTTTCTATTTCCATCCATTTGCCTGCAAACTTCAAGAAGTCCTTGTTTTTTACTGCTGAGTAGTACTCTAATATGTATATATTCCATACTTTCTTCATCCATTCTTCAATAGGCATCCTCCTGAATTTTAACCTTCATCAGGCGATGAAAGGAGACAGAGACAGAGACCCACATTGGAGCACCGGACTGAAATCTCAAGGTCCAAATCAGGAGCAGAAGGAGAGAGAGCACGGGCAAGGAACTCAGGACCGCGAGGGGTGCACCCACACACTGAGACAATGGGGATGTTTTATCGGGAACTCACCAAGGCCAGCTGGCCTGGGTCTGAAAAAGCCTGGGTTAAAACCGGTCTCGCTGAACATAGCGAACAATGAGGACTACTGAGACCTCAAGAACAATGGCAATGGGTTTTTGATCCTACTGCACCTATTGGCTTTGTGGGAGCCTAGGCAGTTTGGATGATCACCTTACTAGACCTGGATGGAGGTGGGTGGTCCTTGGACTTCCCACAGGGCAGGGAACCCTGACTGCTCTTTGGGCTGACGAGGGAGGGGGACTTGATTGGGAGGGTGGGAAAGGGGAGGCGGAGGTGGGGAAGAGACAGAAATCTTTAATAAAAAATAAATAAATAAATAAATAAATAAAAAGAAAACACTGAAGATTTAAGCAATACATGCTAGTACCAGAGAGATGATTCAGCGGTTAAGAGCACTCTTCCAGAGGAGCAGGTTCAATATCCAGTGCCATATATGTCCGTTCACAATCATCTGCAGCTCCAGTTCCAGGGAAACTGATGTCCTCTTCTGCCTTTCACCAGCTCCAGGAATGCAAGTGTTGCACAAACCGAGGGACTAGGATCCTAACTCGTTAGTAAAGTGCTTGCTTTTCCAGCACAAAGACCTGTGTTAGAGTCCGTAGAAGTCATGTGAAACTATTCAGACTTGATGGCACACATTCGTCACACCAGTGCTAGAGAGGCATAGAAAGCCAGATCTCTAGGATTCAGTCAGTCTAGTCTACTTGACATGTTCCAGGCCAATGAGAGATACTATCTCAAAAAGCAAAGTGGACAGCATCTGAGGTGCAACACCTGAATTTCATCTCTGCTCTTTCATGTGTCTGCTCAAACATACTCTATCAAAGACATCTTTGATGACACAGCCCCCAGACTAATGAATGAATACATTCATACGGTCTTATTAGGAATAGCTTCACAGAGAAATATATTCCCTTTCTTATGCCTCAGTTTCCCATTCTATGAACAGTCTCAGAATCTTGGTCAAATAATATGTAAATAATAGTAATAAGATGGATTAAGACGTGACAAACACTCTGTTTGATCCTTATAAGAACAGCATCTGTGTTCTGCAGCCCAGATCTTTCTTTTGGGGGAATGAACACTTCTGAGTGTGTCATATTACCTTAGCCGGCTGCACCAGAATCTCATCATGGAACCTTCCAGTCCATGACATCCAAGGACTGACCTTGAGAGAGAAGTCTCATAGAATGGGAATTGGTTCTACTTGAACACGTATATAAAATATTTCAGTTTTAAAAGATTAAGGTAATGGGTCTTGAGAGTTACTAATTTCCATATTTCTTATATTAAGGAATATTGGATTATTCCTTGCCTCAATCTGTTTTAGGCCAAATCACCTAATGCCTTGACCATGGATTCCTGCCCTATTTCATTGTGAGGTAGTCACACTGCTTGCTCTATGGCTTCATTCTTTTTTTTTTTTTTTTGACAAGAGTTCTTCACCAACTATCTGTACTTTCTGAAAGCTAGGAAGCAATCTAATCTTTCCACACTCCCTTCAGCAACCCTCCCCTCTCTCCTCTTTGTGACATCCTCCAGCAGTTATTTGGCTTAGATCCTGTAGATCTTCCTCTATCTGCCTTGTTTTAATAAAAATAGAATCCCCTTTCCCTGCTTATTTCTTGAATAAGCTACTATTTCCCATTTATTTATACCACAATCAGGCTTGATTATATGAGAAGCAAGTTCCTGCACAAACCCACTTGTTTTCATGAGGTTCTATAGAAAACAATGCTCAAAGCTACATGTCAGTGCTCTGTGGAGAGATGTACTGGCGGAGAAAAGAAAATGAGGCAGAAATGTGGAAAATGAATGCAAGGTGGCACTTGGCTAAACTAAGCATAGCCAGGTCCTGATTGTATAAAACTCTGCTTTAGAAGATTATAATAGTGGGTCTGTGAATTACTAATTTCCATGCTTTTTATATTAAGGAATATTGGATTATTCCTAGCCCCAATTTATTTTATGGCCAAATCACCTAATGGCTTCACCATGGATTCCTGCCTTATTTCATGGCTGGTTCTGTGGCTTTCTTCCCTTTAGGCTGTATGGAACCAGTGTTCTGGCCAAACTGAAGGAATGGGGAGAGCACAAACAATATTTGAATATCTGCAAGCTCATCTTCTCTGTCTTTCTTGCTCTCTCTCTCTCTCTTTCTCTCTCTCTCTCTCTCTCTCTCTCTCTCTCTCTCTCTCTCTCTCACACACACACACACACACACACTTGCTCACATTTGCACTCTGCCTCTCGCTCTGTCTCTTGCTCTTGTCTCTCACTGACCAAAGTTTGCCCCTCATTTCCAGAATGTGCTAACTGACTACTCTGAGCTGTGTCTGGAAAATCCAACTCTCATCTCCCAACCTTTTTTATTTACCTAAGACTAGGAGTGGCAGAAAGACTGTCTCTTCAGTGGATATGTTCAATTTGTCTGAGGCTCCAAGGCGTAAGAGAGACCACACTGGAGCCAAGTTCTCACCTAGAAGAAGAAAAGATAATTAGTGAATCTAGAAGAGTAGGTAGGACAGCAGTGGCAGCAAGGATCTGTGGCTAACAAGTACTCCAGGGTTATAGGGACAAACACAGAGGCTGAGAAAATGTGCAGACAAAAATAGCCCCGACTATTATTCCAGATGCTTTCTCACCCAACAAAAAACCAGCAGATGAGCTTCTTTATTTCTTTTAAGAGGTAGGTTCTTCACTGTACACAAAAGTCCAAACACCAAATGAAAGAAAGACCCAGTTGAAAAACTGTAAACAGCTAATACAAAAGCCAAATTCATCATTAACTAAACTCCTCTTAAATGTTTCTTTTGGATGCCTATTTGAATGTCCATTATTCAAAAAACAAAACCCAAGAGTCACAAAAACAACTGGAAAACTCTTCTCAAAATATATATACTCTAAACATGACCACTATGTGTACACAAATAAATGCAAAACCTCCAATGCAAATATAGAGTTGTTACCATTACTTTCCAGAGCAGAATGGCAGTTATCACCAACTTAAGACAGGACATTTCCTTCTGAGCTACCATGGGCCACGAGTGTCAAAGAACAGTAAAGAGACTCTCAGGGACTTGGGAAAACCTGGACACTCAGGTAGTTCTCAATTACACCAACCCTTCTAGCCTGCAGCTGAGGTGCCCTTAATGACAGCGGGTTTTTAAAGCAGCTCTACCCAGGTGGCAGAGGCAGATGCAGAAAGGCACAATAAGCCAGAGCAATTCATTCAGCTGCCACTGTTGTCCACATTACGTGCTTCTCTGTGGACAAGTAATGCGAACTGAGAGGCACCTGGGGCTCTCTGCTTAGACTCCTGACTTCAAGATAGAAAGGCAAGTCCTGAGCCCCAGATCTCCTCGCACTGCCACTCAGCAGGTTAGCTGTGATTAGCTGTGCTTTCTGAGTCGTAGCTTTCTACAGTCCTTATTGGCCTGTAGAATGTACATTTCATATTCATGTCTGGAGCCTAGCTACGAGATAATAACTGTATGCCATATGGGAGCCTTTGCAAGGTTTGAGGTCTTAGCAAGCTCAAGTGTACGGGACATGGTGTGATTTTAGCTGGGAGAGGCAACTAGTTGGTAGTAATTTGAGTTTTGGTGTATTTCACTCCAACGTTCGGTCCTCAGTCACACAGATGTGCTGTAATGACATAAATAAGAGATGTTGATTGTTCCATGACACGCCTGGGATGAGAGAGCACAAATATAGGTCCATGAAGACTTCCCTTTCCTAAGGATATTAATTCAAAAAAATCAGCTATTCCCATGAAATTAGAAAGAAATCAGTTTCAGGGTGTTTGGGGAACTGTGTTGGAAATAACTTGGTTGAGTTACTCAATGTCTCCATAATTTTAATTTCTTCATCTGTAAAATGTGCATAATAATTTCTTCTCATGTGACACATGTATGTTAAAGTAGATGTGTATATTATGAATGTGAAGTGTGTGTGGTGTGTGATATGTACACTTTTGCACAGCTGTGCACACCAAGGCAAGAGGAACTTGCTGAGTGTCCCGGTCTATCTCATTCCTTTGAGAGAGGTCCTTTCACCCGACCCAGAGCTAGGCTGGTGGCCATCAAACTCCAGTAATTGTACTGATTCTAACGCCAACAGCACTGGGTTTATGAGTACATGGTTTTTTCCTTAATTTCAAGGATATATACAAAATATCTTAATTATATTTACCTCCCACTACTTCCCTAGTACCATTTCCAATTTATCTGCCTTCCAGCTTCATGTCTTCTCTGTTTGTTTATATAACTCACTGAGTCTAATTAGTGTTGTCTATATGTTCACAGGTGTGGGGTCATCAACAGAGGGATGGGCAACCTGCCGGTGGTCACCTTGAAAGAGAAGTGATTCTCCTCGCATCTGTCAGTTGGCAGGTAGCTTCTCAGCTAGGAGTAAAGAAAGCCTTAGGAGCCCCTCCCTCCACCATACTAGAATTCTGACTGGCTTGATCTTATTCAAGTCTTGTTAAAGTAGCCACCATTGTTGTGAGTTCTTGTGTGCAACAACCATGTCATGACCACATGACAACTCCTCTCCACTCTCAAATTTGACATTCTTTCTGCACCCTCCCTTCAAATGTGGAGATATAGAGATAAAATGTGAAAGTAGCTATATATGTGTGTGTGAATGTGGTGTTTGTATGTGTATGTGATATATACATGTGTGTGCAGTTATACCTATCAAGGTCAGAGGACTTGCTCCATGAGCCATCAAAAAGGAGTCAATATAGGTGTCCCATATACTCTGAGCATCCACATTTATTCCTAATTTTGGAAAATTAGAAGCCCCTACATTAACTGCTATTCACTTCATTGGTGAATATGATCAAAGTTGAGAGCATGACAAACACATGGATGTAAACATAAATGCTTAGAGAACACGCCCAGCTTTTTATGTGGTGCTGGGATCCAAATTCAGGTACTTTATTTTGAGCAACAAGGCATGTATCTCCATAGCTCATAAAACGTTCTACCTGGTAAGTTTGTTATTAAGGTACTTATAAGGTGCTTTCATATGGAAAGCGCCACGAAAGGATTTAATAAAAATATGACCAAACAGGTAAATAAGTAATAGAATATTTCCTGTGCCTCTTTCCTATTCTCATTGGAGAAAATAAGCACTTTCAACTCCATAAAATCTCTTAGTTCTCACCTTATACACTAATAAACACTTTCCAATACAACCAATGAGCAATTCCTCTTTGCTTGGGGGAGTAATAGTTCTTTTATGTCATGGCCTAAGTATATAGTTACTATCCCGACACTGTCTTTCTTATTGAGCCTACAGGTTCACTCACAATGCTTTCCTTTTCCAGATTTATTTTATGAGTATGAGCATTTTGTTGGAATGCATGTATGTACACAACATGCATGACTTGTGCCTGTAAAAGTCAAAGAAGGTATTAGATTTCGTGGAACTGGAGTTTCAGAGAGTTGTGATCTTCTGTGCGGGTTCTGGGAACAGAACCGGAGTCCCTTAAAAGGATAAGTGCTTAATAACTGAACCAACTCTCTCCAGCTCCCACATGATGTTCTTTAGGTAGGCATTCAGAGAGCCCTAATTTCATGTTGTTATTGTTTTGTTTTAAGGCACAGTCTTATTGTGTAGCATAAATTGAACTCATGGACAACTTCCTGCCTCAGTCTAAGGGGTGACATTGTAGGCCTGTGCTGCTCCCTTGCCCATCTTAGATAGTCTTGATTTCAAAGTAAACTACATACTGTAGAAAAGTTCTCACTTAACTGACAAAAGAAATGAGGAAGTTTGCTGATCATGTGTCTCAGTTGAAGTAATGGGGATGCTGATTTCCTAGATCCTGATTTCTTGCCCTAGCCAAGTTGAGGATACAAATCATCTTCTCACTGTCTCCAACCATCACCATCCACCCCCAAGCCCACAAGAGGTTTCCCAGATTTTTATACATGTCAGAATTTATCAACAATAATGCCTCTACACAGTGACTCCAGTAGACCTAGCCACCAGACTTTACCTCCCAAAACTTACATGCCAATAGGCTACCATGACTGCTATTATTTGATAACTGTGTGGGGGGGGGGAATACTTTTTTTTTCATAAAAGAGAAAATATGGACAGACAATTCTGTAGCTTTTTGTGAGAATCCCTTCTCATAGGAGGTAAAAAATGGCTCCTTCCCTTCTGTTCACCACGGTTCTTTGTTTACACATTTGTCACAACATTTAAATTTCCTCCAGGAACTGGGATTGTGTCTTACTCCATGTTATGGCTAATGCATCTAACACATTGCTTCACACTCAAATACTTGCCTGATGCATAGTTGTATTGCTAGCAAAAATCACCTAACACATTTAAAAAAATCCTTTTTCTCTCTTTAGATTTGCAATTTTGCCAGAAACAAATATCTGAACCCCTAGGCTTATAATCTGTGTTCATTTTGCTAAACTCTGACAGTGTATTAATTTAAGAACTCTATTCTCTGGCCAAGTTCACAAGAAATCATTTTCTTGACAAGCAGCAGAGGTGGGGTTTGGAGTGAAAAATAGTACTATTCCCTCGTTTTGTGCACTCGGGAGTTGTCCATTCTTCCTCTTTGTCTTTAATAGAGAGATAAAGATGACAACTCTTGGCCCACTTTGTGTCTAATATCATATCAGACACATTGTAGACTGTAAATACTAGTTTCTAACATTGTATTTATTATAAATAGCATTGTTGTTTCATGTTTTGAAATAATTAGATACTTTCAAAAATATGAATTGGGGACTAAAGAGAACTGAGAATTAGAAAGGACCAATATATATTCCCACACTCTTTTCTGCCTTGTAGGACACTGCAGTTGTGGAGATGAATTCTAACACAGCATATGAGAAACTGAAGCCTAATCGACATGCAGAAGACCCTGACAGAACTAATAATTATGATCAAAATAGCATGAGCAACCAATTTTAATGATCAGATAAGGAACTTATTTCCAGCCCACAGTAGGAGTCGATAATCTTCTCTGAGCCCTAATCTACTGACACACAGGCTCCAAGCTGAAATAAGCTCTTAATAATGAATAATCCTGCTATGGATATTTTGTCACAGAACAGAAAGTGGAGAATTATAGAGCATTTATTTTGGGAAGAATTGGTTTCTCTTTTCCCTACTTTTTCACCCTTCAGATGTTTTTAAACTATGTATACAGTTAATTGTTACTGCAACCTTAATGATATAAGAGGTTATGTGCACAGGTGGGGAAAGAATATTCAATAATGTCATAGAGAGAAAGTTTAAACTGAGGTGTTAGAATCTAAGATCATTGCTATAGAATAAGTCTAAATGTAAGAGCTAGTGCTAGTTAGTAATAAGCCTGAACTATTGGCAAAGAATGTGTAGTTAGTATAAGCCTCAGTGTTTTCATTTGAGAACAGATGCAGGACAGGAAAACTCTGCCTAAAGAACACAGAGAGAACTAGCTTTAATTTCAATTAATAATTTCCAAGAAAAGCAATCTATTAATCCTAAATTCAACTTCCAGAAATTTGCAATCAAGTGAATTCATGACTTCCAAATTCTCTCTCTCTCTCTCTCTCTCTCTCTCTCTCACACACACACACACACACACACACTTTACACCAGAGACATTGATGAGTTAGGTAATGATGTACTCTTTCACATTGGGATGCAGAGGAAAAGCACAACTTTTTCAGCCGTACCTGATAATGCAGCCTGGAATCACATGCACTAAGTGAAGAGGATCACAAGTTCCTGCCTGGGATATAGATTGAGTTCTGAAGTAGCCTGGAATACTATGCCCACATTCCCCCACACACACACACACAAAAAAATGGGCTATGGATATTTTCCTTTTTTTTAAGAGGGGGAAATGGTGCAGGACAATTCTGTATTGTGTCAATTATGTTTTAAATAAACACTGATTGGTCAGTAGCCAGGCAGGAAGTGTAGGCATAACAACCAGACAGGAAGTAGAGGCAGGGCAAGGAGAACAGGAATATTCTAGGAAGAAGGAAGATCTTTCTGCAGTCCTGTTCAGACACAGAAGAAAAAAGATGTGACCTGCCCCACTGAAAAAGTTACCGAGCCATGTGGCTAACATATACTAGAAAGATGGGCTAATATAAGTTATAAGAGTTAATAAGAAGCCTGAGCAAATGGGCCAATCAGTTTATAACTTATAAAGTTATAAACAAGCAGGCCCCCATGTCACAGGATTTCCCTCTGTATGCTGTGATTGGCAGTAATGAAAAAAGAACTGCTTTGAGCCTATAGCAGGGCAGGGCAGGGCAGAGCAGAGCTAGGCAGGGACAATTGGACTGGATGTTGGGAGAAAGAAAGGCTGAGTTAGAGAGAAGCCATGTAGCCCCTCCAGAGACAGACACCAGTTGGAATCTTGCCAGTAAGCCACAGACACATGGCGATACACAGATTACTAGCAATGGGTTAAATTAAGATGTAAGAGTTAGCCAAAAAGAAGTTAGAGTTAATGGGCCAAAAAGTGTTTTAAATAATATAGCTTCTGTGTGATTATTTTAGAGCTGAGTGGACAGGAACCAACAAGCGGCCTCCTTACTACACTTGTCTCAAGATAAAAGTAAAAATCAAAACAAGGGCTGGAGACATTCAATGTTAGAGTACTTGCTTAGACTTTGGGAGGAACTGGCTTCAATATCTTTACTGAAGAAATGTTGGAATGGGTATATGATCTTCTAGTACTGGTAAAGGATGCCTCAGATACTGTAGCGAGCTGCATGGTGTCACACCTGATGGAGATGTATAATCAGCTCCTGAGATGGCTAAAGCCTTACTTATGCTATGATAACGCAATGATTATCAGCTGCTTGCATATGCGTGGGCCTATGGGCAGTGCCCACCTGGCAATCCGGGATTGGCAGCCCATGCCTACTTAAGGGCTGGGAGAGGGTTTCCCCAGAGAGAGGAGAGAGGAGAGGAAAGAGAGGAAGAAGGAGAAAAGAGAGAGAGAGGAGAGAGAGAGAGAATTGAATAAAGTCCTGGAATAAACTGCAGTGAGAAGAGCTCCGGTGGTTGCATCATCCTTGCAGGTCGAGAGTGGGGCGTGACAAGATATACTAGACAGATGACTCAGAAAATCTGGGTCAAACTCTAGGGAGTGATGTTCATGAGAGTATAGTGGTGCTCATGAGCTAACTGACCTACTATTCTGCATAAGTTATATGTGTTAATCACCAAGAATAACACAATGCAAGATGGAATCAACCTTGGGGACTTAAATCCAGTTATAATTAGACCAAAGTTAAATTGAAGAAATTAAAGAAAAAAAGACTGAAATTTTGCTTAAGAGGATGAGACATGAATGACCTTGTGTTCCATTTTCTAGGGCTTTGTGAATCTGATGAATCTAGCAGAAGAAGAAATATTTGGAAAGAGAGAAAGGAAAGCAAGGGGAGAAAGAAAGAGATCTTTTCAATTGTCTGTGCTCGAAGAAGATGATTGAGAAAGGAAAAAGGACCATGCTGTGCAGACACCGAAGTTTGAGAAACATGCATAAACACATCCCATGCATGTCTACATCTCTGTTTTAGGGGTTTAATCTCCTCATGAATGAAAGCAACTTCTGAAAACCAAACTTCCCCACATGTGGAAACAGTTGGGAACTGTTTTCCAATAAATCCTAACAGTGTTCAGTCCTGTTTGCTGAACCAAGGAATCTGAGCGCCAAATCGTAGTTTTAGCCCAGGAGAAAGACACAAACTAAAGAAGAGAGCCTGATATTGCCACTTTCCTAAACTGTTATAATTCCTAACTTCATTCTGAAAACTCATACTTGTACCCACTGATTTTTGCAACAGCAGTAGACCATTACAGAAAGCCAAAACTTGTCAAAAGCAAAGAACAACAAACCAAGTATTACCCAACTCGGATTGATACATCTATAACACAACTCCTGCACTTTAAGGCTCAGGCAACTTTTCATAAGAGGAGTAAGAAAGATTATAAGAAAGAGTGGGAAGCCTCCTATGATATTGTACTTTCTAGATACAGCAAGGAAGATAAACCCAAGAAATCTCAAGAACATGGTTGCCAAAACCTAAACAAGACCCGAGCAATTCCTGCAAGTTGACATCCCAAAGGAGATGGGGAAAACCTCATGTGCTACAACCTATATCAAGAGATATGAGCAATTAGCAATTGATAAAAGAGGGAGTATTCATCTTACCCCATGGATGAGACCCTTAATTATTATCCAATACCAAACTGTCAGCCCCCAAAAATATAAATATGCAAGCAACACTACATAGACTTAACAAGTTTTATTTGCTGTTTGTTTGTTTGGTTGGTTTGGTTTATGTTATATATCAGTAACAACAGTTAAAGAAGGGAAAGTCATGAATTTAGAAGTGATGCAAGTAGACAAGGCAGGTCAATGATATGGGATGGAAGGGGAAAAGTGATGTAATTATATTTTAATTAAATTTGAAACAACAAAACAACAATTTTAATAAAGAAGAAGCTACAGTGTCATTCCAAGTAGACATCTCATAATCAGAAAGTAGAACAAATCTGACTACTTAAAGAGAAAATCAACAGAAGTCAGTTGTCAGGGAAGATAGAAACTATAGGACATATATTAGCACATATAAACATGTCTTAACATGATTTTAATTGAGCCAAAGGTCAGTTAATAGTTCAATCTTTAAAATGTTTGCCATGCAAACATGAGAAGACATGAGCTTGAGCCAAAACACCTCATTAAAGAAAAGTTGGATGTGTTGTGCCAGTCCTGGGAAGGCAGAAGGAAGATACTTAAGATTTTTTCATCAGTTGGCCTAGCCTAATGCACAAGCTATAGGTCAAGTAATGGATCCTGTGTCAGATGACAGGGTAAACAGCACCCAAAATAGACCTCTGGCTTTCACATACATGTGCACACATATTCATGTGTACCTAAACACACACACACCACAAATGTCAAATTCTCTCTATCTTGGTTTTCTGTAACTGATTTCCAAGTTCTCTTTCTTTTTTTCTTGATTCTTTTTATTTTTAAGAAATTTCATACAATGTAACTTAATAACCACTCTACTCCCTCCCTCCAACTCAGCTCCAGGCCCTCACCAACATAACTTCTATCTCTCAGCTTCCTATCCTTTTGTTGTTGAAATTGTATATATAGATATAGATATAAATAGATATAACTATAGTTATAGTAATTATAGATATATATAGAGAGATATATAGATATATATGTGTGTGTGTGCATGTAATTTAACTAACTCCAGTTAGTGCTGCATATACACATGGGTGTGGGGTCACTTGATGACTCATGGGTAACCTACCAATAGTCAATCTTCAAAGAAAAGTGACTCTCCCTTCTCAAACAACCATCAACTACTAATTCTTCCTCAGCTGAAGATGGGGATTTGGGAGCACCTGTACAGTTTCGGGAGTTTTCACTAGCTTGAACTTGTGAAGGCCTTCTGCAGATAACTGCACCTCTTGCCATCTTGCTGTTGCCAGAACTACTTGAGGGAGGGGGCTATAAACCAGAAAACCCATGGCATCTTATTTTCAGGTTCACAGGGAAACACATGAGACCTGAAGCTTCAAGCATCCAAATGCAAGGCAGAAGAATGAAGTCAGCAGCACAGTGGAAAAGTCACAGATGAGGGGAAACCTGGAGTCTCACAACCAGCACCCAAACTGACAGCTTTCCTGCATCATCTGGCATTAATGTCAATCAGTGTGGAAAACCATCAGCCCAGCATGATATTTTAGCTTTATTCCCTAATGCCTTTTCTGTGCTTCTCTGAGGAAAATAGAGAAAAATATGGTTAAGCTGTGGTGCTTTTTGATTTGGAGTTTGAGGGATTTTTCAAGTAATGAAAAAGCCTGGCCACCTGAAGCAAAGATATTTACTCAGTGAGCAGAGGAAAAAAATATATATATTTCCTCAGAGAAAAATGAATTGAGAGTTCGTTGGAACCATTCTACTGAAGACCTACTGTGATGACAATTTCATTCTTAGAACAATCCAAGTCCAGATAGGAGAGTCCCAGAAAAGCTAAAGACCTGGGGGTTCTGCCAACAAGACATGGGCATGGCCATTTGAGAACTAGGTGAAATACTCTCCATATCTGTGATGTTTCTTTCCTCTCCTACATACAGTCTAGGTGACACAAAATAAATTAGTGCCCCACAAAATCAAATAAATAAATAATTAAAAGCCATATGAAGCTCTTAAATCCCCTGGTACCACAGAATATTATCTTAACTGGAAACAAATTTATTGCAGATGTAAACACTGAAACCTTTCCAAGTGCCATTTCCATTTTCGGTCATTTCAAGGCAATTCTGAACAAGAACTATGAAATAATATATAGTCAACAAATAAATATGTTGGTTAGCATAAAACCACAAAAAATATATTATTTGATGACAAGAAGACATTCTGAGAAAAGCTCCTCACTGAATTTGCATTGTGTTAATCCAATAGTATACGCTTAGTCAAGTGTACTTAACCACCAGACAAGGTCTCCATAGACAGGAAACATGGTACATTAGAGACCCAGAAGGCCCTGGAAGGTACAACATGCTGTGTAGAGGTGCTCTCAACTTTGATTTCTGTTTTCATTTAAAGATGGAGTTTCATAACACAAGCCAGGCTGGCCTCAAACTTGTCAGCCTTTACCTGGCGATTCTAGCCCGGAGAATGAGTGAGTTTTGTCATTTTGTCATGGGAGAAGAATTTTCAGGTTTCCCCATGTGGCTCAAGAATTTGTACACTTCAGTTTCCCCTGCAGTATTTGTCTCGGTCTGAGCTCGTGCCCTCTGTACTAATCCAGATACAAACTAAGCACCACCTTGTCGAAGCCCTCCAGCTCGTGCCCACCAAGAAACGTTGTAAATTACCTGACCGCTGTGAGCACAGAGCAAAAGACAAGAACAAAGTTCAAATGCAGCTCCTCCAGGAAGACTTCTTCCTGCTGGGCTGCCAACTCTCATGATTAGGAAGGATATTTTACAGCAGAGATAAAAGGGAACCTTTGGATCCAAGAAGTCTTTAGTGTTCAATTCTCAGAATTCTTTTAAATTTTTCAAAATGTCGAGTTCCTCAGGAGTCTATGGTTGACCACTGTGTACTTTGACTTTCTTTTCCCAAACATGACTTTTTGGAGTTGTGACCCAAGAGGCAGGAGCAATCTGAAAGGCTGAATTCTGGTGACAAAAATTTCGCTGCAAATCAGAACAAATAAACAAATGGATTTTAAGGTTCCCATTCCTTTTCAATTGTTAGAAATACATGTTAAATAACAAACTTTTTAAACTTCATGCCTTCAATAAACAAGTAAATTTAATAACTTTAGGTAGAGATCATTCCAGGAAATGTTATGATGGAGAAAGAAAAAACAATATATTTTTTCTTTTTTTATAATCGGGTTTTTTACAATCGGGATCTCTTTGCTCTGCCTTCTTGAAAGTTTGTATACAGTTTCTCAAAGAGGCAATAAAAGCAAAGTAATTTTCAAACTGTGTTTCCCTGCTGTCAAGATTATCCAAAGAAATTTGTATAATAAGATCCATCACTTACACAAAAGCAAATTACTTGTAATGTAAGCACAGTGAGGTCTTTGAACCCTCAGTAGGACTTGATGGCTGGAACTCCCTCATTGGATAATCACAAGTCCCTGAAACCAAGATTAGCTAAGTATTGTACTAGGAATTTCAGTTTCCATGGGAAAAAATAGCATTCAAATTTTGTTTTCATAATCTACACCTATAAGTATGTTATATGATAGTAAGTTCAACTCTAAAATCTTAACATCACTTTATAAAACTTGCATTAAAGGTATTAAGCAATATAGACCCTTTTCCTTGCCTTTAATAGAAAGCTTCTAAAATATCGATTTTTCATAATAATAGCTGGCTTTACAAAATGTACCCATTATTACAATACTGAAATGAAAGTTATAGGAGTAATCAACAGCTTTCTAATTGAATTTAGGGTCCCTAAGGAAGGAATTCACTCTTGACACTGTAACTGACCAAGAATCTGTAGCCCTGGATGTCATAGACTCTACTATAGGTCTACTACTATTGTTTTCTCAAAGAACTTATATCAAAAAACCATTCTAAGGTCTTATTCTATAGACTAGTGCAACTCTCACCCATGAGAGAAACTTTTCCACACACCAGGTGGCAGCTGATACAGAGACACACAACTAGTTAAAGTGCAAAGAACAAGTGACTGTCATGTGTTTGGCTCTGAAAAGGATATATATACTATACCCCTGCCCCCCCCCCAAAGCTCAGGGAACATTGTAGGAGAGGGAACAGAAAGACTGTAGGAGCCAGAGTCAAAGAAAGATTTCTGCAAAATAGTGTCTTCTGGACTCACAATGTTTAGAGTTTCTGGCAGAAGACATGTACAAATCAAGCTAGTCAGCACTGCAATGAGAAGGAGTGGGTTCACAGGTATCTTACTTAGTGGGAGAGCTATTAATAATTGATGGTTTCTACAAGAGCCATTTTTCTTCATTGGTGAGGCCCATGCTTTAGTAGATGTCATCCTGTACCTGTGTGCATACTACAAAGCACTGATTGGACCAGTGAGGAAAAAAGAGGTGGAGAAATTGAGAGGGAAATGTGAGGGAGGGCCTCCAGTAAGACTTGGAGGTGAGAAACAGAGGGTAGATATGATATAAATAAGTAGTTGTTTTTAAAAGAGATGAAGCCTTTGGCAGAATGGTAAAAGCACAAGCAAGGAGCTCTTGTGAATGTAACTAGTGATAAAGAAGCCTCAGTATTTCAAATAAAATTAATATGCATGGTTAGACAAATGGAAATAATGTGAGACACGTGGTCTACAACTATATGAAGACAGGGGAAGAAGATGGCATCTCTGTGAAAGAGTACCTTCACCAGACCCTAATCCTAGAGGCTTAATATTGGACTTCCCAGCCTCCAAATGCTACAAAAACAGGTTTCAGTTTTTATATGGCAGCATTTTGTAGCAATGCAAAGAAGCCAAAGTAGCTAACCCTTGCAATTAACATGTTATTAAAAAATAAATCTTAACTAATTTCAGTGTCAATTTAGTCATAAGTTTTATTCTTAAAATGTTTCGCGTGTCCTGGGTGAGTTGGCGGCCCTGCCATGCTGCGAGCAGGCCACCAAGTGGGTCTGGGGAGAGCCAAGCAGCTGCAGTTTCCCAACAGCAGGGGGCCACAAGGCTGCGAATTCCCAACAGGCTAATGCCTGTAAACATATCCATAGACACAGAAAATAGCCATAAACATTTATTAAAGGAGAGAGGGAGAGAGAGAAAGAGAGAAGGAAAAGAGAAAAGAGAGAGAGAGAGAAAAAGACACGTGTGCACACCAGAAGGAGAGAGTAGGAAGAGAAGAAAGAGTTTTCAGATGAGGCGAGTGGTCAGAGGTCGCTGGGAGTGGGCATGGAAAGGGGCGTGGACCAAAGGAACAGCAATAATATCTTTCATTTGGTACTAAAGACTAAACTGTGGGTCTCCCTCTCTCCACTGATCCACTGATGTAGGAGTTTCTTCTATCTATATGTTGCTTTCATTGGTTAATTAATAAAGGAAACTGCTTGGCCTGATAGGTCAGAACATAGGTAGACAGGGAAGACAGAACAGAATTCTGGGAGAAAGAAAGCAGAGTCAGGCAGACACCATGGATCCAACCACCAGGTCAGACATGCTGAATCTTTCCCAGTAAGCCATCACCTCATGGTGCTACACAGATTACTAAATATGGGTTAAAGCAAGATGTGAGAATTAGCCAAAAAGAGGCTGAAACTAATGGGCCAGGCAGTGTTTAAATGAATACAGTTTCTGTGTAATTATTCCAGGGCTAAGCTAGCCATGCAGGAGCAGGGTGGGACAGAAAGCAGGCCTGCTCGCCTCATCACTACAATCCACTAATATCTTATGTTGTGCTAGTATTTGGAGTTGAGGCCTTAGAAAGCTGAGCTAGGGTGAAATCATGTGGTATGATCTTCATGAAGGGATTCATGTTCTGTGCTCCCATTTCTGGTCTATCCACCTCTGTCTTTGTTTTTCCTTCTTTCTTCTAAAATTACAGTGTGGGTGTTCCAGTCCCTAGTTTATTTCACTAGACATTTGTAGGTCAATTACAGTGGCATGCTGATTACAACTAATAGTGTGTTATATAATACAAAATTGTTTTTTCAGGAAAAAAAGATTTATAGTATACTTTTGTGAAAATTAAGTTGGTTAGATAACAACCATATTAATTATCTTCATCCTGCCAAAAGCAATCTACAGATTCGATGCAATGCTCATCAAACCTCAGAAAATCCTTCACAGACATTGAAAGACAATATTCAACTTCATACGGAATAGCCAAAAACCCAGGATAGCTGAAACAATCGTATACAATAAAGGAACTTCTGGAAGCATCACAATCCCTGACTTCAAGCTCTGCTATAGTGTTACAGTACTGAAAACAGCTTAGTATTGGCATAAAAACAGACAGGAGGACCAATGGAACTGAATCAAAGACCCAGATATCAATCCACACCTGATTTTTGACAAAGGAGCTAAAATTATACAATGGAAAAAAGATCTTCAACAAATGGTGCTGGCAGGTAGACAAATGTAAAGAGACTATTATCTATTGCCATCAACAAAACTCAAGTCCAAATGGATCAAAGACCTCAACATAAAACCAACCACACTGAACCTCATAGAAGAGAAAGTTGGAAGTACTTGAATGCATTGGCACAGGAGACTACTTCTTAAGTATAACCCCAGTAGCAAGACACTGACAAAAACAATTAATAAGTGGGATCTCCTGAAACTAGGAAGCTTCTATAAAGCAAAGAACATGGTCAACAAGACAAAATGACAGCCTACAGAATGGGAAAAGATATTCATTAACCCCACATCAGACAGAGGTCTGATCTCCAAAATATACAAAGAACTCAAGAAATTGGATACCAAAAGAACACAGAATCCAATAAAAAAAAATGGAGTATAGACCTAAACAGAGAACTGTCAACAGATTAATCTAAAATGGCTGAAAGACACTTAAGGAAATACTCAACATACTTAGCTATCAGAGAAATGCAAATCAAAACAACTCTGAGTTTCCATTTTACACCTGTCAGAATGGACAAGATCAAAAGCACTGATGACAACGTACGCTGCAGAGGATGTGGGGAAAGGGGAACACTCCTCCATTGTTAGTGGGAGTGCAAACTGGTACAGTCGCTTTGAAAATCAGTATGGCGATTTCTCAGAAAATTAGCAAACAACCTACCTCAAGACCCAACAATACCACTTTTGAGTATATACTCAAAGAATGCTTAATCATAGCACAAAGACATGTGGTCAAATATGTTCATAGCATCATAGTCATAGTCAGAACCTGGAAACAACCTAAATGCTCCTTGAGCAAAGAATGGATAAAAATGTGGTACATTTACACAATGGAGTACTACACAGTAGAAAAAAATGACATCTTGAAATCTGCAGGAGAATGGATGGATGTAGAAAACATCATATTGAGTGAGGTAACCCAGACCAAGAAAGACAAATGTATGTACTCACTCATACGTGGCTTTTAGACATAAAGCAAAGAAAAACCAGCCTATAATCCACAATCCCAGAGAACCTAGACAACAAAGAGGACCCTAAAGAGACATACATGAATCTAATCTTCATGGAAAGTAGAAAAAGACAAGATATCTTAAGTAAATTGGGAACATGGGGATTATGGGAGAGAGCAGAAGGTGAGAGGGGGAGGAAGGAAGGGGAACAGAGAAAAATAACAAAAAACAAGCAAAAAGCTATTTTCCTTTTGTCTCTTATTATTCAAAGACGGCAATTTATTCCCTTTGTGAAAACAATCATATTTGAAAAATTTTAGCTAGCAAAGGGGATCCTTTCATTGCATTATTGAATGCTTTTTTTGAAATAATTTTTTTTCAATTTTTATTTTTCAATTCAATTATTTACACTTCCTTCACTCCTCCCAATTCCCTCCTGCTCCCCCACATCCCCTCCTCCCTCTCCCACCCTGCTTGAGAGAGGGCCAGGAATCTTGCCCTGTGGGAAGTCCAAGGCCCTCCCCCCTACATCCAGGCCTAGGGAGCTGTGCATCCAAATAGACTAGGGTCCCAAAAAGCCAGAACATGCCATACAAACAAGTCCCAGTGCCTTTATCAATGACTTCTTAGTCAGCCCCCTTTGTCAGTCACAATGAAGAGAGACAGGTTTGATCACATACTCTTTCAGACCTGGTCCAGCTGGATTTGATGAGCTCCCATTAGAACAGTCACACTGCCTCAGTTGTTGGACCAACCCCTCCCGGTCCTGACTTCGTTGCTCATCTTTTCCCTCCTTCTGCCTTTTAACTGGATCTTGGGGTAAAGAAAGTGTGGAATATATACACATTAGAGTACTACTCAGTGGGAAAAAAAAACCACTGACATCTTGAATTTTGCATGCAAATGGATGGAAATAGAAAACACCGCCCTGAGTGAGATAACCCAGAACCAAAAAGATGAATATGGTATGTACTCACTCATTTGTGGATTCCAGCCATAAACCAAGGTCATTAAGACCATAGTTCACAAGCCCAGAGAAGTCAAATAACAAGGTGAACCCTAGGAAAACCATATATAGATCCTCCTGGAAATTGGAAGCAAACAAGATTGCAGGGCAGAAGCTGTGAGCATGGGAGTGGGGCAGGGGAGGGGGTGAATTTGGGGGAAGGGAAGAGGGGGAGAGGGAAGAGAGAAGGGAAGGTCTGGCAAGAGCTTGGGGGAGTGGAAGTGGAGATGGAGGAAGGGTGGATATAGGAGCAGGGAAGAAGATACCTACAGTAAGGGATCCATTTTAGGGTTGGCAAGAGACTTGGCTCTAGAGGGGATCCCAGGTGTCCATGGGATGTCCCAGCTAGGTCCTTGGACAGCAGAGGAGAGGGTGCCTGAACTGTCCTTGCCCCACTATCACGCTGATGATTATTATCGCGAATATAATTATCACCATAGAATCTTCGTCCGGCGACAGATGGAGATAGAGACAGAGACCCTCATCAGAGCAACAGACTGAGATCCCAAGGTCCAGTTATTGAATGCTTTTTAGCCTCACAAAAATTCACTTTGAGAAAAATATATGTTTATATGTAAAATTTCAAACATCTCTCAATGTCTGTTTTTTTATTTCAGTCATTAAAAATACTATTACCATGCTAAAAAAATTAAATTTCTAAAATGCACACATGGAGAAAGACATCACATTTCATATTATGTGTACACAATGATTATTATTTCTCAATTTAGAAATAAATATTTCTAAAGGGCATGAGATAGATTGGTTTCATTTGACCTTTTAGTTACTTACAAATACTAAAAAATATTACATGAGGGGCTGGAGAGATGGCTCAGTGGTTAAGAGCATTGCCTGCTCTTCCAAAGGTCCTGAGTTCAATTCCCAGCAACCACATGGTGGCTCACAACCATCTGTAATGGGGTCTGCTGTCCTCTTCTGGCCTGCAGGCATACACACAGAATATTGTATACATAATAAATAAATAAATATTTAAAAAAAAATATTACATGAGTATAGTACATGGCCTCATAAAAATTTGTTAAATAGCTATTATTGAATGCTTCCACTGTACTCTGAAGTCATATTATCTTCAGCTTTATCTTCGGTTAATGCTTGTGGTCCTCTGTATAAATGCTTAAGTCAGCTCTTAAGGAAAGGTCAAGTGGATAGGTAAACCCTGGGACATCTTCATTCAAAACCTGCATTCTCTGCTTTTATTATATTTGCTTTCCCACAAACCAAGCATGCACAATAGATTTTAACAGATGTTAAAGGCAGGCTTTAGTATAAGCACAGAGAAAGAATCCCTGGTTATCTCTTTTACACACACCTGAAATTCCATCTTCATAAATTCACTCATTTACATGGAAAATTGGTTGTTCCTAACATTTCTTTGAACTCGTGAAAACCCATGTAGAGATAATAATTGAACCTTCACATATATCAGCTCCTGAGTGTTGTTCTGTTCAACTAACAAAACATTAAACACCTATTGGGTGCAAGGGACTGAATTAAACTATCCAGGAAGACAAAGATACCAGAGATACTATGCCTAAGGCCCTTCACAACGGAAAACTATCAATTGCTAAGGGAGGGAAGGGCCACTGTGTTGAAAAGCAAAAGGCATTTTCAAGTCAATTATACTAAAAGTAGCTAGTAGACAGTGGTGAAGGAAATGTCTTATCAGCTTTCAATATAAATGTAAACACATACAAGTTACTTATCATTTAATTTCGTTGCATACATTCTAGTTTCTAAAAAGGAGAGAGAGGGAATAGAGAAAACTGGACCTGAATGTGAACTGAATCTAATATAATATCTTTCTAAATTCCATATAACTTTGACCAGTATCTAACAAAAACATGACACTTGTACCCACCTACTTATCATGAATTTATCTGTTTACTTGCCTATTCTATAGATCTCTAAGAGTACCTGGTAGGGAGAAGGTCTGGCCAGTACCAAACATAATAATGCTTATAATTAATTCAAAAGTAACAGCAGATTGACAATGTGTCACGAGCTAACTCAATAGAAGGAATGATCCAATCTAATTAGAATGCGCCTGGGCTATTCTTTATTCTTCCTGCGTGCCTATCATGGAATCCAGACTCAGGCTGTCATCTGGATTATCCTGCCCACAGCCTTCAGCACACAGCTACAGCAAGTAACACAGCCTAAGTGCTAGCAAGAACTCATGTATCACCCAGCACCTCTGGCTCTCATCTTGCAATCATCTAGGGGAAAGGAGCTTAGATATGCAGTGAATTGAATAACTCAGGATGACAATGGAAGAGCTGTCCTGGGCATAGTGTTAATGTCCCCTGTGGGAACTAAAGAAGGCAGAAATGGTTATGGGCTGCTGCCAGCAGGGAAAGACGTTTTCCCATTATAAGCAGCATAGGCAGGTTTACTGAGAGAGACATCTGCTTCCCTAGCAAGAGCAGTCCTGCAAAGGCTGAGTTTTCATTTCTCCCAGGTTCTATCCTCCTGACACTTATTATAAGTCAAATAGCAATGTAACACTGTCCTTAGGGAGAACCCGCTCTCATTTTGACTGTCAAGTGAGAGAGAAGGCAGAGAAAGGATGAGGTTCTTTCTGGGAGCTTCTCTCCTTCTCCAAGTCAAAGAAGAGCAATGCAATGAGTTTGCAAGTGGGCACAGTGGCTAAAAGGACTCCCTGTTTCCTTCCCAAGGACCAACTTCCCTTGCAATTAATTTCTAAATCTGCCATTTAATCATTAGACTAAAAGGACACTAAAAATGAACACCACTGCACCATTTACATACTTAACTGGGTAAGATTTGTAACTTTTAGATCCTGGAAATTACCTTGTTTCTGTGTCCTGTTCTCAAACAATTTGTCTCTCATATCTGGGTGCCTCTGCTTACTTCCTGATATTTTGTGTTGTAAAACTAATTGTTCTCTTTCGGCATCATTATATGAGCAGTCTGTTACAAACAAATTTGCCTCTTGCTGTCCTAAATAATAATGACTTCATGAAGAAGCCGTGCAAGGTTCTAGTTAATGAGATCTGTGTTGGTTAGTACAAACACCCTAGTTTCCTTTTATATATAAAATCAATTAGGTGAAATCAAATGAACCTGCTCCCTTTCTATTTATGCAAGGTCAATAGTGAAGGCATCCTACCAACTGAAAATAATCTGTGCTAGGTTGTTGGAAAACTAAACCAGCACATCATAAATCTGATTTGTTACCACATACCCAATAGCTTAATGTTTTCATTTAGGTTGCATTTTTACTTTGTATGTATGTGGTATGGTGTTAGTGTATATACATGTGTGTATATGTGCATGCATGCATGTGTGCATACATATGTCCATGTGGATGTCAGAGATCAATATTAAGTCTCTTCCCCAATTATTTTCCACCTTATTTTTTGAAACAGGATATCGTACCTCCTGAACATAGAGCTCTCTCTCTCTCTCTCTCTCTCTCTCTCTCTCTCTCTCTCTCTCTC
>JABTXL010001273.1:7361358-7374383 GCA_025134845.1 Neodon shergylaensis
AGAGAGAGAGAGAGAGAGAGAGAGAGAGAGAGAGAGAGAGAGAGAGAGAGAAAGAGAGAGAGAGAGAAATTATTTCCTTTCAAGAAAATGTGTAATAATGTGGCATTTGCCATTATAAAAATACCTGTCTCTGTCTCCCTTTATTGGTAGGAAACAAAAACTAGGTTTATAAAAATTCCTTCAGCATTAAAATCCAACACTACAGTATTTACTCTATAAATGGTAAGATTATACCAAGGTAAATAAACATATTTTAAACTCTATACCTACTGATAGTGAGTGAAATTATGTTGACTAAATATTACAAAAAGAATAGAGTGTATAAGAAAACACATTCAACGTGTGCAATTAAATTCATGCGAAAAATAGCGTTATGAAGCTGGATAGTATTCTTGGGCTACCATAACAAATACCAAGGAATAGATGGCTCAAACCACAATTTATAGCTCACAACTTTAGAGGTTATGAAGCCTAGAAGCCTGGGACTGGCAACATAGGTTTCATTCTAGTGGCCTCTTTTCTTGTCTTGCAAAAGGCTGGTATCTTGCATCTTCATGTGACCTAATCTCGATGGGCTTATAGGGCAGACAGAGAGAACTCACTCTTCTTTGAAAAGTCTTAATCCTATTGTAGTCATATTCTTATGACCTTATACAGTCCTAATTACCTCCCCCAAAGACCATCTCCAAATGTCATCATAGTAGGTGCTAAGGTATCAAATGTAAATATTTGCCAAGAGAGGGGCAGAGACAGAAGCATCCCGTCCATAACATAGATGTATGTAGTGAATAACTTAAAACATTATTATGAATTTAATCATATTTGACAACTCTTTAACACTGACTAAAAGCATACTATAGTGAATATATAAACCAGAAAGTCACTTGCTGTTATCAAGTAGTGCTATGCGTGATTTTATGTGCTGTATTGCTATTAGACTTTCAGCACAAACACATGAATAATGTATTATGCTAAGACATTTAAACACCTGCAATGTCTATAAGCAATAGGAACATTTTAGCTCCTTTATAATCATGTACATCCATATGATTATATACTCACTGTGATTAGATATATTCATTATATACTACCTTCTCCAGCAAAGGTTTACACAAGTCTGAGTTATAGTCGCCATATTTTATCCAGTCCCTCTGTGTTTTCCCTCTTTAAGACATTATGTCGGAGATCAGTCATTCTTCATTCCGCACTGATTCTTCCTGATGGCCTCACAACCGACCATGGTAGTTTGACTTCCTTCACGAGACATTCCATCAGCCAGCCATGCCAGCTGATGGCTGCATTTGAGATACTGACCCTGATTCATTTGTTTTCCATGAGAACTCTTAGTTCCAGCATGAATAAGTCAGTAGTGATAAATTTTTGGGAGCGGGGCTCAGTAGAAAGAAGAACTGGCCTCACCCTTCCAAGATACAGACACAAGCACACACAGACAGCACAGCTCATCTGGACTTCCCAGAGGCTTGCTGCTATCTGTGGAGAGATCTGCCATATAAAGACAGAATGTGAAGTTTCATTCTCTCCCTGAGACTCAGAGGAAGAATGATTTCTTAACAAATGCCCCTGCTGTGGTGTACAAATGATATTGATCTCTGTAGCTGGCACTGAAAGCTCGAGCTGCCATATTGCATTTTTTAAACCTTCATTCTAAAACCAAAGCTGACAGTTTGGTGTCAAATACAGCAGAAGCCCCTTCTGTTGATAGCTTACCTCACAGATGAAACATACAAACCCTACTTTGCGGGAATCCAGGTAGCTGCAGCTCTCGGTGCTCTGGAATATTTTGTTTGCTGTACTTTTAGAGAGAGAATTGCCATGAAATACCCAGGCATATTTTAAAAAGCAAAAGTGCAAAAATTTAGCCCTTTCAAGAAAAAAAATGAAAAGTACTTTAGTGTCATTGATTGCCCATCTATAGCTCCACCCTTTTTGGAGTTCCATTATTGTCTATAACTTTTCCTTATCAAATCCAATATTTTTAACAACATTCCACTGCTTCAGACAAGAGAAAATAAATATTAAAATTCTAAAAATAATATCATTAAATATGCAAGTGAAAACTGGCTATTTCCCTTAACCCCCAATGGACCAGATAATCTAATTATAATGTCATTGCCTAACATCTAGACTAATAAAAATAAGAACCAGCTATTGAAGATAAGAGCTATTTCTTGATTTAGATGACTATACACATAACTTAGTTGTTTAATCGATGTCTAGCATCTTCTAAAGCCTGCTCCAGAGTCTTCTTTTTTAGCATTTATTTATGTACTTCCACTTACTTTTGCACTGTGAAGGGATGCCATGCTTCATATGGCAGTCAGAGGACAACCTGTAGAAGCTGGTTTTCTCCCTCCTCCATATGGTTCTTGGGGGTTGAATTCAGGTCACCCGTCTTGATGGCACACACTCATCTTGTAGGCCCCAAGGTCTTATTCTTCCCTCTAATGTATCATCTGAATTGATGCTATTGATAATAGCATTGAGTCTACATCATGGACTCTTCATCACATCACATGTTATCCTTTGCTGGTATGACTCATACTGGTTTTGAAATATTAGGTTATTTAATTTTACAAATGAATACTCTGTGCCTTTAACTGAAGCTCAAGGAACTTGAGTAAAGTTAAGGAATCCAACTAGTTTGTATTCCAACTGCAGCTTCCTTCAAGTATACAGAAACATGTTAATCATTGTTTTAAATGATGTGAGTCCAGCTTACCCAAGGCAGGACTTGTAGCATTTTAACATGTCATGAGCAGAGCAATAGAACAGAAAGCGTGAATGCTGTGCCATTTGCAACACTATTTGCAATTCTCGTTTGACTGGGAAGTTTGAAAACCATAAATGGAATAGAAGTTTTCCAATGCTGCACATTTAGTATGTTCTGGAGAAGACAAATTATATCCATATCACATTTCTCTATGCTGAAGAATGTTTCTTGTAAGAAAAGAAAATGGTATCTTCTGAGTCTTCTGATAGTACATTTAATTCCTATGCTTTGGGAGGCAGGGAGGAAAAAGAACTATTGCTAACTCCATAGGTGGCAAAGGAATGGAGTTTTTATTGTATGGTTTACTATTCTCAGGTTACTTCCTTGTTTTCATACATGCTACAAAATTTCTTAGGGTTTGCAGATCTCTGAGCTTTGGGAAACATCTACAAGTTCATGTTCCCTGGAATTTCCAGGTCCCCTTTTCTTCTCCAAACCCACCTACAGAGCACGTCCTCTTCCAAGACTGCACACTAACCAGCTGCTCTAGAGTTGAAAGCAGACACGGATACCAAAGTGAGAGACTCCAGAGAGAACATAAGCCTAGTGGCAACTTTTGTTTTTCACTATAAAAAATGGAAGTACTAGACTTTATCCAAGAAGAAGAAATTCCTCCCACATTCAGTGCCATACGCTATGAAGATTCGTTAAGAGAGATAGAGTTAGTGATTCGGTGTGGAAACTGTGCCCAGGATCTAAAAAGAGTTTACTACAATATAATCTACCTCCATTGGGTAAAGCTGGTGACACAGGATATAGACAAGAATTCAGAAGTTAGGGCATTAAATTGTTTATATGTCTGTCTTCTTGGACACCTCAACTCATTAGCAACCATTAGGCTAGGACTTATCTGTAGACAATGTTATTTGCAGTGTGCCAAAGGCTGTAGCTGTCTAGTTATATTTGGAATGCTACTGGAACTCAGAGGAAAGAGTAAGTGATAATCTAATCAGGTCAGAAGCTTAAGTGAGGAGGAGGGAAGACTTTGTAACAACAGGAACAGCCTAAGGCAAATGTACAGAGGTATGAAAATGTTTGTTTTGTTCCAGGGCAGATAGTAAGTAGCAGCTACTTCAGTTGGACCAATACCTGGTCTACAGAGCTAGTTCCAGGACAGGCTCCAAAGCCACAGAGAAACCCTGTCTCGGAAAAAAAAAAAAAAAACCTAAGGAGTGAGTACTTGTTACCTGACAAAAAGGCAAGTTCCTTTATTTCACACACTGTGAAAAAATTATAGTTTTATCACATTATATACGGTCTGTTGGTTTTGCCTTCTTTACCTAATGATGAGAAACTGCTGAAATGCTGTCATGGTCCCATCAATGAGATCATCCAGGAACCCCAGTGCACAGAACAGAACTCCAAGAGGGTCCTAGTACTCCCGACACAATGACATAATTTCTTTATTGCTGCCATTTTAAGCTCGTAACTATTTCTGCCAGTTCTATGACAAATGGGATATTCACTTTGGGATGGATTCTAGAATGCTCATGGCAGTTAAATCTTCGAGTTCCATCCAGATCCTTCCTTCTGTTTCCCGAGTCACTGTTTGTGATATAAACATGTGTAATACCACAAGAATTCCATCACACCTAAGATGATACGTAATTATCTGGAAATTAATCCCAAAGATTAGAACCTCTGCTGAAACATTAGTCCTGCTCTTGGTTTCCTTATATTAGACCTGACTCCTTTCTATAACTTCACACCAAATTCATGTATTCTGAACCATCCAAATGAAATAACTGAAACAGCGACAACCTTAAAGCTCTTGAAAATCGTAATGCACTAGTTACTTTCCTCATTTCTGTGATCAAGTATCTGATGAGAATGAAGGAAGACTTGAATTAACTCACTGTTTAAAGGTCTAGTCCGTCACGGTTAGAAGGTCATAGCAACAGGACCCGAGGCATGCTGGGGCATGAGGCATGAGGCAGTTTGTCACCGCAATTCCAATCAGGAAGTGAGAAGCTGAATGCTCACACTCGGTCACTTCCTCCTGTCTATTCAGTCTAGGAACCCCACCCATGGGATGATACCACCACATTTAGGGGGGCTCTATACCTCAATTTACCTAGCCTAGAAAATCCCTCAGACATGCTTAGAAGTTTGTTTCCATAGTGATTCTAATCCTCACCAGGTTGACAAACAAGATTAAGCATTTTACACATAAAGATTTGTTTTTCGAAAGGAATGAAAGATTTATAATATAATCAGTCCTTATAGTCACTCTTTTTAATCTGTTATTAGGATCTTACATTTTTCTGGGTATATTAATGTGATATAATTATGGGCAATTTTAAGTAGAGATGAATTATAATTTTTGTGGAAGAAACAATGCCTGCATTATTTTAGCATTATTATTTAGTATTGAAGATATGTAAATATATATACATATATTTAGTATACATGTAATACCAAATTATATGTGAATATATGTCCATATGTGTATGTATATATACATACACACATACACACACACACCACATAATTCCCAGAACCTGTGATTATGTTATCTTCCACAACAAGAGTAATTTTAGTATTATTTAGTATTATGCACTATTGAATGGACCCTATATGTCCTTAAAATTAGAGAATGTTCATAACTCTGGTCTTTCATATACAGAAAAATAGAATAATGGAAAAAGACCAGAGAGGCTTACACTGATGGGTTGGAAGATAAATTAATTGTCCATAAACTAAGCCATATGAATATGCTATAGAAACTGGAAATGTTGAAAAAAAATAATTGTCTCAAGAGCCTCCAGAAATAATTGCTTTTATTAGAACTCAATGAAATGAGAGTAATATTAGAATTCTGATACATAAAACTATGAGTTGATAAACTTGTATTTTAAGCCACTAAATTGTGATGGTTATGCTAATAGCAAAATCAGATTTTTAGATAGATTTTACCTTGATAAATTATAAATAAAATTACCTGAATAGATATGTTGGTATCAAGGAAATAATAAAATTTGCTTAATTTATTCAAAATCAAATACACTTTTTTAAAAAATATGTAAGAGAGTGTGCTGGTCATAGGAAGAGCTCCTACCTGGCATAGAGCATAAGAAAGGTCAAAAGAACAGAAAGGCTTGCAAGAAAAATAAGTAGCCCCCTTGCATCTGATATCCTTTGCCTCACTGTCTCACCATACTTGCTAGAATGAACACTTTTTTTTGGATTTTTTTGAGACAGGGTTTCTCCGTAGCTTTTGGTTCCTGTCCTGGAACTAGCTCT
This sequence comes from Neodon shergylaensis, assembly GCA_025134845.1. Lineage (NCBI taxonomy): Eukaryota > Metazoa > Chordata > Mammalia > Rodentia > Cricetidae > Neodon > Neodon shergylaensis. Next base: position 7,367,393 of record JABTXL010001273.1, read on the forward strand.
TCTAGACCAGGTTGGTCTCGAACTCACAGAGATCCGCCTGCCTCTGCCTCCCAAGTGCTGGGACTAAAGGCGTGCGCCACCACCGCCCGGCTTAGAATGAACACTTTTAACACTGATGCTTCTTGTTCTCAGATAGAAGCTGATACTGCTTAATGATTTGCTCAGTCTATTTCTTGATTTAATAAAGGGCTCTGTTGACGCTCTACAGAATAGCTTGTCCAATGGGTTATCACTGGTCACCAGCACCCTTTGTCACTGATATCCCATGAGGTGGCCCTATCCTCATCAGTCTTCCTAGTCAAGTAGTTCTCTGCCTCTCATACCAAGCTTGTCATCCATGATTTTATCATCATATTTGGAATTTATTATATCTAACCTGAAAGAAAATTTGAAGTCCTCAGATCTGGATAATGATAACTCTAACAAGGTTTCTATATTGTGACTCTATGATTACCGTTCAGAGTAAAACCAAGAAGCATTTTCTCATTAGATTTTCTTTCTCATGTTGGACTTTTATCATGATTTGTCTATTGGCCTTCATTCTTTCCTTGTACTTCTTGGTGGTGTGAAATATCATTTGATATAATACCAAATCTCTGAACTACTCATCTGGAGCTCTTTGTCCTACTGCTCAGCATAGAACTTAATTCTCCTTGCACATGCGTGGTTGTCAGGCTGAATTCCATTTTTACTCTCCTGAATTTGTATCTTTCCTTATAGAAGTTTCATCTCCCCTGATTCTTAGTTTACTCCCTGAATTTTCTTAAAAATTCTTTGTGATTTCTGCGAAATACCCTGATATAGGATCAGGTCTTCCTTACATGCTCTCCATAAGGTATAAGGTGTTAAAGTAACAGTTCTTAACCTATGGGTCATGACCTCTTTGCCGGTTGAATGACCCTTTCATGGGGGTCACCTAAGACCATTAGAAAACACAAATCTTTACATTATGATCCAAAACAGTAGCAAAATTACAGTTACGAAATAACAATGAAAATAATTTTATTTTTGTTGGGTTGCCATAACATGAGGAATTGTATTAAAGGTCACAGCATTAGAAAAGTTGAGAATCACTGTGTTAAAGGCTTTATTTCCAACATTCTGATGCCATTGAGGCACAGTAGAACCTGTTAGAAGGTCGAGAGCATTGTCAGTGGGCATAAGCTCTTAAGGAAAATATAAGTACCTTTGCTCCTTTTCTGTCTTTGCAAGCCTATCTGCCCTCTACTCCCCATTTAACCCACCTATTCAATGTTAAAGTGCTAATGGAACCAAAAGGAGACTAGCAAACTCAAGAGAACCAAAGAGATTTTTGTGACCACATGACACCCACGGAACACCATAGCAATAGAATTTGAGTGTCTGATAAGTTTGCATTTTGAAGACCTTAAAACATTTAATGGCATACATCAGAAAGTGAAACAACTAAAGGACACTGTTGATTAAATAAATTCAAAGTTCAGCAAAAGAACTATCATTGATATAGTTCAGAAAGGTGGGTTTGTAAATGCTATCAGCAAACAGGAAATCAATTAGGACCTCATTGTACTGAGTAACAATCACCTGTCATATTGAAACATGAAGGAAAAGAATGGGAGCTTTCAAGTCTCCTGAACAGATCACTAGGCAAATGAGCTTTAGGGCCACCATGATAGGGAGGTACACAGTGTGAGATTTTAATGTGTCTTAGAAGCTTTTCATTCTTGGGCAAAAACAGAAAATACTTATAAAATCTAATCCTGATGCTTCTTATTTCTATACAGTAAATATGGCTCCAGAGACTTGGAGATCTAACAGAAAACATATGTGAGAAACTAATGGTCTGGAAAGTTCCCTTTGTAGTCGTAATCTCTACCCTTACACTACTCTACAAATATATAAAACACTTTCATGTGAGTGATCTCATTTACTTCTAAAGGTAATCTGTAAGGAATGCAATTATGTGAGATTGCTCTAGAAAAGCAGAAGGGAAGTTTCGGGCGAGTGTGTATGTGATTGGAAGGTGGTCTCGCTTGGTTTCTGTTGCCGTGATCAATACCACAACCATAAGCAACTTGAAGAGAAACAGGTTTATTTGGCTTACAGGTTACAGTTCATCAGGGAGGGATGCCAAGGCAGGAAGGAACTCAAGGCAGGAGCGTGAAGCAAAAACAATGGAAGAACACTGCTTACTGCCTTTCTCCCAGGCTCCTGTTCAGATGCAGCCCCAATCTGCCTGCCTTGCAGTGGCACCATCAATTAACACTTAAGAAAATGCTCCATAGCATGGCTACTGGCCAATCTGATTAAAGCAATTTCTCAATTGAGGTTCCCCCTTCCCTGATGACTCGAGGTATGTGTCAAGCCGAAAGCTGAAGCACACGTTTACAGAAGGGGTAAAACCAAAGCCAAGTTTCTGGTTCCCAGTTCCTTCTGCTAAGTAATGCTGCATTTTTATTAACAGATTAAAAAAAAAACAGTGTCTATGACTGTGACATTGATTGTGCTTACAATGAACTTGATGAAATTTAAAAAATATTCTTATTTTCTACTTCTTCTTTTCTGTTTCCAATACATAAATAGAAACAAAATGGCAGACAAGAGAGAAGGTAATTTCATCCCACATTTTTCTTCAACTGTTATAAAAAAAGAATAGACGAGTTTTCTGACTAACAAATGAGGGCAACAGGTAGAAATGCTGTCTGAAATCTGCCTAGTGAGGAGGCAACAGCAGAGCAAGCCAACAATTAAAGTCAAAAGGTGATCAGGAGACATGGGGAGGTTTTAAACTTTACCGAAGTCCCAGGTGGACTAGTTTTAGGTGTTATGTAAGCATGAACTGAATTAAATATATTGAGCAATGTGAGTATTTCCTGTCATAGAAGCCATTGTTAAAATTTAAACCCTCTAGGGAGCAGTAGATTCTTTAACATGACAAGGCAATGCACATGAAATATTTTCCTTTTGAAAATTCCATTGCATCCCCACAGCTAGTTTGTGGTTTAGTGCAATCGTTCGTGTAACCTCTGCAGGAACTAATGTCCCTTCCAGCTCACCTCACACACTGAACAGTTCCCTTGTGCCAAAACCTTTCCAAGTGATAAAGAAATCATTGCAAATAATTTAATGCCCTTCACTTGTCACACAAACACACACATGCACCACATAAACACACTCACACCACACACACCACAAAAGAAACAAGGAAAACAAATAAGCTGTTGCTTAACGAACCTTTGTCAATTGGAGCAAATAGCAATAAAAGAGGAGTGTGCTGGAATACAATTATTGATCTGGAGTTACATAAAAGAACACTGGATGCAGGATAGCTGAGCACACTATCTTAAAAGACTGACTTCTCTCTCAAGGTTTATCCACATAAATTGTCAAGCTTGTTGGACATAATCAACTTTCCAATTTCAATAAAAATAAGCACAGCTGATTCTGCCTTGACAACTTATCAATAAATAATGCGCTTAGAAAATTTCTGCACTTGGTAAAACAGATAGAAGACTTCAGGCTCCTGAAATATTTGGTCCCTTCTTAATCCCTTCTGTCACTCTTTTTTTAACCACTATGACAGGAGAGACCATATCGATCTCATTCAAACTTGTAATCCCCATGCCTAAAACTGTAAATATTCACATGGAAGGAATAAGAGGAAAACAGAAGGAAAAAGAAAACATATACAGATAGAACAGGGCCATGTTCAGACAAAAGCATTGCTTGGGTCCAAAGTGGACCCCACAAAATGGCAGTGCCATTGACAATGTCATAAATGACAGTCCAAGCTCTGACTGGACTCTGGCCTGGGTAAGCAGGATTGGTGACAGACAAGCAAAGCCTAAAGTCAGCTGTCCTAGGAAACTTGTGAAGCTGACTTCTGTTTCTCTACAAACCTCTAATTTCCAGGCTATTCCCACTGCCCAAACACACTCCCTCGAAATGGACAAGATTCTCTCAGTCTTTCACTATCTTCACTGTTCCCTGAGAAACATCCTTGGCAGTTTTTAATTTCCCTAAACAAACCTGTTTTCTCCCACAGAGTGGTCTCGTTTGGTGGTTTTACTGTGCACTCACAATTATCATGTGTTGTCTCGTTAATGATGTCAAGGACTATACTTAATTCTTATGTTATAGTTTAATTACAGCTCTGTTTTCAGATAGCAGTAATGAAGAAAACAATGCCCATAAGGAAGGTGTATGGTATGTGTGTGTGTGAAATGTGTATCTGTGAGAAGTGTGTATGTGGTGTGTGTGATATGTGTGTATGTGTGATAGATGTATATGTGTGTATCTGTGGTATGTGTGATATGTGTGTATGTGTGGTAGGTGTATATGTGTGTATCTGTGGTATGTGTGATATGTGTGTATGTGGTGTGAGTGTGTACATGTGGTATGGGTGTATGTGCGGTGTATGTGTATTGTGTGATATGCATGTATGTGTGGTGTGTATGTGTGTGTATGTGGTATGTGTGTTGCAGTATGTCTGTGTATTGAATGTAACATATTTCAAAGATTTTCTTATCTGTTGCTGCTTTTCATCTCTCCATATTTTTTATAATCAATCAACCATAGAACCCAATCAACAATACAGCACCTTTATGAAAGCAACATTTCATTCACTATTTACCAAAAAAAACAATAAAATATGTTGATTATGTTTCAAATCATGGGAGACTTTTCATTCTATGACTAAAGTTTATTTTAGTCATTTATTATCCATTTTTTTTCATTTTGTTTCTCCTACATCAACCTAACTCTAAGCTTTCTTTTTCATTCAGTATCAGAGTAAATGAAAAAAATGTAGCCTTTCCCCAGAATAACCTATCCAGTCTCTTATTCTTTGTTCCTTTGTACCCCATTTTACTGAGAGTTAAATCCAGCAGTTCAGAGTCTCATCAACCATCCTTCTCCCTCTTTTTTCTCTTCAGTCTCTATCTTCCTCTTCCCCTTTCTTTCCCCTTCCCTTCTTTCTTATCTCCTGAGTTCTTATTTATAACAGGACTCTATGGATCCACGTTGGTTTTAGTACTAGAAATACTAGAAGACATGACCACTTCTTCCATAATGACTAGCTGAAGTCCCAGAGGAAGCCTTGATTCCACATGACTAAGGGATGTGGTCCTCCCTGAACCAAGGCGCTTTCTAAAAGAAAGACTTACTGACTCAGTTACATTAGAATCGTCACAGATGAAATTAGCTATTGCCACACTACATCAATGTACTAGATGTCAACTTGACATAAGCTAGAGGCATCTGAGAGGAGCAAACCTCAACTGAGAAAATACCTCCATAAGACTGGGTTGTAGACAAGCCTGTAGGGAATTTTCTTTTTTTTTTTTTTTAAAGAAAAAAAGTTTCCGCCTCCCCCCAGCCTCCCATTTCCCTTCCCCTCCTCCCACCCCTCTCCCCCTCCCCCCACTCCCCTCACCCTCCCCCTCCAGTCCAAAGAGCAGTCAGGGTTCCCTTCCCTGTGGAAAGTCCAAGGTCCTCCCCCCTCCGTCCATGTCTAGGAAGGTGAACATCCATACTGTCTAGGCTCCCACAAAGCCCAAACTTGAAGTAGGATCAAAACCCAGGGCCATTGTCCTTGGCTTTTCATCAGCCCCCATTGTTCGCCATGTTCAGAGAGTCCTGTTTTATCCCATGCTTCTTCCGTCACAGTCCAGCTGGCCTTGGTGAGCTCCCAATAGGTCAGCCCCACTGTCTCCGTGGGTGGGTGCACCCCTCGTGGTCCTGACCTCCTTGCTCACGCTCTCCCTCCTTCCGCTCCTCACTGGGAACTTGGGAGCTCAGTCCGGTGCTCCTGTGTGGGTCTCTGTGACTATCTCCATCCATCACCTGATGAAGGTTCTATGGTGATATGCAAGATAATCATCAGTATGGCTATAGGATAGAGTCATTTCAGGTTCCCTATCCTCAGCTGCCCAAGGAACTAACTGGGGTCCTCGCCTTGGGCTCCTGGGAGCCACTCTAGGTTCAAGTCTCTTGCCAACCCCAAGGTGACTCCCTTAACTAAGAATTGTGCTTCCATGCTCCCCTATCCAACCTTCCTTTATCCCAATCCTCCTGTTTCCCCAAGTTTCCCTCATCCTCCCCCTCTCACTTTTCTCTCCCCTTCCCCCATACTCCCATCCCCCCCCCCAAGATCCAGCAATACCACTCCTGGGAATATACCCAAGAGATGCCCTATCACATGACAAAAGCATCTGTTCAACTATGTTCATAGCAGCATTATTTGTAATAGCCAGATCCTGGAAACAACCTAGATGCCCTTCAATGGAAGAATGGATGAAGAAAGTGTGGAATATATACACATTAGAGTACTACGCTGGGTAAAAAACAATGACTTCTCGAATTTTGCATGCAAATGGATGGAAATAGAAAACACTATCCTGAGTGAGGTATCCCAGACCCAAAAAGATGAACATGGGATGTACTCACTCATAATTGGTTTCTAGCCATAAATAATGGTCACGGAGTATATAATTGGTGAACCTAAAGAAGCTAAATTAGAAGGTGAACCCAAGGAAAAACATATAATTATTCTCTTGACTAAGGGAAGTAGACAAAATTGCCGGGGAGAAATTTTTGGAATTTTCTTAATTAGTGACTGATGCTGCGGCTGGAAAAAGCAGCCATTGTGGGTGATGCCACCCCAAGCTAGTAGTCCTGAATTCCATAAGAAAGCCTACTAAACCAGCCAGAAGCAGAAAGCCAGCAAGCAGCAATCCTCCATGACCTCTACATCAGCTTCAACCTCAGGGTCCCCAGCCAGTCTGAGTTTCTGCCTTGGCTTCCCTCAAAGGACTGTGACTTGGGATAAGCACAACAAATTAACCCTGTCCTCTCCAACTGTTTTTAATGTTTAATCCCCCAAATAATAACCCTAAGTAAGACAATGAATGCCATGGATGGAAGCTAACAGAAAAGCAGTTAAAGAAAGAAAGAAAGAAAGAAAGAAAGAAAGAAAGAAAGAAAGAAAGAAAGAAAGAAAGAAAGAAAGAAA
>JABTXL010001273.1:7377909-7408782 GCA_025134845.1 Neodon shergylaensis
AAGAAAGAAAGAAAGAAAGAAAGAAAGAAAGAAAGAAAGAAAGAAAGAAAGAAAGAAAGAAAGAAAACATGAAAAGGTGCTAATGAACTAGAAATATGGCTCAGTGGCTCAGTGGATAAAGTACATACCTCATAACCTCACAATCGTAAGAGCCAGAGTCATGTCCTCAGAAGTCACATTAAAAAAGAGCACATGTGTGATACCCACCTGTAATCCCAATGCTCACGAGGCAGAGACAGGTGATCTTCAGGACAGGATAGCCAGAATCAGTAAACTCTGGATCCATCTAGAAACCCTGCTTCTGTAAATAAAGGGAAGAAGGATCAAAGAAGACATCCAAAGCCAAGTTCTGGCTTCTACCTGTGCACCACATATATGCTAACACAGATTCATACCTATCATACTTACATCAACATCACAAAGGGTGTTAAAATAGTACCTGCCTCATAGATCTACTGAGTGTACTGATACATTACATACTAAGCCCTTAATCAAGGTCAGTGACTGTTATTCCATGAAAGAGCAAGACTTTTCCTATGGATAATGAAATGTCAAGTTCAGACTGGTGTGTGGGGGTCTTTTTAAGTCTGTCTTTTCTGCTGTTCTCTCAATAGGAGTTTAAGTGTATCCAGGCATAAGTATGGATAAGGAATATCACCCTGCTGTTAACTAGGCACATGCCTCAAGTGTTAATTTCCTGAATCATCCCAGGATCACTGACAACTGACTATATAAGCTGAGATGAAATGAGCTTATAAAAATCATAAAATGTTCACAATGAAAGAGAATTATGACTTCTAATGAAAACTCATTTTTAAATGTAGGGCCCACAGACACGCAGGAAAAAAATAGAACACTGATTCCTATAATATAGAAATCCCACTACAACTTCTAGAATATACACAAAGAGCTGATTAACACGGTGGTATGCGTCAGCTTTTTTTTCCTTTTTCTTTCTTCCTCTCTCATGCAATACATCCTTACCTCAGTCTGCCTTCCTCCCAGTTTCCCACACCTGCCCTCCCTTCTTTCCCAGATCCACTCCTCTTCTGTTTCCCTTCAGAAAAGAGCAGACCTTCCCACAATATCAACCAAAGAGGGCATAACAAGATGCAACAAGACTAGACAGGACCAAACAGCACCGTAGGAGGAAAAGTCTCACAAGTAGGTAAAAGTATCAGAAAAGCTTTTAAAATATATAAACAAGTAAAATGTCTGAAGTTCTATGACTAGAAAGTTATGCAGAAGAAAAAGAATGTGTTTTTCTGCAAATTGTGCAACTACAAGAAATTTAACAGAAGCTAATGGTTCTTAAGTATTTACTATTAACGTGTTACCCAGTAGCTTCTAATGAACTAAGCCAGAACTCAGCTCTACAGAAGCTAGTCCCCAATTGTCAGATTAGATATAAAAGCAAGTGGTTTGGAATATTTCCAGCCATACTTCCCTGTATAAAGCATTCCACCTGAAACCAAAAACTTGTTAGATAGATGTGATGTCATAGTACATATGTCAACTTGCTTGGGCAATAGTACCCAGGTACTTGGTCAAATGTGGGTATGTCTATGAAAGTATTGTTAGCTAAAATTCACATGTGAATTAATAAGCCAAATAAAGTATGAAACACTTCATAACTTAAAAGGTCCCATCCAATCAGTTCTGAGGTCTTGAGGAACACAGAAAATCTGATCTTGTAGAGAATAAGATCTAAACTGCAACACGAGCTCTTTCTCAGTCTCAAGCTTACCTCAAGCTTCATTCAAATGAAGCAGCACTGTGGGCTGATATGGGATTTCCCTTTATATTCTGTGAATACCATTGGTTAATAAAGAAAGCTGGTTTGAGCCTATAGCAGGACAGAAGAAAGTTAGGTGGGAAAAACTAAACTGAATGCTGTGAGAAAGGAGGTGGAGTAAAGAGAAAAGCCATGGAGCCAACACTGGAGACAGACATGCTGAAAATTTGATGGAATGCCATGACCTCATGGTGGTGCACAGAGATTAATGGAGATGGGTTAAATTAATGTGTAAGAGTTAGCCAATAAGAAGCCAGAGCTAATGGGCTAAGCAATGATTTAATTAATACAGTTTCTATGTGATTATTTCAGGGCTAAGTGGCTGGGAACCAAATGCAGCTCTTTCCTACTACAGTGGGCTCACCTGGACTCCCAGCTTTCTGACTGTAAAACATAGGATTTGCTGGCTTCCATATTCATTTTCTCTGGGAATTGTGACTAATGTGGAGTAATATAGGAGACTTAGGTAAGAAATTATTAATAGCTGGGCAGTGATGGTACATGCCTTTAATCCAAGCACACGGGAGGCAAAGGTAGAAGGATCTTTGTGAGTTTAAGGCCAGCCTGATCTACAAAATCTAGTTCCAGGACAACCATGTCAAAAGAGTTTCTGTCCCACCTGGTCCCAGAGCCATTCAGTCCCAAAGAAACACACAGAGGCCCACATTAATTATAAACTGGTTGGCCTATTAGTTCAGGCTTCTTATTAACTAACTCTTACATCTTTAAAAAAAAGCCATAATTCTTGTCTGTGTTAGCCGTGTGGCTTGGTACCTTTTATCAGTGAGACAGTCTCATCTTGCATCCTCTGGGTCTGAATGACAACTGCAGACTGAGCCTTACCTCTTCCCAGAATTCTACTATTCTGGTCATCCCACCTCTACTTCCTGCCTGACTACTGGCCAATCAGTGTTTTATTAAACCAATGCAAGTGACAAATCTTCACAGGGTACAAAACCAGCATAGTTAGAGCTATTATACAGGGAAGCCCTGTCTCAAAAAAAAAAAAGGAAGAAAGAAAGAAAAAAAGAAAGGAAGGAAGGAAGGAAGGAAGGAAGGAAGGAAGGAAGGAAGGAAGGAAGAAACTATTATTAAACTTAAACACAAGATAGAAAAAAATTACAAAATAATTATTGGTGTTTTTTACACTTTACCCTTTGGGAGGTCTGCCACCCAGCTTCCAAATAATCGCACAGAGATTTCTTTTTTCTTATCGATGTCCAACCTTAGCTTGGCTTGTTTTTAGGCAGCTTTTCTGTCTACCTTTTGCCCCTGGGCTTTTGCATTTCTCTATTTTTGTGTAACTTTCCTTTTCTTCTTATTCTGTGTCTGGTTGTGCTGCTGAGCGGCTGGACCCTGGAGTCCTCCTCTCCTCCGACTTATCTCATTGCTCTCTTCTCTCTCTTCTACCTTTTATTCTCTCTAACTGCCGATCCTGCCTAGCTATTGGTTGTTCAGTTCTTTAGTACACCAATCCGGTGTTTTAGACAGGCAAAAGAGCATAACTTCACAGAGTTAAACTAATGTACCATAAAAGAATGCAACACATCTTTGCAACATTAAAGAAATATTTCAGAGCACAAAAAAATTTAACAATCTAAAAATAATATTCCACAACACAAAAAAGTAAAAACAGTAGAGCAGGCCACAAAAGCCAGAAACCCATGTAAAGGATACAACACAAAGTCCAAGAAGAGAAAGAGATAAACACTAAGACTTGAAAAGTTTTTTTTAAAAAGCAGTTATTGAAAACTAATGCTTAAGAAATCTTGAAATCCAATTAACAGCATTTAATACAAAAATTAAAAAAGTTGGATATACTTGAAACAGGAAAAACTGTAAAGAAAATTCAATTCAGACATCTAAGAATCATCTAGAGAAAAAAAAAAACACAACAAAAATTACAGTCACTCAATGTATACAGTCCATAAAAGCAGCAATACCTTTTTCCTGTGACTATAACACCACTATCAATTGGTGTGACACAGCTACCACATGACATTTAAAAATATATAGCAATTTGAAACTCACAAATATTAAGTGTTATTATAATGGTGATGATTTCCATGTATTTTACTTTCTTGTCTTCAGACTCTTTAATTTCCATCTTAACTGTGTACTTTGATTTAACAAAGTCTTTTTAAAACATTAAATAGCTAGGGATTTATTCATCACTTTAGAGAGCTATTTTACTTCCTTTATAATACCACCGTCAATAAATTTACTATCATTTCCTGTTTCCTTAAATTGTGGTTTGTATTTATACTATAATTTCAATCACATTTTATCCCTATATTAATTTTTCTCACAGTTTTCTATTTCTTCTATTCATTTCACAATTATTCATCATTTTGTGCAAAGTTTTTTAAATTTTACTTTATATGTTGAACAAAGTGTGAACTGAATAATTTTAGTCTTTTTTTAAAAGGGAAGATGTGAATATTGTCTTTTCTCAAGTACTAAAAAGAAAATTATTAACTGCTAGGACTGAAATTCTATACCTAGTAAAACTTCCCTTCAAAAAATAAAAAAAATATGAAGACTGTACTAGTTTGTTTTTCTATTACTGAGATAAAGCCATAACCCAAAGTAACTTGGCAAGGAAAGGGTTAAATTGGTTTACATACCTGATCAATCACCATCTACAGTTTGTCACTGAGAAAAGCCAAGAGAGGAACTCAAGCCTGGCCGAAACCTGAAAGCAGGAATCAAGCAGAGCCATGGAGGAACACTACTTACTGGCTTGTTCTTATTGCTTGCTCAATGCCTTTTCTTATGATGCTCAGGGCCGTCTACCTACAGATGCCACTGCCCACAATGGGCTATGCTAACACACACCCATTATTAATCAAGAAAGTGCATCACAAGCTTGCTTGTCTACAGGCCCATCTGGTGGGGCATTTCCTCAACTCTGGTTCTTTCTTCCTAGATGGCTCCCTAGTTTCTGTTAAGTTGGAAAAAAATTTAACCATCACAAGGACACAAGACAAGAGAACTCACAGAAAGAATCCTCCATTATAGACAACACTAAATGGAGAACAGGTAAATGAAGAATGAACACAAAACAACCCAGAAGAGGAATATCACCAGGAAAGAGCTTAAGGAAATATAAACAGGCTGTTAACTAAGGCAAAGATGACAATAATTTATAGAGCTGATCACTTATGTAGAAGCAAAGTTCGTGACAAAAGTAACAAATAAAAAGTGAGCTGTTCAATATATAGCTAAATCATAGTCATTGCAATTAATACCAGATAAATATTTCTCCTAAAATCCAGTTCTATCATTCCCTTAGTTAGAAATTCTGGGTCCAACCGTCTTATGACTTTCTATCAATTTTGTTATCAGTGCTTTCTTTTTCTTCTATGACCTTTCTAAATTGCAATAAAGGTAAATCAATTAAATTTATCCTGGGAAAAAGCATGGACACTATAGAACTATTTTTTAGATTTCAAGGTTTTATTCCTTCCTTTCCAGATTAAGCCATATTTTTTACTAAATTATCTATTGACGTGCATTAAGGAAAGAGAAAAATGAAGTCAGTGAACAATAATGTGGTTCCTAACACATCTTTCTTTTTTCTCAGATTGGTCTCCTCAGGAATTGTCTCATTTTCATCTCACTAACAATGTGAATTACATATCTCATCAAGTAATCTTTGCTTAATAAATCTTTGCTAAGAAGATTGCAGTTGAATTTGCGCTTCTTGTCTGGACAATTCTTCTCTAAATGTTTAGTACAATATTCAATTTATAAAGTGCATTTACCTTTCATTTTACCTAAGGCTTTCCATGACAATTTCTCTTCATGAATATTACCTCATTTATAAATACATGTATAGCTATCCTAGTAACTTGGATGTTATTTATTCACTAAATCCTTTCTAGAACAAGAGATGAAATAAATATATAACTAAGCGTATATATGTATATGTATATATATAAGGTGTATATGGGCATATCTATATTAGGACTTTCTCTTACAGTTCTTGAGTAGATATAGTTATAGACAGATATAGATTATATTAGTAGATACAGAGAGACATAGATATAAATACATATGTATGTTCATTCATTATGATTTTCTTTTCAAATATTTTCTCATGAAATTATCACAAACCAAGAAGGAAATACTTACTGAATATATTTTATAAGGGGGTAAATGGAATCAATGTCTAGGCACAAATCATATCATAAATAACAAAGCTAAAATTATCCACCATGCTTTAAAACCTGTCTATCTCTCATTTGCTTATGATAGCCTCCATTTACCCATTTTGTGAATGTGTTTTTATTGGTTAGGTATTATGTGCCAGTATGAAAAATCATTTACTGTGCCACCTGTCATGAACCTGCAGACTCTATGGTATCCTAAAATCCTGTATGGTCTGGCGAACTAGGTGAGTCCTTGGGAGAACACCGCCTGCATAGCTTGGAGTCACTTCTTACTCACCCACGTAGTCATGAGTGGCCCAAGAGTTGAAGCTCTTGACCTCATTGCATTCCCATACACATACTTTATAGTAAATGAACCCACACAAACAATGAAGAGCTGACATTGCGAGCACAGCAAGGTTTCCTAAATCATTCCCAAGGGATTAAGAAAATAGATGCTGCGAAACAACACTGGATTTGGTTCTACATAGTGAGAGAAACAAACCGTCGGCCACAGCACAAAGCCTAACAAAATTATCTTCAATTGCACTGAACTAAAGGTAACTGTAGAACCAAACTGTCAATATATAAAGCTGTCAGTCTGCCATGCTTTGAGAACCCAGATCCCTTTCATCACTCAACACCGTGCAGTGACTCCCTCTGAAAGATGAGTGAATATGGCATGAGTAATGGCTAAATATGGGTTCGAGTGGCTAATGGGACACTGTCAGCAAAGAGAAATGGTCTCATTTCAGCCCATTATTCAAACTGCACAGCAGTCCTTGTTTGTGGATGTTCCCAGGGATAACATAATGAAAAAGAGCCTCTTGAGGTTATGTGAGAAGGGAAACTGGGGTTTTTCCCTGGGATCAAAAGTCATAGCTACAAATCCTAGCTCCAAACCACATCTTGAAGAATCCTACGCCACTTGACATATGAGTCTCCCTTGACTATTGTCCTTTGAGATGCTGCAGTATATCACTTTTTAGACAGAACATAAGATCTTTAAACATTCCAGAATGGCTCTCATTTTTATTCCTATAATATAAAGAGCAAAAAGGGTTTCAAGGAGAGAAGTGGTCACCAGAAGTGGGAAGAGGGGATAGAAGGGGCAGAGAAAGTGACAGTTCACTGAAGGAACAAGGGCTATCATATCAGACTCCTTAGCTTGAACCCCACCCCTACTTCCTCCTCACTAAGCACTAAGTAGCCAGCCTCTGGATTCCATTCCTGTATGACAGTGGCAGTTACAAACCTTCTACCTAGAGTCCTTGTGAAGATCAAATAGCATCTCATTTACAGATAACCAAAGTGAGTGTTTAAAAAATGTTAGTTTCAAGTGCCTTTTTGTTTCATTAATACTCTCATTAATGAGGAAATGCAGAACTGGAGCTATGTGACATAAAAGAGACTCTTGAAATATATGTTTTGACCAATAAAATATTAAAGTAACACAAGAAAATTATGTCTAGGTGGCATCCTAAAAGACAAGGTTGTGGATAGAATCGCAGATGGTTAAGGATGGGAAAGCTATACAGTACTGTGTAATCAATGCAGCAGTGCAATCATCACTTCTGATAAAGATGGAAACATCCTTTTCTGAAGAATTTTCTGGACACATATTTTTAAAAACATAATTTTTTATTTATTCTTTGGGAATTTCACATCATGCACTCCAATCCCACTCATTTCTGAATCCCTCCATATATGCCCTGCAGCCTTGTAGCAAACCCCACTCCAAAAAAAAACTTGAAAAGAAATGATAAAAATGGATTAAAATTAAGTCTAAAATACAAAGAATATTTATTTAAAAACAAACATAAACAAAAAAGCAAAAAAGCAACAACAACAAAAGCACTTCCCTCCTCTGTCTTTCTAGCCCCTCCATCACCTTTTCATTCCTCTCACTGGCTCCTGTATCATGCAGTCTACCTTTTGTCCAAAGAGCTTCACTTGCAAATGCTCATTGTGTAGTGTGTTATTGTTCAGGTTCATAGCACACCATCAATTCTGGACCCTCACCAAAACTCCTCTCAGAAATCCAGATGTTTCCATGAGTCATGAAGTCCTGCAGCTATGGTTCTGCAGGTTCAGTCCATTCACAGGTGGGGTAAATGTTGGGGAGTGCAAACTCAAAGCCCTGTATGTGTGCTTCGGGTAACACAAGCTGATCAGGTTAAGGCTGGAGCCGACTCTGCCACACCCATGGTGAGAGGTGGGAACTGGCCATATATTTTGAAAACGAACACACAATCAAACTGTGATGCCCTATCTACATAACTTCACATTTAAGGAAGTGAGCATTTACCTTCCTCTTCATGGAGGAAGGGATGAGTCCTGGTGAAACAGAATGTTGCTCTGCTGTTCCTGCATACTACATGGTAGCATCTGAGTCTGATGCAGGCTTCTCTGAGGTTCTGTGTATCCCCAGACAACATCCCAGGTATGGACAGGACAATAACTTGGATGTTTATAGTGAATTTTTTGAAGAGTTTCAAAGTCTTGACCCAAAAGGAAACTTCCAATAACAAGTATAGCCATTAATGGGATCAATATCTGAGAAAACATCTAACATACCCATGAGGAAGATGGGTACAGCTATCCTCAGAGAGAGGGAGGGAGTCCACCTTAATGTTCTGTTATCAGCAGAATTATACCTATAACTGGTGACCACCCTTCTTCTCAGCAGATGACACAGGGAGACAAGGAAGTTCATTCAGATCAATGTCTGTTCCCAACTTTATCTCACCCAGGTCCAGCTGAAGAGGATCCCAGGCACCTCTAATTTCTGTACCATGCATTGTGGCAGTCAGAAGTCCATGTTCAAGGGTCTAGCCAAGGCAAGTTTAAAGAGCGAGGAAACACACACAACTCTGGAAAAGGCCAGAAGTTGATGAGCAGAAATGAATGACTGAAATCATGAACAGTTTACTTATACAAAGTGACTGTAGGAAGAATGCCACTTGCTATGAAGCCTCCCAGGAATTCAAAACAATAAGCACTCTCATAATATTTTTTTTGTTTTTTTATCCAGGTTATATGAAGTGATTTTATACTCCCCTTGCAATCTCCTTTCCTACCAGCCCCATTTTCCTTCAGCAATGGGCAAGTCAGCATCTCAGGACCCAGCAGCAGGAGGATTGTGGCTTTGCTTCCAAGTTCCACAGACAGGATGACATAGTGAACATGAGATGGGGAGGTTGGAGGGGAGCTCTATTGTTTTGCACAAGAACAAACCAATGCTTAATCTAATGCAAACATAATTACTTTTAGTTAAACAAAAGGAGGAAAACAAACAAGAAGAAAAACTTCTCGCTGTTTACAGCATAGGCTGTCTGCTCCGAAATGAATAATTACATGGGCATCCGATAGGCATCACGTTCCTCCCCTCAGCTGCTGTACTTGGAAAACAAATCTCAAAAGTGTTTGCAGAGATGCCTAGGACAGGGGACACTGGGTCCTAGTGATTCTCTTGTCTTCGTGATTTCCCATTTTAGTTTCACCTCACGGCTCTTCCTTTTATTCTGAATATTAATAGTGGCCTGGCACTTCAAAAAAATAATACTAAGGTCAGGTGTCAAGAACTGGAATACTTAAAGACTTTTTCCATTGACCTTGAAGTGAGACTGATTTCTTTGATGTACCCAAGCAGATATTAAACCAGAAGAAATATTTATGGATCCATTAAGCAAATATTTATTGCGAAATTACTCTAGGACAAAAATTGTACTGGAGTGAGCAATATAGAAAAGTAGTGAATTCTTTCTCCTAGACCAGACAGTGTTCTGGTGGTAAGGTAAGGAATATGAACTGAACAATTCAAATGAAAGAAAAAGAGACATTTTATTTGAAATATATAAAAGTACTATATTCAAATCAACATAAAAATTGATATAAGGAGGCTGGAGAGATGCTCAGTGATTAAGAGCACTGACTGCTCCTCCAGAGGACCTAGGTTCAATTCTCAGTACCCACATGGTGGCTCACAACTGTCTGTAGCTCCAGTTCCAGGGGACCTGACATCTTCACACAGACATACATGCAGGTAGAACACCAATGCACATAAAATAAAAATAAACCTTAAAAAAGAGAAAAATGTTTACATAAGACAATATAACCAGCCGGGTGGTGGTGGCGCATGCCTTTAATCCCAGCACTCGGGAGGCAGAGGCAGGCAGATCTCTATGAGTTCGAGGCCAGCCTGGTCTAGAAGAGCTACTTCCAGGACAGGAACCAAAAAGCTAAGGAGAAACCCTGTCTCGAAAAATGAAAAAAAAAGACAATATAAACAAGAAGACATATAACCAAGAAAACTACATTTCTAGTTGTATAATAAAAAAAGAGCTCTCAGCAATGGTGTTTCTACAGCTTTCAACTAAGCTAAGACTTTAAGAATGAACAGGAATTAAATACAAATAAATTATGAGACAAGGAAGGAGAGTCACAGGAGCAGACACAAACTCCATCACCTCTTTGAGACCTTGAAAAATTGGCATACTGCCTAGGATTTTGTTAGTTATTGTATCAGGGAAGCTTCAGGTAGTATTCAGTAAGGAGTAATTAAAGCAATTGAAATTCTCTCATGTCTGAAAGTGCAAAGTTGTCAGCTAAAGTGTACACTCTTTTAGGGAGCTGAAGGAGAGAATCTTTACCATCCTGTTCTATGTCCTAAAGGGCACAGGTGTCCTTGGCTTGTGGTTTGTGTTGTGTTTACATGGCCTTCTCTTCTCTCTGCCTTCTATTTCTATCTTTTCTATGTCATATAAGGGTGGTTGTCATTAAAATTTGGGCATACCTGCTTAATCCAAAGCAACCTCAATCCGAGTTCTTTAATCATTCTCTAAAGATCCTATTTCCCAAGAGGGAAAAAATGGCAAGGATGTGGTCCTATTTTGGAGGACCACATATTTACAATATTCCATAGTCAGCATCTCTGGAGAGCAGCAAGGACTGTTGTGAGAGGGGCAATTGTGAGGAGGAAGTGAGGAAGAGGTGGGGCCTTCAAAGTCTTGCATAGTGTACTGGTTTTTATTGCTGCATTGAGACATTCAGAGAACTTAGCAACTCAGAGAACCTCAACTTCGAGTAACCATCTACATACCCTGTTCTGTTCTCTGAATTAGAAACTGTACCAATCTCTACCTCACCTCAACTTTTTATATTTTATTTCTCATTGTTTCTTTTAATTCCCTTTGTTTTTTTATGGTGCTTTTGCCATTGAGTTTCTTATGACTGAATATACACAATTTCCATTCCCCACAAACTGCCCTACAGCTGCAGACTCTGAACTGAAGACAGACCCTGATCTCCACTGGCTAGCAATGAGCATAGCCTTAAAGCATTTCCCTGCAGATATTAACCCACCTCTTCTCTGGTACAAATAGTTAGAAAGGGGGACTGAGAAGATGACTCAATCGTTAGGAACACTGACTGCTCTTGCTCTTCTAGAGGCTCTGACTTCTATTCCCAGCAACCACATGGCAGTTCATAATCATCTGTAATATCTGATGCCCTGTTCTGGCTTGAAGCCAAACATGAAGACAGAACACTATATATCTACAAAATAAATAAATAAATCTTTGAAATAAATAAACAAATAATAAATAGTGACAAGGGCTAACAGGACTAAAGTGCACCGACTCTTCCTCTCTACAGATCAGCCAGTGCAATCTGAAATAAGGCCAGAAACTTCAAACTTCAAGAAAGTACATGAAAAATTATTTGATCAGCTAAGCTTAGATACAACAGTCAATTCAAAATAATAGGGTTAATTATTTCCCAGTCAGAAATTGAAACCTATAAAACATTTTTTCCTCATTACAAAAGTCAAAAGAATGGAAAGATAGCCTGTTCCTGGCTTGTCTTCAATAACCCAGACCAGAGGAGTGCTGTTCTGGCTCACATCAATGTACAATTGCTCTCTTGCAGCCTGGGAATGTGGA
The DNA here is from genome assembly GCA_025134845.1 of Neodon shergylaensis. Classification (NCBI taxonomy): domain Eukaryota; kingdom Metazoa; phylum Chordata; class Mammalia; order Rodentia; family Cricetidae; genus Neodon; species Neodon shergylaensis. The sequence goes on from JABTXL010001273.1 coordinate 7,389,801, forward strand.
TATCATTTCTAGGCATTGATTCTCTGTGTGTTAAAATGCAGGCCAACCTTCCGAAGACCGGGCTGAAAGCAGCACAGACTGATCAATTGTCACTGTATAAACTCAACCAGGAATTATCTTGCTTGGATGAAAGTGGGTTTGACAACTTCTCCCTCATAAAATACAATCAAATTCTCCATCCAGTCCTATGCACATCACTGAAATAAATTCATAGATCTGCATGTGCAATCAGTGGCTAAGGAGAAAGATCATTGACACATGGTCAGGTACTGAAAACCAGCTCTGCCCTGAGCTATTCCATGTTGGGCACTGCCAATTTAAGATTCAATATAAAAAAAAATTCTCTGTCAGAGAACCCCTTGTTTGATTTTACTTTGGCCAATTTCAATAGAGTGAATTCAACAGTCAGGTGTCTACTCTTGTTTTCTTTCCAGTCTTTGTTATCCAAAGAATTCACTCAGGACAGTGGTTCTCAAGCATCCTAATGTTGTGACATTTTACTACAGTTCCTCATGTTGTGGTGGCTGCCAACCACAAAATTCTTTTTGTTGCAATTCGTAATTGTAGTTTTGTTACTGTTATGGATCATTATTTAAAAATCTGTGTTTTCATATAGTCTTAGGCAACCTCTGTGAAGGAGTCATTCAGGGTTGTGACCCAAAGATTGAGAATTGGTGTACTAGAATATTGGTTGATGTATAAAACTGCTTCAGCCAATGGCTTACCAAAGTAAAGTTTGGCAGCAAGTCCAAACAACACTAAAGAGAGAGAAGGAAGAGTTGGGGAGACATAATCAGCCTCCAGGGAAGCAAAATGTTAGGTAACAAGTTTTTGAGTCCTTGATCTTCGTGATAAAATATAAACTAATCAAAATGGGTTAATGAGCAAGCCAGTAAGGAGCCAAAACCATTAGCCAGACAACTGTAACTGATATTAAGCCTCAGAATCTGGAATTGGTGGACAGGACAGAAAATCTCCAGCCACACTCCCCCCTGTATCAAGGCTAAGCAAGGTATCCCACCATAGGGAATGGACTCAAAAAAGCCAGTTCATGTACCTGGGATAAGTCCTGGTCATATTTCCACCCTCCCCAACAGATCAAGCCACAGAACTGTCACCCACACTCAAAGGATGCACTTCGGTTCCCCAATCATCAGCCCAGAATCCTTGAGCTCCCACTAGCATGGGTCAGCGCTCTCTGTTTTTCCCATCATGATCCTGACACCTCTTGCTCACATAATTCCTCCTCCCTCTCTTCAACTGAACTCTGGGAGTTCATTCAAGTTCTTGACTGTGGATTACTGCATCTGTTCCATCAGTCACTGGATATAGGTTTTATGATGACATTTAGGGTAGTCACTAATCTGATTATAGGGGAAGCCAGTTCAGGCACCCTCTCCACTCTTGCTAGGAGTCTTGGCTGGGGTCTTCCTCGAGGATTCCCAGGAATTTCCCTACTAGCAGGTTTCTCCCTAAGTCCATAATGGCTCTCACTATCAGGATATCTCTTTCATTGCTCTTCCTCTCCATCCCTCCCACAACTTAGTCATCTCCATCCTTCATGTTTCCCCCATCCTCTCCCTTCTACCCCCTCCCAGTTTACCCAGAAAATCAGTTACTTTTTGAGGCCTTCAGTTCACCCCCTGCCTCTTCTTTATACATGCTAGTCTTTTGGAGGGTGTCCCTCAGAGTGTCTCTGGTGATGAAAAAAAGAACATATTACCTTCCTCAATACGCTCCTCAATTTAGCCGTGGACCGAGCGACCCAGTTCATGAATCCTCCACTTTCCAGATCTCAGTGAGACCTCCACTTGCTGCGCCCAGCACAGCCTGGGTAGCCAAGACTGGAAGGGGGTACTGGGATTGAGACACGGAGGCTTCTTTTCAGATGGAAGAATAGCAACCTTTATTTTGCCTCAGCTAAAGCCTTTTATACCTCTACTGCTTCTCTGAAAACCACCGGCCAGAAAGAACACAAACATCCTTGTCAATTACAGACCACAAGGAAGTTCTGCTGTAAGTCATGGGGAATGAGGGCAGCTAGATCACAACACCAGTCGAGAGTTGTTCAGGTTCCATGAGTTTGTAGGCATTCTGTAGTCTGTGTTGTTGTTAAACTCTAACTTTATCCATGGTGGTCTGATAAGATACAAGGGATTATTCCAAATTTTTGTATCTATTAATATTCACTTGATGACTGAATATGTGGTCAGTTTTAGAGAAGGTTTCATGAAGTACTGAAAAGAATGTATATTATTTTGTGTTTGGGTGAAATGTTTTGTAGATATCTATTAAGTCCATTTGAGTCATAACATCTATTAATTCCCTTGTTTCTCTGTTAAGTTTCTGTCTGGAAGACATGTGCATTGATGAGAGTGGGGTGTTGAAGTCTCTCACTATTAAGGTGTGGGGTTTGATGTGTGATTTAAGCTTTAATAATGTTTCTTTTACAAACGTTGATGCTCTTGTATTTGGCACATAGATGTGCAGAATTGATACTTCACCTCAATGGATTTTTCCTTTGATAAATATGAAATCTCCTTCTCCATCTCTTTTGATTAATTTTAGTTTGAGGTTTATTTTATTAGATATTAGGATAACTATACCAGCTTGTTTCTTAGGTCCATTTGATTAGAAAATCTTTTCCCATCCCTTTACTCTGAGGTAATGTCTATCTTTGAAGTTGAGGTATGGTGTGTTTCTTGTATATAGCAGAAAAATGGATTCTATTTTCATATCCTTTCTGTTAGTTTGTCTTTTTATTGGAAAATTGAGTCCATTGATATTAAGAGATGTTATTGACCAGTGATTGTAAATTCCTGTTATTTATTTATTTATTTATTTTTGGTTTTGGTTGTAATGATGGTAGTGTGTGTGCGTCTCTTTTTTTGCTTTTTGCTGTTGTGAGACTATCTATTGCCTGTGATTTTGTGAATATAACTTAGTTCCTTGGCTTGGAGTTTTCCTTCTAGTACTTCCTGTAGTGCTGGATTTATGGGAAGCACTGTTTAAATCTGGTTTTTGTCATTAAATACCTTGTTTTCTCCATCTATGTTGATTCAAAGTTTTAGTGGGAATAGTAGTCTGGACAGGCATCCATGGTTCCTTACTGTCTATAAAATGTCTGTCCAGGATCTTCTGGCTTTTACAGTCTCCACTGAGTAGTCAAGTGTAATTCTAATAAGTCTGCCATTTATATGTTACATGGCCTTTTTCCATTGAAGCTCTTAAAATTCTTTCTTTATTCTATATATTTACTGTTTTGATTATTATGTGATGAGGGGCAATTTTTTGGTTCAACCTATTTGATGTTCTGTAAGCTTTTTAGACCTAGATAGACATGCCCTTCTATAGGTTGGGACATCTTCTATGATTTTGTTGAATATGTTTTCTGTGCCTTTGAGCTGGGATTCTTCTCCTTCTTCTATCCCTATTATTCTTACATTTGGTCTTTTCATGGTCCCAGATTTCCTGGATTTTTTGTGTTAGGAATTTATTGAATTTAACATTTTGTTTGATGAACCTATTTCCTTTATCATATCTTCAACCCCTGAGAGTTTCTCTTTCATCTCTTCTATTCTGTTGGTAATGCTTACATCTGTAGTTCCTGTTCACTTCCCTAGATTTTCCATTTCCAATATTCCCTCAGTTTGTGTTTTCTTTATTATTTCTATTTCACTTTTCAAGTCTTGAACCATTTCCTTTGCCTGCTTGATTGTTTTTTCTTTGCTTTCTTTAAGGGATTTATTGATTTCTTCCAGTTTTTGTTTGTCTTTTCCTTAACTCTTTAAGGGAATATTTCATTACCTTTTTAAGAGCCTCTATCATCTTCATAAAGTAATTTTAAGTTCATTTTCTTGGGTTTCAGCTGTATTGGAATATTCAGGTTTTGTTGTTGTAGGGTCATTGGTTCTGGTGGTGCCATATTGCTCTTTCAGTTGTTGAATGTATTCATACGCTGGCATTTATTCATCTTTTCATCCAACTGGTGTAGCTTGTGCCTGTGCCTATTCTTCCAACTGTTCAGTTTGTATTTTGCCTATGTAGTAGCTTGTTTTTCAACTGGTGTGGTTTATTCCTATGCCTATGTAGTCTGTTGTTTTCCCACTAGTATGGTTTGTGCCTATGCCTATGTAATCTGCTGGTGTTGTGGAAGATGGTTGGCCAAGGAGAGGGTGTTCAAGTGTTTGTGGTAGTGGCAGAGTGGGTCTCGGCAGGGCAGTGCCCAGATTATGGCAGTGGTGGAGGCACAGCCTGGAGTCAGGCATCTCACCTGCTTGCAAGCTGGTGTAGACTGCCCCACCCTTTCCCCTTAAGACATCAAATCACCTGAGTAGTTTCTGAGTTTCTAAATGGACTGAATTTATAACTGAATAACATTAAATTTCTATAGGACTGGGAGACACTTGATCTTCTGAAACTATTTTATTTCTGTTGGGCCCTTCAAGATAGAAAATCACTAGAAGACCATCACTGGGCTCATGTGCTCCCTCTGCTGGGGCATTCACTAAAGTAGCAAATCTGGTACAGAGAAAAGATTACAGATTCAATGCAGCCCACCATTATGTATGATTTGTGCAAGGCAGCAAGATTAAATAAGGAAAAATAATCCAGATATATAGGATCTCATCTTTACTTTGAAAATATTAGAGGTAGGTTTTACCTTAACTTGTAATTTGAGCAATGAATTAAGAGATGATAGGATTTTTGCAGATATAAAAACAGAGGAGGCTAAGAGTCTGTGTTCAACAAAAGAAGGCTAATGATAAAGTAATCTGTAATGTTAAAAATTATTGCAAGTCCTACATGGACTAAAGACTTAAAAAACAGAAAAATAAAGCAAGGGGACACAATTATTTTATGCTTTGTGAATATGAAAAAGTACTTTATTAATAAATGCTCTGCATCAGAATAGTAGCAATGCCCCATAGAAGCATGCATCTTGCAGTAATGTTTTCATTCTTTCTTGACATAGACCTGATACCCCCTGAAAGCTCTTTTATTTGTGTATAACTTATGCTACAATCAACACTGTATCAGTAGTGATTCACTATTTTAAACTGTATTTCAGTAATAAGGAATAGTTTACTAGGCTTGCAAGAAAATCAAATTATTTAAAATAAAACAAATCTCCCTGTTGGTTACTGTGGGAGTTTCTCAGTTCAGAAATTATAAATAACTCTTGATGGGCCTGCAAATTATCTTTGTAAAATCTTTAAATCTTTTAAATGTGTAGGGTTATCATAAGTACTGTAAGATAGTTCCCAAATACCTCACACTCACTTTTTCTATATTATTAACATCTAATATCAGTATAGTGTATTTGTCATAGTTGGTAAATATTAATACATCTATTGTATAAATTCTCCCGGGAAGGCATAAAAAAGTGTCAATTTATCCCAATAGAGTACCAATGACAGATCAAAGAAGAAAGACTCGGGTAAGTCTATCGTAGTGAATCAATGGGTTCACTGTGCTTACTTAGAGGGCACAGGTGGCATACAGGCAGTGGCATCCCTGACTAGCCACTCCAGTGTGGTAATGACTCACACATTGCATTCCTGGGACTTCCTGACTTTCAAGGGCTTCTCTCTGCAGCTCTTGTTTGCTACATGTATAATCCTGGGTAGGTGCCCCATGACTGTGACTCTCACAACTTTCTGAGCCTTACAAGCTTTCTTAGCTTCTTGGGCTTTATAAAGCTCACTTCTCCCTTTGTGATGGCATCTTTTGATTCAGAAAAAATAGCTAAACAACTATGTTAGTACTAAATGAAGTATAGTATTTCAGAGCTTAAAAGTTTTTTCTTCTATAACTTTCTTTTTCTCCTCTATTGGATAACTCTTATATCTTAATTTAACCCATTTCCATTAATCTGTGTATCGCCACGTGGCAGTGGTTTACTGGCAAAGTTTCGGCATGTCTGACTCTGGTTGCAGCTCCATGGCTTCTCCTTGACTCTGCCCTGCTTTCTATCAGCATTCAGCCTAGATTTTCTTGCCTAAGTTCTGCCTTGATATAGGTCCAAAGCAGTTTCTGTGTGATTATTTCAGGGCTGGGCAGCCAGGAACCAACAAGCGGCTCTCCTACAAATTGGCGCCCAACAAACTGGCACAAATGTGGCTATATAAATCTACATAGAATCTGAGAGGACTTGAAAAGGAATTCTAGACACAAAAATACAGAGTTTAGCACAGTGTCTTAGTGTTTGCTGGCAGTGTGCAACTGTTCTTTTAAGAGAGGTTTTTCTGAAAAGCCTTGGTTTTGAAATGCCTGTTTTCTGGGCCTGCTGCTGGCACGAACTCTGAGCCTTTCTGAAGGTCCAGTTATAGAGCACTTGTGTGGGGTTTGAGTGCTTGTATGCTCACTTGGGAAAGTAACTGAGATCATGCCCACAGCTCAGCTCCCCTCCCCATGTCTGGCGAGGACTGCTAGGATTTCCAGAGGCTGAGCAGCCAGAAATGACCAAGCAGCTTCTTGTTCAACAATAATTAGCTCTCTCTGGCATGAAAAACTACAAGTGATCAGGTAAATATGAGGGGAAAAAAGGGAAATAGTCAACTTAATAGCCAGTAAGACCTTTGTATTGTTGACAATGAAACACAAGGGAGGGCTAGAAGCTTGTCAAAAATCAAGGTCAAGCCGGGCTGTGGTGGCGCATGCCTTTAATCCCAGCACTCAGGAGGCAGAGGCAGGCGGATCTCTGTGAGTTCGAGACCAGCCTGGTCTACAAGAGCTAGTTCCAGGACAGGCTCCAAAAACCACAGAGAAACACTGTCTCGAAAAAAAAATCAAGGTCAGCAGTTAACAAAACCCAAGTCTATGGAGAGAGTTGGGCTTCAACCATCCCTAAATGAATGAACAACACATGATCATTTCCCAGGTTGGACTGAGTGGTCATGTATAAAACATGTGGGCCCTCCATTGGCTCAGCCCATTAAATCTCAGAGAACTACTGGATCTCAGAGTGATTACCTCAGCCTTTGTCCAATGTCTGCCATAGCCCCATAAAATGCCTAAATGAGGAAGTTCAATGGTTATTCATTTCTTGGGAACCTCTCCAACTTTGAGTACCATCTCTCACTTATCCTCAATTTATCACTTTTTTGTAATTCTGGTTTAAAAGTCTTGCTTATGCTTTGCTTAGTCTCATGAATTCCTGCATCTTTCATCTTCATTTATGCAAGACAAGGAACCTATGAGCCAATGTCCCAGGTCAACTTTTGGTATTCATGAGTGTCCAGCACCTTAGGTCCTGAATGAAGAATAACTGGACTGAGAAAAGTCTTATCACATTCCAAACATATGCATCAGAAAAAAAGGTCACTAGGTATAATCCACATTTAAGTTGGGGAGTAAATATGTTCCATATCCTTAAAAGTAGAATGTTTCCATAAAACATTTGAAATTAATTTACATAGAAAATAAATAAACAATCATGGGTTCCTATTTTATATTTTAGGTTACAGTTCAATGATATTTTATTTTCTTGATCAGAGTGTTTTAGCTGACAACTAAGCATTTTTTTCAATTGGGTCTTATGCCTCTTTGGCATGTTCCCATCATTGTAGGGCTGTTATTTACTTTCCCTATTACTCTTTTTTACTTCTTTCTTCCCACCCCTTCTTTTCAATTTATTAACTTTCTGCCATTTCAAACAGTCACAGGCTCACACTACTCATTTCCAGTCAAGTTGTACAATCAGGTACATCTTCAAAAAATTATAGGTCTTTTTATTAAAGGAATGAGATATTAGATTTGGAAGGAAGTGTCTTTAAAGATGAATATCAAAGTCAACACAAATGTTAAATTTTAAAACAAAGTGGAGATAACAAAAAATGAAATATTTTGTGTTTGCAGAGTGCTTTGGAATTTTTAAGTTCACATGAATTCATTTGACTCATGCTTACCTTTAGAGGTGAGCATTGCCATAGCACTGCTTTACTTTGCTAAAGAAGTAATGGAAACCTTGAGATTTCTGCGACTACCAAGGTCAAAGAGTACATGACCGGAAAATGAAGAATGAATGTCTTCCAAGAGCCCAAGAGCTGCTATGAGGTAGTTACCTAGAAAAGTTGCAGGTCTCAGAGGGTTATGGTCCACACTTCATGCTTTAGACTTTCCCTTTTGTTTCAAACCTCAACCAGAGAATTTTGTCACTCCCTCCCGGTGTTTCCTGACTTCTTCCTTTATAGGTACAATGTAGGAAATTTACAGTAACTATACTTGTTTATTTGCATGCAAGTCCCTATCTCCAGATCATAAATTCCATGAAAAGTCACATGGTGAGAATACTCTAAATACTTACAGAATAAACAGTGCTTCTTCTCCACTGACCCCCCTGCAAAATTGCCATATCTCAGTCTTCTCTAAGTAGACCAGCCTCAATTAAAGAACTCTTCTCAAGAACCACAGAAGTTAAGTTAAAGGTTCCATCTGATTTTTATAATGCACTTTTTAATGTTATTTTCTTGTTGGATTGAAAGTTTCCTGAGGTCTAAACTGTCATATAAAGGCCCTCAGTTTAGAATAAAGATGCTCATAACCTCAAAAGGCTATCATGAAAAACATGTGCTAAACCAAACATTATAAAAAACGACATAGAGAAAATAGATGTCAGCTTGTATTTCTACTCCATTTTTAGCAATTTTAATTGCCCTCAGTTCCAAGTATATTTTATATCGGAAGTGCTCAGTTACTGCCTGACAATGTATTAACAGTGTAAGCCAAATGTTTAAAGGTAAAGAACAGGAATAGCTAACTTGGAGAAACAGGAGCCCTACTCTTGGTACTGGACTTGGTAAGTGCATTGAATAGTGTGCTATTGCCATTACAGAATAAGGTTCAATACAAATTGTTAACACAGACTGGGAATATGGTATCTTAAAGAACACTGGGAAGATAGAAATACTTTAAAGAGCACATGTTACAGGGAAACACTGGAATTCCATGAACCAAAAGTGAAAATACTGCTTCAAGGATAAAAATGGTAGGGTTGTTAAATAGATGCTGTTTTTTACTTGACAAATAAGGATGGCAAGCATCCTCTCAGAATCACACACTGACAAATAAGCTGTCATGAGCAGATAATATATACTGTGTAAAAGGAGCTGCGAGCAGCCTTCTTGCTGCCAGCTCCGGCCACCTGGCTAGCTTATGCCCTGAAATAACAACACACAAATTGTATTCATTTTAAACACTGCTTGGCCCATTAGTTCTAGCCTCTTAATGGACAATTCTCACATCTTGCCTAACCCATATTTAGTAATCTGTGTAGCACCAGTCTTACCCGGAAAGATTCAGCATGTCTGACCTGGCGGCTTGCTTCATCGCGTCTGCCCTGGAGAGGAGAGGCATGGCGTCTGCCTCACTTCCTCTTCCTCCCAGCATTCTGTTCTGTTTACTCCACCCACCTATGTTCTAACCTATCAGGCCAGGCAGTTTCTTTATTAATTAGCCAATGAAGGCAATGGATATATGACACTCCCACATCAATACTGCACTATATAGCACAGCTGAGATAACCTGACTTTCTGTCCCCACTATATACCTCTTTGCGTGAACCTCTCTTGCCCTGTGACTTTTTGATGAACCATTCTATTACGAAAGTACTGGATCCGAATGGACTTAGACTCCCATAACAATAACCAAAAGAAATAGCAATTAGCTTAATTCCCTCAGTAGATTGCAATTTTGACTTTCCTAAACCTATTATATAGTAAATACAAATGTGATAAAGGTATTCCTATAAATATGCAAATGAAATTCTGAAAAAAAAAAGCTCACATTTTTTCAGACCTATTTGAGGAAACAGTAAGGCTTAAGATAAGAAAGGTTGAAATTTGTTAAATTAATGCAAAGGTAAACTGATCTACAGACAAGAAGTAGTGAAGAGAAAATGTGGTATCAGGAGGGAGAAAAGCTAAAATGAAAATGAACACACAATCTGTAAGATGTATTTAAAATCTCAGAACCAAGCTAGCTATCCAGGGGAAGCTGCTTTTCATCTTCCGAGTTGACACAAGCCTTTTGAAACCTCTGAGGCTTTGACCTTTCATTATTGCTGAACACAGCCACCTGCTTCACCCCTCACCCCAGCCTCTCAGCTGAGGCATGAAGAAGATGCCCTCGGCCCCTATGCAATAGCATGAGACTTTTGCTGTTTCCACTTCAAAACTGGCCAGATTGTGAAATCTGAGTCTTTCAAGAAAAGATTTTTTTTTCTCTCAGAGCCATCTTTTTTTTTCTGAGAGATGTAATATATTAAAGCAGAGAAGAGATGCAATCATGCAGGGAATGATTTCAAAAACTTTAATGAAGCGTTTAAAATAAACTCATTTGAAGGTAATTTAACAACACCACTTTTACAATTAAAAATACTATTTCAGCATGCAAATGAAGAACATTACTCCCATGTCAGGATGGAAAATGAAGTGAAACCGAGGGGCTTCTGAAACATGAATACCATCCCAGTAATTTCTCAACACTCTACGGCACTCTTAGGCAGCCTAATGAAAGAATGAATTGATTTAAGCAACATTTTGTTGCACCAATGGGGTTTGAGGAATTAAATTAACTTGATGGTTGGTTGCGAGAGCCAGACTTAGAATTGGCATTATATTGTTACTAAAATTAATTTTTATCCTCTCGTAAGCTTTATTTGGTGTTTTTCTGTTTCTCTTCAATCCTGAAATGCCAACCAAGGATTTCAACAATTAGCAGAATACTTCATCAGGCCTCTTCAAAGTATTAACAGTTGTTTGAAGACATATAGGCAAAGTCAAAATTATACTTTCAGGGAAAACAAATTGGACTCCAACTGCTGCCTCCAGGAACTGCAGTACAGCTGAGTCTTCCTTGGACGCGTAATGGGAATAGCAAGCTGGCACACAGACTATGCCAAGACATCAATTCTCAATTTTCCTCTACTTCACAAAACAGTTGACAAATAGTATTCACATAGTACGCCGTTGTCTGAAACAGGCTGGGGTGTATTTCAGCATTGCTAATTCAGGCTGAAGGTAGCGCCTGAGTCCTGAACGGCCAAAATGTGCAAGTGTCTTTCCACCTAATAAAACTTATCAGAATGCTAGTGAGTGTGGCTTTGCTATCAAGGCAACCTGATATGAGTTTGAAATTTTAAGTAGGTCAAAAACTTTGTATCTTAACTTTAAAAACAGATGTTTTAAAATAATAAAGGTAATATAATGCCAATATGAGCACAACTAGTCCTATCAAAGATCTCACACTAGCAGAACCAATCAATTTTAGCTCAAAGGTGTTTGGAAAAAGAATGACTTATTTCCACAGAACTCTTATTTTTTTGTTGTTGTTGTTGTTAGTTTCTAAATAGTTTGGCAACACAAATATTTCCATAGTACTTACATTGCATTTGGTATTACAAGTCATTCACAATTGATATAGTCAAGAAGAGATTCAGAGCTCATATGCAAATGCTGTGTTACTTCATAAAGGGTACTGGAGCATTAAGGCACCTGGAAGGACGATTGCGATACACAAATGAGCTGATACCTTTTGACATTAACAGATTCTGCTATAAGCTCTCGCTGAAATTATTTTTTATTATTTGAAGAAATTTCATAAAATTTATTTTGTTCGTGTTTTTCCCTCCCTAGTCCCTCCCAGATCCTCCCCACCTCCCTACCTACTCAGCTTCATCAGTTTAATTCTCTCTCTCTCTCTCTCTCTGAGTTTATATGTACATCAGTCCTGTTATGGCTGGCAGATGCTGTTTCCTTGGAGCCATTCACCACCTCTGGCTTTTACAGTCTTTCTGCCTCTTCACATAGATCCCTGAGCCTTAAGGGAAGATGATTTAATAAAATCATCTCATTTAGGACTGAGTGCTCCAAAGTCTCTCACTCCCACACTGATTAATACTTATGGTACTGGAAGGTACTCTGCACACTCAGGAGGAGAGAAGAAATCTTCAATTACATCCAGCTACAAAACCTATCACTACAACAGCGACCTACCTGCAAGATACACTGGAGCAATAGCACCACACATATTAAGGGTGTAACCAAAAACATTTTAGTAACTGTCAGGCACACTTAATGGGATGGAACCCATATGTGACTCTGCTGAAGTTGCCAAGAAACTGAGACTAGTTACTGTAAGCACTGTGATGCAAATGGAAAAATACCCTGGTAGTTGGGAGCCAAGGAATTCCAAAAATCACTGTGAGTATAGCTACTTACAGCTTTACTCCAAGGAAAGGTTTCCACAATGCAAGTGTAACAACTCTGCTCCACTAGGGGAAAGTTTCCCCAGTGTCAGAGCTCTGCTCTGCTCTGCTCCAGAGAAGCCTTACAATAACTCTTTTCAGTCTTGGTGTTGTCCCCAGACTCCCAAGAATAGCAACTCCTCTCAGCTGGGGAGAGTTTCCCCAATGGAAGTGTTACAGCTGGGCTCTACTCTGGCAAAAATGTCACACTGCACAACAAACTTCACTCAAGATATTTATTAGGGAGGAAAAACCCAGGAGGGTGGCTGCCTCTAGGGTGAAAAGCAGTGGGTAAACTGAACAGGGTAAAGAGCTTATATACAGTTTCTTGGGGGACAGAACTTTTTAGAGTGGTTTAGTATTGGTGGGTTTTTGTGGACTGATTCCAGGGCAAGCTGTGGGATTTCATGCTCATGGATTGGTGAGATTTTGTTCTCAGAGACTTCAGAGGTTGGTGATATTCTGCTGACTGACTCTGGAGAAAGCTCAGGGATTGATGGGATTTCAAGCCCTGGTCCTGGGATCAACTCAGAGTCAGACAGCTTTTCCTTCTCCTGGGTCTCAGGTCTAGTCCGGGTGTTTTCTCCCTTGGCTGTTTTCACCCTGCAGTTAGGCCATGCACTTAGGAGAAACCTAGTACTACTATGCTGCTAAAGAAAAATAGCAGTAAGATGAGTCCTTATGACATATTGATAAGCTCATGTATCAGTGCATCACTCAACCCTAGTCAGAGAAACTTCTTCTTGCAGTAACTAGGAATTAACACAAAAACCATAATTTTTATTATTTTTTATTTTGCATACCAACCACAGTTTCCCCTCTTCTTCTCTCATTCCCTCTTCCCACTTCCCTTCTATCCCGACCCACCCACTCCTCCTCCATCTCCATTCAGAAAGGATAAGGCCTCCCAAGGGAGTCAACAAAATACGGCACATCAAGTTAAGGCAGGACCAAGTTCCTCCCCCCTGCATAAAGATTGACTTGAGCTCATGGGAGCTCACTGACTTTAGAATTTAGCCTACATGGGACTGACCTAGACCCTCTGCATGTGGATGACAGTTGTATAGCTTGGTCTGTTTGTGGGGCCCCTAGCTGTGGGACTAGGACCTGTCCCTGGCCCATGAGCTGACTTTTGGAGCCTATTCCCTATGGTGGGATGCCTCTCTTAAAGACCATAATTTAGTTCTGAATACCAACCTAAGCCATGGTTCTACCCTAGCCCATTAAAACAACAAAACTAGGAGTGTTAACAGTTTTCTCCAGATATTGTAGTTTGACTATAAAATTTCTCCCTGTGTTTGAACACCTGCTCCTCAGATGGTTTCACTGTTTCGATGGCTGTAGAATCTTTAAGAGCCAAAGTCTCACTAGAAAAAGTGGGTCACTAAGGGTGATATTTGAGGCTTTCCAACCTGACCCTAGTTCCTGTTCATAGAATCTGCTTTCTGAGTTCAGATGCAATGTGACAGTCGTCTTCCTGTTCCTGCCATCATGCCTTCTTTCCCACTGACTGCCATGTTTTTCCAATCAAGAGTAGCTGTATCTCCATGAAACCGTATGTCAAAATTTCATCTCTCTTTTAGGTTGCTTTTACCACAGTATTTTATCACAGCAATGGAAAAATAACTCATGTACCATATTTGAGCAATATTGAGTAGCATGTGCCAGGTACATGTTCTCCATTCTCTCTCTCAATTCCCTTGTAAATTCTCCAAGATGATATTAGTGTACTCAGTCCATTCGGAGGATAAAAGACAGTTTGTGTACAGCAGAGCCATAATCCTTCAGCTATGGATTCAGCTACTTTTGCCAATGCCTATGCCCATAAAATAAACATTTTGAGACATGACAACAATGCTCTGACCTTTCTTCCTCTCACACAAGACCATGCTAAGCACTAGTCCCTTCCAGAGTAAGACTACTTGAATACCACCAGGACACACTTAAAGCCACCCAGGACACTTTTAAATCCTCTCTATATGACTCATGGGAAAGCATGTCCCATTTTCTCCTTGTAGTTGATGATTGTACAAATGTAATTTTAAAATGTTGTCTCTATCCTGCTCAGCAATCCAGTCTCTGTAGAATTTTTTGGGAGAGTTGCAATATTTTTTTAACAAAAGCAGCATTTTTAAAACAAGTGCATAACATTTTGAAGAGACTATTTTGAAGGGCACAACAGATGTTCAAAATTTTAAATTCTAATATATCTATTTTTTATAGCTTTTACTTTGAGAGCAGTTTTAGGCTTACAGAAACACTAAGCAGAAGGTTCAGAAATCTGAGCAGAAGGTATAGAAAATTCTCAGAGACCACTCCTTTAGCCAACACAGTGTCTCCTGGGAACAGCTGCATTCCTATAGTGCATATGTACATACAGTACATATATTCATGTACTTCTATTGGCATACTATGACCCACTAAAATCCATAGTTAGTGCTAGGGGTCATTCTCTGTATGTTCAATAGACTTTGACAAATGCTAATATTACATGCACACTACAAAATCAGTGTCTGGGCCAGCATCAGTGTCAGCTAAAATCCCCTACAATATGTTTAGCCTCGGCCATCACTATATTTCATGATCTTTATGGTTTTGCCTTTCCCAGAATACCCTGTACTTGGAATCATATTGTGTGGCCACTTCTGTCTGGTTTCTTTCATTCATCTGCACATTAAGTTTCTTATATTTCTTTTCCTGGCTTTCATATATCCACTTATAATTTAGCAACATGTTAAAAGAAGCACAAAAATGTTTCTCTTCCATCTCATGATCTACATTTTGAAAATGTGCATATGGTAAAGGACCAAATGGATCTTGAGCCAAATGCATCACAATAGTGGAGATTATAGAATGGCAGTTCTGCTCCCTGATTTCTGGTTTTTGAATTTTAATTAAAATATTCTTCAATTATTTTTTAACAGTCAAGTCAAAAAACAGTTGCTTGCTATTTTGTTTTATACCTATCTTTCATTGTAGTTAAACAAATTTTCTACTCCTCAGTCTCAGCATGTCTAGTTTAACTTGAGTTAAAAAAAAACTGTGTCTCTTAGCTCAAAGACAAAGAAATATAATAAGAAGAAAAGTAAAAGGCAAATGGAAAAAAAGCAGATGTTGATGAATGAGTGGGTGATGTCCAAGATACAACCTTGAGTACTTAGAGCCCCTTATGAATTTATAATAAGCTATAGGCTAAGAATAAATTTCACGGTGATTAATTAAACGAAATCTTGCTGCTTCTGCCACCCAAGTCAAGCATGTGTAGTTTCCACAATAGCAGTAATATGATGAGCTTGTTCTTCATTACAAGACATCTACTCAGCATTCTACATGCAAAAAACAATTTAATAGTTGAGGAAATAGGCATGGAGGAGCTGAAGAAACAAGAAAATGGGATCAGAATTCCTAATTGGATCAACACTTTTCTTATGTTCACTAAGGATTAGCAGTACATACCATATATAGAATTAGCATCCATCCCTTTCACCAATTTTATCTCTCTTTCAAAGGCATGGAAATGAGCAGAAAGAATGTTTGGGCCAACCAATCACATGGACTTTGCCTGATGGCATGCAATATTAAATGTGAAAATTAAGAAATGAAAATATGTTACAAAGCCATTGAGATGCTCCTCATAGTCAAGGCTCCGTTTGAGTAGCAGAGGCTGTGGCTTTCTATTTCTCTGTGACTGCTCTTACCTAATTAACTCATTTTCAAATTAGGTGTCAAATAAAGTGGTTGTTGAACAAAAATCTATTCAAGCATTGGTTACCAACAAAATAGGAAACTTCATGGAAAATAGAAATATGATGTCTGCCTTTTATATATAGAAAACTATAAAGGTTGTTCCTCAAGGATTTCAATAATTATTCCTGTTCACTTCTTTATAAAAAATTAATTTAATAATTGTAAATGTATATAATGTGTAATGACAAGGAGAAACACTTGACATTTTTACTTCATTAAATATTTTTCAATTTTTTGATTAACATCTAATAATTAGGCGTATTTGACTTTCATAAGGCTGTTGCTATAAAGATTGGTGCATGATGATAAGGAGCAGAGAGTTAATGGCAAGAGTGAAACTTTTTAGAGGCTATCTTTACAATAAAAGTGAACGGAATTTCATTAAAATAATGGCACAGCAGCAAAAATCAGGATTGTTGAAGAGAATAAAGAGGTGGATTAGATTGAAGGTCAAGGTCAGGGTGAAAAGGAGACAATGCAAATCAATCAGATGTATTCATAGTGTCTTTGCTCAGAAACCAAGTTTAAAAATGACGGCTTCCTGAAAATAAGCAGAGTTTGGCATCCTGTCCTATCTCTTAGTGGTTGCAAATTCCTGAGCAATGTTTTGAAATGTTCTGAACTCTGATGATCTACAAAACAGGAATAGGCCAACAATGTTGGAGGTGTGAGGATTAAATTAAGAGTGCTAGCACTTGGAAATTACTGGTGTCATATAATGAAAGCTTCTTATTTACGTGCCTGTTTCCAGGAACAATTTGACAAATAGAAAAGAAAACAATGCCCTTGGTCTTCTTAGCATCCTCATAAGGAGAAATTAAGTCCCCGCATTCTATTCCCTGGTCAAGTCCTCTTAAACAAAAAAAGCAGAGATAACCGCAAATAACACATTTAAGAAAGGCACAGTAGTAGTGACAGAGAAATGGCCTAGCTCTTAACAGCATTTACTACTCTTCAAAGGATTGAGTTCAGGTCCCAACACCCACATCAGGAAGTTTTTAATACCTATAACTCTGCTCCAGGAATGAGACACTTGTGACCTCCATGTGCACCAGCACTCACATGCATGTACAAACACACACACACACACACACACATTTTAAAGAAAGGCACTTTTCACTTATCTTGATACAGTATGATCATGCTTAATCTTCTCTGAGCTTGTATTTTCTAAGTGGAATATGAATTTCCTGAGTAATTATCTCTTTATTTCACCGCTACAAGAATCAGAGGGACCAGGAGTCATGAAAGCACTGAATTTTGCCTTTCACAAATGGACAACACTCTGAGTAATAGCTTTTTCCACATCAGTAGAAAATGTATCATCATATTTCATATACTTATGTGGCCTTCTATAACAACCTGATACATATATAAGGACAAATAACAATAGTCACCTCAACTAAGCTTGACTTAGAAACTAAATGTGACAGTAAATGTTCATGGCCCATGAGAATCATCTGAAGGTGGCTTCCCTGCCCAGACAGCCTGTTTGGACTTCGGCTTGGGTCATCTGGGCTTGACTAATCAAGTCTGGCTGGAAACCCCAACTCACAGAAGAGTAAGTTTGGCTCCTCCCCAGATTTGTCTCAGCTCTTTTTTTTTCCAGAGTTCAGATTCCATCACCTTAATACTGTATCAGAAACCCTTTATTTAAGACAGGCTTTTGTACCTAGAATACTTACTGTTTGCCATCTTTCCTCTCCACAAATAATGCACTAGGAAAAGCTCAATGGACTAACTTGAATTCCTCACAAATGCCTCTAGTAAACAATCCACCCTCATGTTCATTAGACTGCTCACTATCAGACAAGAAACAGAAAATGTCAAAATGTCAAGTATTTCGAGATGTGAAAAAGAATGGAAAGCAAATTGGTGGGCATATAAGAATACGTAGCCAGTAAGCAAAAGGAATGTGTTGATTATTCAAAAGCATTCAAAATATAGTTATGTGATTCAGCAACTCCATTTAAAGCAAGATCTCAAAGAGGTCTTTATATAGAGATATCAATAACATCATTTAGTCACAAGAGCAAAAATGTAGAAGTAGCTCTAGTGCACATCAATTGATAAACTAATGATGAAATGAAAGCTGTTATATAATTCTATATGTTTAAAGTATCCATGATACTCCAAAGGCAGAGTAGGAGGGATGGTGTCTTTCATGGACTGTAGATTGGGGGGGGGGGCAATGAAACTAATGTGCATACAGCATACAGTATCAGTTTTGCAATGGGAAGAGTTCTAGAGATTAATTATGCAACTATGTGAATAGACTCAACACTAACCGACCTATACAAAGGGTTAAGATGACACTGACATGCTGTACATAGTTTACCACAATGAACGTCTTAAGAATTTCTTCTAAAAGTCTGAGTGATTCTGTTTTCCACTTGAGTATTTCTCCTCCCAGCTATTGAGAGGTGTGCTTGTCCCAGTGCAGTGTAGCCTAATCTGCTCTTGAATTATGGGCATCACTAGAATGGCATTCTGTTTTTTATTTGTATATTTGATTTTTTTTACAACTTTCATTTATTTTTCATACAATTTATTCTGATAGCTGTTTCCCATATCCCTACTTTCCCCACACATGTCTCCCCTCCCATCTGGATCCAAACTCTTTCTGTCTCTTCTTAGAAAACAGCGTCTATTAATAATAATAAAATAAGATAAAAACAAAAAAATCAGAATATGACCAACAAACAAAGAGCCAAAGAAAAGGCACAAAAAACACGTAGAAATGCAGAAACATACATGTTTACAAATGCACGAATACCATATAAATCTCTTAAGAAAAAATAACCCAAAGATGCCTTTAAATGTGTTTTGTGTTGGCCATCTACTACTGGACACAGTCTATTCTTAAGAATGATGTGTTTCCTCAATGAGACTCCCTTCAAGAATACTAAGTTTTCATGTTTAAGTGGCTATCAGGTGGAGCAATCTTCCGGGTTAGGGATGGGGACATGTGTCCTCTTTTCTTTTCTT
>JABTXL010001273.1:7408792-7438195 GCA_025134845.1 Neodon shergylaensis
TTCTTTCTTTCTTTCTTTCTTTCTTTCTTTCTTTCTTTCTTTCTTTCTTTAAGATTTCTGCCTCCTCCCCCCCCACTGCCTCCCATTTCCCTCCCCTTCCCCCAATCAACTCCCCCTCCCTCATCAGCCCAAAGAGCAGTCAGGGTTCCCTGCCCTGTGAGAAGTCCAAGGACCTCCCACCTCCTTCCAGGTCTAGTAAGGTGAGCATCCAAACAGCCTAGGCTCCCACAAAGCCAGTACATGCAGTAGGATCAAAACCCAGTGCCATTGTTCTTGACTTCTCAGCAGTCCTCATTGTCTGCTATGTTTAGCGAGTTCAGTTTTACCCCATGCTTTTTCAGACCCAGTCCAGCTGGCCTTGGTAAGTTCCTGATAGAACAGCCCCATTGTCTCAGTGTGTGAGTGCACCCCTTGCGGTCCTGAGTTTTTTGCTGGTGCTCTCTCTCCTACTGCTCCTGATTTGGACCTTGTACAATAAAGGATCGTCTGGAGGCATTACCATCCCTGACTTCAAACTCTATTACAGAGCTACATTATTGAAAACAGCTTGGTATTGGTATAAAAACAGAGAAATCGACCAATGGAATCGAGTAGAAGACCCGGACTTTAACCCACAAACCTATGAACACCTGATTTTAGATAAAGGAGCTAAAAGTATACAATGGAAAAAAGAGAGCATCTTCAACAAATTGTGCTGGCATAACTGGATGTCAATCTGTAGAAGAATGAAAATGGACCCATATATATCACCATGCACAAAACTCAAGTCAATATCAGTCTGAACACACTGAACCTGATGGAAGAGAAAGTGAGAAGTACTCTACAACACATGGGCACAGAAAACCACTTCCTACATATATCCCCAGCAGCACAGACATTAAGGGCAACATTGAATAAATGGGACCTCCTGAGACTGAGAACCTTCTGCAAAGCAAAGGACACTTTCACTAAGAGAAAAAGGCAACCCACTGACTGGGAGAAGATCTTCACCAACCCCGCAACTGACAAAGGTCTGATCTCCAAAATATATAAAGCACTCAAGAAACTAGACTTTAAAATGCTAATCAACCCAATTATAAAATGGGGCACTGAGCTGAACAGAGTGACCTCTTTTCCTTTCAGCTCTTAGACCCCACTTGGTAAGACTCACTGCACATGCTGCCACATTCTCTGTGAATTCATATGTGTGACAGCCTTGCTTTGTCTATAAGGCTTGATTCCTTGGTGTCTGCCATCCCCTTTGGCTCTTACAGTGGAAGGAAATTTGATGGAGACACGCCTGAGTGTTCCAAGGTCTCTCATTCTCTTATATTGCCTGGCCATGGGTCTCTGAATTTGTTCCTATATGCTTTAGGAGGAGGCTTCTCTGATGATAGTTGAGCAAAGTGCAAACCTATGAGTGTAGCAGAATATCCTTAAGAGTCATTGTATTGTTATATTACTTTAGCAGAACCTTAGTATTTACCTTATGTTAAGGTCTTTGATAATTTTAAAAATGAGTTTTTTGCAGGGTGATAAGTATGGATCTATTTGGTTTCTTCTACATGCACCCATCCAATTTGAGCAGCAGCATTTCTTGAAGATGCTGCCTTTATTCTTGTGTATATTCCTGGCTTCTTTATCAAAGAAAAGATGCCCATAGGTGTATGGACTTATTTCTGGATCTTTAATTCTATTCCATTGATCAGTATGTCTGTTTCTATGACAATACCATGCTGTTTTTATTACTACAGTTCTATAGTATAATCTGAGATTGGAGATGGAGATACCTCCAGTAATTCTTTTATTATACAAGAGTGTTTTATCAATCCTGGGTTTTTTATGACACATATGAAGCTGATGAAGCTGAAAATTGTCCTTTCAAGTTCTGTGAATAATTGTGTTGGAATTTTGATGGGGATTGCATTGAATCTATAGATTGCTTTTGGTAGGATGGCCATTTTTGCTGTATTAATAATACTGATCCATGAGCATAGGAAATCTTTACATCTTCTGATATCTTCTCCAATATTTTCTTCAATGTCTTAATGTTTGTATCATACAACCTTTTCAACTGCTTGGTGTAGTTTGAGGGGCTTGTTTGTTTCCTGGCCACCCAGACTCCAGAAATAATCACACAGAAACTATATTATATAAAACACTGCTTGGCCAATGACTCTAGCATATTCCTAGCAAGCTCTTACATATTAAATTAGCACATTTTATTATTTTATTTTATTTTTTATTATTATATTTTACCACGAAGCTTGTGGCCTATCAGTAAGGTTCCAACTACTACTGGCTTGCATCTTTTTCCTCTGGTGGCTCAATGGTGTCTCTCTCACTCTGCCTTCTTTCTCCCAGCATTCCACATAGCTTCCCTCGCCTAGTTCTGCTCTGCCCTATCAACAGAACAAAACTTTTTTTTTATTAGCCAATGGTATTCACAGCATACAGAGGGGAATCCCATATCAGCTTGGTTAGAGTTATTCCCGGGTATTTTATATGATTTAAGGCTATTGTAAAAGGTAGTTTCCCTGATTTCTTTCTTAGTTTTTTTGTCACTTGTATATAGGAAAGTGACTGAATTTTTGTACATTAATTTTGTATCTGGCAACATTGCTGAATGTGTTTATCAGCTATAGAAGTTTTCTTGTGGAATTTTTACTTATATATATTATCATATCTTCCACAAATAGATATACTTCTTTCATTCCTTGATCACTTTGAGTTGTTTTATTTTTCTATCTAAGACTTTAAGTACTATATTGAATAGATATGGAAAAAGTAGACAATCTTGTCTTGTTTCTAATTTTAGTTGAAATCCTTTGAGTTTCTCTGCATTTAAGTTGATTTTAGCTCTGGACTTGCTGCAAATTACCAATATTACATTTAGGTATGCCCAATATATCCCTAATCTCTCCAGCGTTTTTATCATAAAGGAATGTTAGATTTTTCATTTTTTTTGTCTTTCAGACTGCTTATATGGTAGATTACATTTATGGATTCATGTATGTTTAATGAATCTTGCATCTCTAGAATGAAGCTGACTTGATCACGATGAATGATCTTTCGTATGTTCTTGGATTCTGTTTGCTAGTATTTTACTGAGAATTTTTGGACCCACGTTCATAAGGGAAATTGATCTGCAATTCTCTTTCTTCATTGGGTCTTTTGTGGTTTAAGTATCAGAATAACTTTGACCTTGTATAAAGAACTAGGCAATGTTCCTTCTGTTTCTATTTATGGAATAAACTTGAGCAGTATTGGAATTAACTTTTCTTTGAAAGTCTGGTAAAATTCTGTGCTAAAATCAGCTAGCCCTGGGCTATTTTGATTGGTAGACTTTTAATGAATGTTTCTATGTCACTATGAGTTATAGGTCTGTTGAAATTCTTTATGTGATCTTGATTTAATTTTGGTAGGTGGATTATATTGAAAAAAATCCATTTCTTTTAGATTTTCCAATTTGGTGGACTACAGGTTTTTAAAGTAAGTCCTTATAATCTTCTGGATTTTCTACATGTCTATTATTATGACCCTTTTTGTTTTTTATGTTGTTATTTGATCTTTTGTCTTTTAATTAAACTGGCTAAGAATTTGCCAATCTTATTGATTTTCTCAAAGAACCAACTCTTTGTTTCATTGATTCTTTGTATTGTTTTATTTGCTTGTTTCCATTTCATTGATTTCAGCCCCGAGTTGAATTATTTTTGCCATCTGCTCCATTAGGGTGTTAGTTTTTTTTTTGTTCTACAGATTTCAGGTGTAGTTTTTTTTTTTTGTTCTACAGATTTTAGGTGTGCTGTTAAGTTGCTAATATGAAATATTTCCATTTTTTTAATGTAGCAAGTAGTACTATGAGCTTGCTTCTGAGAACCATCTTTCATTCTATCCCATAAGACTGAATATGCTTTATTTCCATTTTCTTTCAATTCTAGAAAGTTTTTACTTTCTTCCCTAATTTCTATCTTTACACACTTTTCACTCAGTAGTTAGTTATCTGGTTTCCACAAGTTTGTAAGCTGTCTGTTGTTTCTGTTGTTAATATCTAGCTTTAATCAGCGGTGGTCAGATAAGGTACAGGGTGTTATTTTAGTTTTCTTGTATCTGATGAGGTTTGCATTGTATCCAAGTATGTGGTCAGTTTTGGAGACACTTCCTTAAGCTGTGAGAAGTGTGTTCTGGGTGTTTGGTGTTTGTGCAAAATATCCTATAAATTATCTGGTAGGTCCATTTGATTTATAGCATCAATTAGATCCAGCATTTCTCTGTTTAGTTTTTAGTTTATCTCGATGACCTGTCTGTTAGAGAGAGTGGGGTACTGAGGAATCCCACTATCATTATATGATGCAATATGTGATGCAAGCTGTAAGAGAACTTCTTTTATGAACTTAGGTTGTGTTTGGTGCAAAAAAGTAAAAATTGCAATATCATCTTGGTGGATTTTTCCTATGTTGAGTATGTAGTAACCCTCTCTATCTCTTCTAATTAGTTTTGTCTTGAAGACTATTTTGTCTGATATTAAAATGATTACATCTTCTTGCTTCTTAGGTCCATTTCCATTCAATATATCTTTTTCCACCATTTTACCCTATCCTTGATCTTTCTTGGTGAAGATCTTTTCCCATTCCATAGGCTGTCATTTTGTCTTGTTGACCTTTGCTTTACAGAAGCTTTTCAGTTTCAGAAGGTCCCATTTATTAATTGTTTCTTCACTAGTCCCACATCAGACAGAGGTCTGATCTCCAAAATATACAAAGAACTCATGAAATTAGTCATCAGTAAAACAAATAACCCAATAAAAAAATGGAGTACAGACCTAAACAGAGAACTCTAAACAGAGGAATCTAAAATGGCTGAAAGACACTTAAGGAAATGTTCAACATCCTTAGTCATCAGAGAAATGCAAATCAAAACAACTCTGAGATTCCATCTCACACCTAAAAGAATAGCCAAGATCAAAAACACTGATGACAATTTATGCTGGAGAAGTTGTGGAGAAAAGGGAACACTTCTACATTGCTGGTGGGAATGCAAGCTGGTACAGCTCCTTTGGATGTCAGTGAGGCGATTTGTCAGAAAATGAGGAAACAACCTTCCTCAAGACCCAGTAATACAACTTTTGGGTATATATCCAAAGGATTCTCAATCGTGCCACAAGGACATGTGCTCAACTATATTCATAGCAGCATTGTTTGTCATAGCCAGAAACTGAAAACAACCGAAATGCCCCTCGACCAAAGAATGGATAAGGAAAATGTGGTACATTTACACACGGAGTACTATACAGCAGAAAAAATAACAACTTCTTAAATTTTGCAGGAAAATGAATGGAGCTAAAAAACATTATTTTGAGTGAGGTAACCCAGACACAGAAAGACAGTTATCACATGTACTCACTCAAAGGTGGTTTTTAAACATAAAACAAAAAAACACCAGACTACAAATCACAATTCCAGAGAACTTAGACAACAATGAGGACACTAAGAGAGACTTACATCAATCTAATCTTCATGGAAAGTAAAGAAAGACAGGATTTCCTGAGTAAATTGGGAGCATAGGAATTTTGGGGGAAGGTTGAAGTGGGGAGGGGAGAAGCAGGGAAGGGAGCAGAGAGAAATGTAGAGCTCAATAAAAATCAATATAAAAGGAAAAATAAAACAACAATAACATCAAAAGAGTATCTTTCTTGGATATAGCAGAGGATGGCTCCTGTTTGTAATCCATTCTATAGTCTATCTTTTTATTGGGAAATTGAGACTGACCGTTGATGTTGAGAGCTATCAAAGAGTAGTATTTGTTAACTTTTATTATTTATTGTTTTGTGAGCTGTTTGTTTGGTTGGCTGTTTTGGGTTTTTTTTTTTTGCCTTCTTTTGGTTTGCTGGTCTGATATTATTTATTCATAATCTCATCTTTTAATATTCTTTGATTTCACAATATATAGTATTTTTCTCTAAAAAATTTTAATCCCTTTTCAAAAGTAACTAATGTTTCCTGAAAAGGTCCATGAATCAAAAGTGGGAGGGACAAAGTAAACCAGAGAGAAGAATAATTAAAAAAAGCAAAAGAAAAGAAAAAAATGAGCTGGAAGCCATAAAAGAAATTAGGAAATTGAAGAACTTTGAAGAGGAGCTTTCTGCTGAAGGAGGTGGTCAGCTAAATTACTCATGCTCCTGAAGTGCTGACCCAATTCCTTAAAGATATAAAGAAAAATAAGAAGAGACATTGGCATAAGCTAGAAATAATTGAACCTATGAGGAATTAGCTATCTATCAACACCTATAAAAGGGATGCCGAAAGGCTGAAACAAATGCACACCAACAGGTCTCAATGATTTAACTACAGACAATTTATTGAATTATCACTTGAGATTTCTCTTCCACAATGCTCTATAAACATTTTCTGGAAAATCAGAGGGACTGAAATACAGAGTATACAATACAAAGTATAAAGAGCCTAGAAACTGTATTCTTCTAAGTCTGATAATTCTAATAGAAAGAAAATACAGTCCTATTAAGGTCTTTATTAAGGAAAAAACTACCCTAAGGCTTAGGATGTGAGGGGGTGTGGGATTTGTTTTCAGTCATATTGGTAAAATAAGTGTTCATCTTTGAAATCCCTATTAAATACCTGCCTATTTTTATCAACTGAACAAGTTACTTTCTGCCACGGACCGGCTCAGGGGAGCCACTCAGACCGTGGGAGAAGCAGGGTCTTGGTAACAGGAAGGCACAAGTTCGGCGAATGACAGACAGACACAACACACAAGAGAGTGGTTGGAATCTGCTGCAATTTTACTGAATTCATGTTTTCATTATATAGTATTTAAACAAAGAACAAATCAGAAGGTCATGTATCATTAGTTGGCACAGTATGAAAGCTTCTTTTAGTCACATCAGCAATATTTAAGAAAAGTATATTATCAGGAACAGGTGTTAGACATAAAGCATCCTTAGAAGAGGAAATCTTGTCCTTGGGAATGTAAACCTCAGGCAAGTTGTTTTATCTTATGAATAGAAAGTTTCTGTCTCATTATCGCTATCATGGCCCTTCCTCTTTCTAACCCTTTATTTCATCTAGTGACCAAATATACCTAATCAGTTCTCTGCACCTGTTGAGCTATCCTTTTTAGTACCTTCTTATGCAGCAGACATCATGGGGGTTGGGATCTAGCAAGCCTATCTATAAAGTTGAAAGTCCATCAACATTAACCCATTTATTCCCTTGCTCATCATACACCCTGTGTATGACAAAGGTTCTGCTGTAGTTTTATACATTCCCATACTGTGCTTCCTTATCCCAGAGCTGTTCCTGAAGAGAATGATCCTTGTCTTGTATATATAAAGACTATCATTATTATGAAAGAAATTGTGCAAAGTTCATATCCCGCATAGCCAGCTACTCGAGAAACCCATCTATGCCTCAGCTGCGGCTAATACCAGGCTGTCTGCCATTGACCTCCAGGAAGCCTAGTCCCATGGAACACGTAGCTCCCGTCTGGCATAATGACATATGTCATGTCACACAGATGACACTGGAGTTGGTGTGGCAACTTTCTAAGTTAAGCTTTCTAAATGTTATCGTTTCATTTTCGTATGCTACTAGGTTTAATATGTATTTTACTAAGTTGTGATAAGTGATGAACAGAAAGCCTCTGTGCTAGAAGTCTTCATCCTTATCGTTAATTTGGTCATTGCATTTACAGTTGATAGCTTATCTGTATCTCCTGCTTGAAATTTCTCCTCCCATTGGCTGCACTTGCTCCTTGAATGTCTTCCACTGTAAAAATCTCTGTTCTCCTAGTACACAATTCAATAGTATCTGAAGACATAGGTTCAAATCCCAAATCCTCCAGTGACTTGTATAACTTGAGGCAAGTCCATTGACTTTAGTACATCTGTTTCCCCTAGTAGAGAATGTAAGAATGAGATCTATCTTTGAGAACTATTATTGGGATTACAATCAAATTAAATTAACTGTTGCATATGACTAGCTCAGGCATTCTCTGACAAGCATACGTGAAAGGATAATTGCTGTTGTTGCTATTGTTGCTCTATAACTATTTCTTCTATATGGATACGTTCCTTCCTAGAGGTGGGAGGGTGACTCATAAAACTCAGGAAGCTCACAAAACTTACAGAACTTAAATCACCAAACCTACAGGATCTGCAGGCTCCTTCCCAAGGTCATATAAACAGTAAATAATTATTGGACAGAGAAAACTCTTTGGTGAAGTTCTCTGCACAATGTGAAGATCACTCCAGGAATACAACATTTGTGAATCATCACTTCTGCTGGAGTGAGAGTTTGGGTAATTCAACTGACTGAGGGCACACCTTCCCCTACCCTCCTATAAATAGCTGTAGAAAATTCATTGGTTCACTGAATTAAGACTTGAGTGAAATCTTTTCTTGATCTGTTGCCAGTGACCTACTTATGGTGAGTATGTGTTTGTTCACATATCCCCAGGAGAGTCACATAGTGCCACTGATGTCTGAACAAGGACTGGCAGGATAGTAAAGTTTGAGAAAAGCTGTGCTATGGCACCTGCAGTGGATGGCAGGATGTACAGCCAAGGCTGATACACTGTAAAGGGGAAAATCAATGGGCATACTCCAATATGTCTGCCTTCCTCTGTGTGATACAGGATGGTGTATCTCCTTGCTTTAGTGGTAGTTGTATGTCCTCTGCTGTGCTTGATAAGTCATGCAACCAAATTTTGAAAGGAGAGAGACAAAGGAATTCCAGATGGTCTCTCCTGTTTGTGGATTAAAGTGATATTATAGGGGGAAAAATAGGTCTAACATACAAGTACATGCTCCCCAAATAGCTGATAAACTGGAAAATATACTTCAAGCCCTGGAAATAATCAGTATGGATAAGGATGTTAACTAGACTATATTGACATTTGGGTTGTCTTTCCAGGAGGTAATAAGACACAAACTGAGGCTCAGTTGTCTGCCCAAAGAATTTGCCTATGTAAAGAGGAACCATAACAGCACAAAGACATACAAATAGTATCCTCTGGCATTAGCCTTCGATTAAACAGGAAAAGTGGGAAACAAAATGGATGTCAAATTGAGGTGGAGACACAGTGAATGGGATACAAGGGGAAGAAAGTATAAATTAAAACTGTCATGGTAAGAATCAGACAGCAGTGATGGACAAAGTGAGGGAGAAGTGGCAGAAGGTACCCCTCAGGAATAACCTCAGATACACTGGAGGGGAAAGCACAATTTAGCATGTAGGCAGGAGCCTTAATAATAGCTTTTTGCAGGAAACTATGATAGCCAGGAAATACTGAATAAGTTTTAAGCAAAGAAATGACTTTGTTAGATTTTACTTTTAGAACTAAACCTCTAAATATTCTAGACATTATTCATTACAGGGGTCAAAATGGAGGGAAGGTGGTGCACTGGAGGCTCCTACAAGAGAAGCCTGTGAGCTGTACTACAGCAGTGGAAACACTAATAGAAGAGAGTACTACTCTATAAACTAAAACATGTAACGTCACTTGCTATGTGTGAAGTTGTCCAAGGAGTGTGATGACATCAAAGTTTCTAGCTTGGGTAAGTAAGAGGGTGATAAAAAAGACAAGGCGGGGATATAGTCAGAGCATGAAAGGGTCGGTCGGCTTCATAAAAAAAAAAAAGTTGTACTTGATTCATTTAAAGAAAAAACAAACACATGCAAAGAAAATGAAACAATTGCAAAGGGTTACTTGTATTAAGCACCCTTGATTCATTAATAATCCGAAAGTCAACACCCTTCAACGTTCCAGCTGCTTCCTCAACTGAAGATTGACAGTATGGTGCCAAGACACAGCTTACACATAAGAACACCAGAAATCTTAATGAGCTTTGAAAAATAGATAGATAGCTGTTAATTCTTCTCAATAGCTAGAATGTTCCTTCCTGGGGTTGCTTAGTACTAATAGAATATTTCTATAAATAAATCCAGGGAAATTGATTTGGGAAGAAATAGTGAAGGCTTCCCCCTGAAGTCACATGGAATCTACATTGAGCAATATCAAATACATCTATGTCATGACATAGAATATGAGACTCTGTATAGCAAACCTCACGTGTCTACAGAATGAAATCCCCAAGGCTACAAAAGTGACCAGAATATCTACACACCTTCCCATAAGACGGCTCTGAGCTAGAATTCCAAGAGACAGTTTGACAAGCCACCCAAGTTTTCTCTAAAACCTTCCCAGTCCCTATATCTTGTCTGACGTCTACTTACTTAAACAAAATAATAAAATCTGGCACCCTTTAAAGTAAATATTACTTCCATTTCCATTTCACTAATGAATAAATCAAAGCTGGAGATGACAAATAGTATCTCCAAAGCACCATGTGAATGGTACAGCCAATTTTTGAGCAATGTGTTGCTTCTGGGACCAGCTATGTGACCATAAGCTTAGACCTATATCCTTTGAACCCAAATTTTTAAGACTTTGCTAGAAAAACGAGATGACTCTCTAGTGGGTCAAAAAATGCTATTTTCTTTCACAAGCAAGGTTTTGCGCTATGACACTAAATAATGTAAATGATGTTTTATTTGATGATGATATTATACTACTTACATCCTCTAGTGACACAAGATACTTGGGCTTTCCAATCTGATGCAACTATCTAGCTTTCCCCTGAAAAATTTAAAACTCTCCTTAAAATAGTCACTTCTTGTTCATTTAATATTTTTATTGCTGAGAGTTTACAACTGACTTTACAGCCATGGGAAGATTAATTTTTAATGCCTTTCTTTCTTTGATGAACTTCACTCACTTCCAATTTGAATGCAATTGTGCCTTTCTAAAAAGCATTTGTCACTTGCTGGTTTGGATAATTTCAGACAACCCGAAGTTGTTGGTGCAGAATGGAAAACAAGCATTCCTGCAGAGAGTATCTGAAAGATACATAGCCACTTTGTGCCTTTCTTGTGTCTCCTGTTGATAGCAAGCTCTTCATCACCCATAAATCTTACAACTCTGGGTCTTTGCAGGCAGCGAATTTCCTGAGAGGGTTATGGTGCTAAACTCTGTCATTGTCATGCATAAGGTAAAGACTGAGTTGCATCTCTCAAACTACTGAACCTCATTAGGCAAAACAAATAGGAAAAACACACATTAAAAATAATTCATATTTCCTCACTCAACCACAAAAGAGCAAAGCCAAAATAGAAGTTTGTTTACAAATCAATAGGTTCTAGGCTTTTTATATTCGAACAGCAAACAGTCAAGTAAAATGATGTAGATTTAATGACATGAAAAAAAGTTCTTAGAGATTCTGTAACAAAATGACAGTTTAAAGAACAGTGAGTATAGAATTAACTCTCTAAGGTACATTCCATCCTGAAATAACTGAAAACTTTGGTACTGATTATCTCAATGATAACAGAAAAAAAGGTTTATTCTGTTTTTGTTTCTCTGCTCTCTCTAAATTTTCTGCATAACTATAGTTTTTGTGTTATTAAGAGTGTTTTAAGGTGGAAACTCAATGCATTTAGAGTAAAAGTTGAAAATCAATAAATGATGATAGACCACATTCTTGGGGATGTAGAGAAGATATGAAACTTGGAAATAAACTATCAAGATATGGTAATAGGCAAAGAACACCAATAGAGCTTTATGTGTGCTTTCACAACAATGCAAACCAAGTCTCCAAAAGTGGACAGAACTTGTCCAAATCATCATGATCAAGGGAGATCAATCCCAGACCCACAGGACTTCTAAATGTCTATCACTGTCAATCTGTGATTAAAGCCAGACTGCTTTAATTGCAGTACATTTCTACAGACAATTGAGCAACTTCACAGATCCAATCTTTTTATAAAGAAAAGTAATGAGCCCTACCTTAAAGCTAAATCAAGAGCATATTTCTAAAACATTTTTATTCTTGCTTTAAAATATATATAGGTATGTATAAAATAATATATTAATTCCTTCCATTACAATTTATGAGCATGCTATAGTTTATGATGCATTTTTCTTACCTGATATGCTTCCTAACTATTTGATTTATGCACCATGCCACCCAGTATCATCAGAAATTATATTTAAAATATTTATCAATCCATACAGAAAAATAAATTAAAATATAAGTGAAAAAATAAAATATGTTCCTATTGTGTGTCAAAATATATCAAGCTATGTTTATAAAATTGGTTAGCAAGTGATATAAGGTGTGACCAAATACAATCATCTAAATAAAATTATTTCTGTCGATATTATAAGTTACTGGTATTGTCTTTTGTTCATCAGACAACGGTAAGTTGCTTTTTAGCAGGGACAGTAATTGACAGATAGCAATCATATTCTTTTTTCATGTTATTTTATTTATTTTTTATATTCCATCCACAGTTTCCCCTCCTTTCTCTCCTCCCAGCCCTTCCCCCAGCTTCCTCTCTGCCCCCTTCCCATCTGCT
This sequence comes from Neodon shergylaensis, assembly GCA_025134845.1. Lineage (NCBI taxonomy): Eukaryota > Metazoa > Chordata > Mammalia > Rodentia > Cricetidae > Neodon > Neodon shergylaensis. The sequence goes on from JABTXL010001273.1 coordinate 7,421,206, forward strand.
CCTTCTCAGTTTCTATTTAGAAAGGGGCAGGCCTCTCATAGATATCAACAAAACACAGGATATCAAGTTGCAGAAAGACTAAATACCTCTCCTCTTATTAAGGCTGGACACAAGGCAACCCAGCATGAGTAAAAGGGTCTGAAAATCCTACAAAAGAGTCAGACAGCTTCTGCTACTACTGTTAGGAGTCCCATACGAAGACCAAGCTACACAACTATAACATATAGACAGTGGGCCCAGGTCAGTCCCAGCAGGCTCCCTGGTTGCTGGTTCAGTCTTTGTGAGTCCCTATGAGCCCAGGTTAGTTGAGTCTATGTGTTTTCTTATGGTGTCCATGGCCCCTCTGGCTCCTACAATTCTTCTTCCCCCCTTCCATAGGATTACCCCCAGCTATGCCCAAAGTTTGTCTGTGAGTCTCTGCATCTGTTTCTATCAGTTGTTGGATGAAGCCTCTCTGATGACAATTGGGCTAGGTACCAATCTATGAGCATGACAGAATATTGTTAGGCATCTTTACATTGATCTCTCTCTCTTTCTCTCTCTCTCTCTCTCTCATCTCAGATCCATAATTTCACAGAAAATACAGCCCATGTGAAGAAGATCTCAGGGTGGCCTCAAAGCTGAGCAGCCTCTGCAGCAGCAGACCACGGTGTCACCTGGCACTGGTGGCTTTTATTTCTCAAAGTGTGGCATCACTACCATTATTGTCTTCCCTGCCAAGGTTGGGTCTGGCATAGAGGCACTAAGGTACAGAAGCCAGAGGAAATGAACCTGGCATGCTGACTAACCAGCACAGTGGCAGCCCCACAAGGTATTTACTGAGTGACCAGTGAGAATAAGGATATATTGAAAAGAAAACTAGGTGGACTCAAGAGGCATTTCTGAGAGAGCTCCATCTCGAAAATATTGATTAGTGAACAAAATAGCAGTTGAAAGATAATTATGTGAATACAAATAGACCTGGGGTGTTAACAGAGGTTTCCCAAATAAGCAATTCACTTACTGTAAGAAAATTGGTCATATTATTTTGGAGGCTGAGGTTCTAGTATGATCTGCTACGCACAGCTCCATGTGTGAAGAAACTCATGGTGCACTTCTGAGGGCCAGAAAGTCAGTGCTCTGAGTCTACAGGGAAAGCAAGGAGAAACCTGACATTCCAACTGATGAAGAAAGACAAAAGTCCTCCTGCCTTTCTGTCCTAGCCAGGTTCTCAGGAGAGTAGAGGATGTCTTCCCACATAGGGAATCATCTGCCTTTGCTCAGCCAACCAGTTCAGATGCTAATCTCATCCAAAAGGGCCTAAACAAACACAATCAGAGAGAACATTTAACCTGAACATCTCATGTCCCATTCAATTTGAAGCATGAAGTTCCCCATTACTACACTGAAGAAGGAAGTAAGAATCAGGATAGGGTTCCAACAGATGAAAGCTTTGTAAGGTGGAAAGTGGGCTACAAATGGACAGAGAAGGCTTTCAATTCCCCCTCTAGTCTACTGTTTTTCTCTTCCTATTGAGTACAAATTGCAGTCTTCCCAAAGGACTGATCAGATTATGTCATTCAGTTGAAAGCCCTCCTCTGCTCACCAGAAGAGACCTCAGGGACAATCCCTGAGCACCTCCCAAAATGCTTGCAGCTGGCATCTATTTCCTCTCCCCTGAATACCAGCCATCCCAAATTTCCCCAAAACACTATTATCTGTTCCATTTTGCATACTTATCCTTCCTCTCTGATATTCTCTCTCCAACTCATTAAAAGCTGAGTCTCAATTCAAGGCCCAGGTTAAGGGCATCTTCCTTGAAGTCACTTCTTTAGACCTCTTCCTCCCAGAGTCCCCTTCCTAAGTACTGTCTCTCAGGCTCGGTTCCATGAAAATTCTGATGATTTTTCTCTCCCTGAGGATAACAACAGTATGTTTTCATTTCTGAACATCCAGGCTATAACACAACTTTTGGCAGAGCTTGTTATTATTGGTTCTGTTGTTGTTTTCATTATTTATTATTTTTATTTTCCTGTAATAGATGAAACACTAAATATTTTAAGCTTGATAGGTCATATGGGCTCTGTTGCAACAACTGAACAGTGGCAGAACAGTAGGAAAGCAACCAACTGTAAAGGAATAGAAAATAAGTGGCTTTTGTTGCGTTCCAACAAAATTTACTTTGTCAATCCCAGACCTATAGCAGAATACCCAGCACATAATAAACACAGCCAGATATCTAGTAAACAGGAGTCCTTTGTCTCTTGTTTTAAAGAGAGATTAGGGTCTAGCTTACCTTTTCCTCATGCTAAAACACAAAGCCTGAAGTCTGATACAGCGGAGCTATTTGCCTAAGAGGGAAAGGCCTTCCTTTGGCTATCCTTTCTCTGCTGTTTAAAGGTATTGAAACACAAAAACGGTTCAGAGATATTGGGGTGGCCCTAATAAAAGACAAATGGCAGGAAAGGCTGAACAGGTCCCCCAAAGACTCTAAGACTGAAGGTAGACATTGATGATGGGTTTGTGGAAAGGATAGCTCCACACCACGTATTCTAAGCATATGCGTGTTTATACTCCACAAGCAGTGTACTGAAGTCATTGGAAAATGTGGCTAAGGAAATGACTCCTCCATTGAATTGGCTTTGGCATGGGCTGAAAGCATTACTCAAAGCAGATTGTTCTAATCCCTCTACACAGTCATGGACCATTCTCCTATTCTCCTCTCAATCCCGATTCATTGGGCTTCATGGATGCAATCCTATCTAGGAAGCATAATAGGTATCAATTATATTCACAGAGAACAGGCCTTCAGACAGAAAGGAGGATCTGTACTGACCATCTGTTTTCAATGACTTTCTTGGAGTTTTGAAGCCATTAGGAAGGACATCCTTAGAGGATGAGACCACATCTTGCTATTCTGGGCAAATAGGTAGCTGCTTACTATGCATATTTATGTGTCTCTTCCAAAAGACTTTTTTTTCGGTACTGGGGTTCAAACCCAAGGCCTCATGCATACTAAACAAGTACTCTATCACTGAACTACATTCCTAGTCCCCAAATGATACTTATTTATCCTAACAATAATACAAGCTCCCCTTGATCACAAATTTATCAGTAAACTTATAGTATGAACAACTGAATGAATAATGGATCATGTGAGTTATCCAAGAAACCTACATTTGAAACAGAATTCTAAATGTGGCTTCAAAAGGCTCGGAATCAAATCCCCACCCCCCAGCTTTCTAGACAGGCCTTGCAAGGTTTTGTGCACTGTGATATGAAAATCATGGCAACCTGGTACATGAGAGCTGACACCAGCTAACAGCTTTTAGAAATTTCTTTTTCACCCTTGATGAGCACAAGTTCACAGTCCACGGGTCCCTGAAACCCAAATATCACCACAGTAATGCTTTTGGCATAGCATTCAATATCTTTCTTCCAAACTGTCACAACAAAGGCAATGATGCCATTGTACATCATTACAGTACATCTGTCAGGTATAACCCAATTGTTTTGCTCAATGGCCACTAAATCTGTCAGTCAGTCTTCATGGGTTTCACTAGGCCCTCCTATCCTTTCCTCCAGCCTTCAGCACCAGAAAAAGAAAAAAACTAAAGCAGGCTCTGTCAAAGTAAATCATACAACTATTAAAAAGACTGAAAGGATGATCAGAATAGACATCTGATATTATGGAATTTGTAAATCAATTTATGAACTGTGTGACATATTGTACAGGAATCAAGAGGCCATAACAGTTTTATGGGGGAAGATTATAAATCTGTCACATGGCTCTGTCCCATGTGCATGGTTTTTGTAGGTTTTGTTTTGTTTGTTGACATTTGCCGAAATGCAATGTTGTCACAGACCTCCTGTAAAACAGCTAATGCTTTTCTAATTTTACTATTAGTGCTGTGTTTTTTTTTAATATGTCCCCTCCAAATAATGACTTGGTTTGTTTTATTTTGGGTTTTTTCCTGACATTTTCAAGAGGGTGGTTTACACAGCTGGGTGGAAGTCACTAGTCCCTTGGGGACAAGCAGAGATTTGCACAGCAGTTCTGACACTTGCAGGAGCCCCAGAGTCCCTGAAATCAGCACTCCCAATTCCTCAGCGTCTTTTTAATCACCAGTCTCTGTGTTCCCATGTGCTATTTGGAGCACCTGAACACATCTGTTTTCCCAGCAAGTCATGTGAAATGTCATTCTGTGACACAGAAGTGGGCAGGTGGGCCTCTGGAGACTGTGAAAAAACATGCAGAACAAATATCTCATTATATGAAGGGTACTGGATGTATGAGAGAATCTGCCACATTTGGCGCCATGCCTTGTGGCAGCAGTTATGGCCCAGATTAAAGGTGTGTCCTCCTACCTCAAGATCCAGATCAAAGTCACGTGTCAAAACAACACTCCACGGTCTAGCAGTCCTTACCACTTAAAGGCCAGCAAGTAAAACGGTCTTTCACCCTAACCAATTTCCCATTAAAATGATATCACTCCATCTGACATCCCAAAGACCTTTTGGGTTCTCTGGTCTGTTATGTTTGATAGCCATAACATAAATAATGCTTTATCGTTACAGTTATTGATTCTTTATTTTTCCTGGTTAAGGTGCAAGAGTAAAGAACAGGTTTTGACCGAAAGGGCCAGAAAAACAAAGGCCTAGATAGTAAAGCCCTAGACACATTGAGACAACTCTCTTTCTCTGGCTTAGCTCAGAAAGATTGTTATAATTGAGAAAGTTGCTTTTTAGGATGGCTTCCAGGTCCTTAAACTAAACATGCAATTATCGATATTAGTGGTGATAAAAAGAACAAATATCACTTGCTTTGACATAAAACATGACTGCTTCATAGGAATATTTATGCCTACTTTTAATATAATTTTTAACATAAGGAAAACAGAAATAGTCTTCCGCAGACTGACAGAGCCTAAGGCTGGAAGAGGAGCTGTCGTTTTTCTATCACTACCTGTCAGTACCAGGTTTAACCAAAATGTCTATCAATTCTCTATTACTTGAGCTATAACAATGCTATACATTCTAAGTCTTTAAAGTCTAGTAAGTCTCCTAAAATACCCTTTAACATTCCTTTAATAAACAAAAGAAAAATGCCTGAGTTCATAATTTAGCCACACTCATTTATCTATCCCTTGTCTTTAGACATTTGTCCTAGCTTTCTTCTTGATACAATCATCAAAATAGTACTCAAATAGTGGTCAAGCAAGGGCTTTGTGCACACCTCTGCAGGCCCTACACACAAATCTCAAAGCAGTCTTCCGGAACAATGAATCTGCCACCAAACCAATGGGATACTCTGCACAGTGAAGCAGAATTAAACTCCAGGTTCTTTCTTTTGAAAAGGACCACAGCACCAGTGATTCTAGCCCAAGAGGACAGACAAGCAGAGTTTTACTGTTCCCTTTGAACATGTCAGATAGATTTGAAGTGCTACAAACATTATTTAACAAGTGCTCTTTAAGCTTCCAAAGAGCTAACCATTTTATCCCGCCATCAAAAACAGGAAGCATGTCATTAGGGGAACATACTATCAGCCCAGTGACAAAATAAAATGTATAATTCATCTTTGGATTCAGTCACGCTGACAGCTATTTTGATTTAACTTCTTTTTTAAATCAATTCCACTATCGCACTCATAATGAATTACAATAAGGAGTTCATAACAACCTGGGAACCCCAATATACTGGTTAACAGTACGGGTAACACTTATCCAGCAGCTGACCTCTGCATATGCTGGAAAGCTACCTCAGTATCACTTAGAGGAAAAGCTATTGTGATTGTTCCCATTTTGCAGATGGACCGTTTGGCTGCAAGCCATTAATTACGGCTACTTTGTTTGCAAGTTCTAATTAAGTTTATCTATCCAAGTAACCTCAAAGTCACCTAACCTTTTTCAACATATTTGCTCATCAGTTGCATGAAGAGATAGCACCAGACAATCTCTGAAGGAACTTCGAAAATCATTATGTTAATTTTATAATCATTTCCAAGTCAAGTCTGAAAAGTGCCAAATATGCATCCAAGTGTACAAACCTCAGAAACACAATCCATCCCAGCCCTATCCAATGGCAAACAAACTTCAGAAATACAATCCATCACAGCCCTATACACCCAAGTATACAAACCTCAGAAACACAATCGATCCCAGTCCTGCCCAATGGCAACTTCCTGCAAAGACAATAAGCTTCAGAATCATTGTTCACTACAGCAGCCACTAGCTACTCATGAAGAGTTAAACTTAAAATACAGTTAATTGGGTTTTTAAAAACTCAAATTATTATTTAATTTTAAATTCAAATTTCAATAGTCAAATCTACCTATAAAATGAAGGATTAGATGGCACATGGATCTGTCAAACAACTGATTAAAGAAGAAAAATTTGCAATTTGGATATTGTTCGATTTTTTTCTATGTAGGAACTGTGAACTACAGTTCTTAATTTTGACATACTCTTAATTTTTTTATCTCTGATGACATTTTTTTAAATCCTCAACAAGAAAATTTCTTGTAATATCCTCCAAGGTGAGAGTTCTAGTCATGCAGAGTTTGTCCATAACTTACAACCCAAATTATCTTACTTGTGACAGTATAAGACAATAATAATAGTGATGATACTATGAAACATATAGCAAGTACATCTCCGGCAATCCTAGATACAGCCATCTAAATTGAAGAGATCCTATAATCATGTTTTCTCTGGCCCCTTAGAAATCAAACTCAAGATTTATGATACCAAACTATGCTCTGAAAATCATCACAGCCCATGGATTTACAGAATCAGCTAAAGCCAATTTTCTCAACCTGTGGGTCATGAACCCTTTGAAGATTGCATATCAGATATACTACATGTAAAATATTTACATTATGATTCATACTAGAAGCAAAATTATAATTTTGAAGTAACAACAACATAATTTTATGGTTGGGAGTCATCAAACATGAGGAACTATATTAAAGGGTTGCAGCATAAGGAAGGTCATGAACCACTGATCTACAGTGACATTTAAAATTGCAACTGCCTAGGTTCCACATAGAACTAATAACCAAAATATCTAGAGTTGGAACGTCAAATTCTGAATGATTGTACTAAAATAGAGCAATAGTATTTTGCCCTTGTGTTTAGTGAATCTCAACTAAACACCACCAAGAGATAATGGCACCTAGTATCATTTCCACAACATGTTAAGGAAGTCATTAGAGAACTGTCTTGGACAAATATCCTTCCTAATCATTCTACTTGATCATAGTCAGGGTCATGGTAGAGAATTCTTCTAAACAAAGAGGCACAATAAAGGACAACAAACAGTGCTCACTCTGATCCTTAACATTTTCAGAACTTTCTGGTTTCTACCTTGTAAGAACGGTCACTGTAAGGATACTAAAAAACCAAACCTGACTTGTTCTTACCATTCGATCCAGGACTAGTATAGGAAGGAAAAAATAAAATAGACAAACAAAAAATATCTAATTCAAACAGTGATTACTTATGTGAAGAAATTCAAACCACCTGATGAGAGCCATGATGTCAAGATTGTTATTTATCTCATATACTGCTTTCCTGTCAGAGAATAGCAGGTCTCAATAAATATTCATTTTATGGAAAGACACAATTGAAAGGAAAGAAAAGACTGACTTAGATGGAATAAGTAGGCCTGTCTAATAATAACTTTAACCAAGCCTCATGCACAGCAGCTAGCCTAGGAAAACATGCAAAGGAACTTTCTTGTCAGAGAAACCAGCAAATACACCGTCCTCTACACCAACTTTTCTTAAATAGAATCAAATCCTGTTGCTCAGCATCATAGGGAACAAGAATCCTGCAGGAAGGTGATGAAACAGTCTGAGGTTTAGGGGAAGCCAGTGTTTTCAGAGAAGGGGAATCGTATAATCTAGCTGCTGATTTATACATGTACTTTCATGCCCTGTGGAGAATAAATGGTAGAAGCATGAGCTATTAAGGGGTCAAGATGTTGGATTCTGACTAGGGGCTGAGCAGAAGAGATGGGAAAAGTTAGAAAATCACATCTATGTCTTAGAGGCAGAGCTATTATGAGTGGCTAGTGGTTTGCATGCAAGTAATGAAACAGAGATGCTCAGGTATGACCTGGACCATAAGCATTTTCCCAAGTTTCATTTCAATGAAGTCTAGTCTTCTTAGACATGTACTCAAAGCGTATTATTATATATTTGTGCAGGCTTAAAAGTTTCCCCTTACAATTTCTCCTCCCTGGCAAACAATAGGCCTATCCCCAAAATACAGAAAGGTTCATACTGCCAAAATCACAAGAAACCTTGTCAGGCCTGGAAACCTGTAGTCTCTGCAGAGGCATTTCATCTCCCTTAATGGAAGAGTTCCACCAAAAATATTCTGCAACTATCACTTGAAGGCATGTTCAAAGACAACTCAAAGAAACATGGTTACTTTGTGAATACCTAAAAGCCCCACCTAAAGAGCTGATGCTGGTACAATCACCAAGACAAAGATATTGGGATGATCTGAATAATATCCAGGTAGCAATGAAATGGAGCAGAGAAGGTGACAAAGGCTATGACCAAGACTCGAGACTAAGAATCTGAAACTAAGAAAATTGATTTCAGATTTCACTAAAAACTAAGTGAAGGATTCTGGGATATGATCTTAACCTCTCAGGTGATTTCCCCCAAACAGATTAAAAACTTACTGAGACTTCTCAGCTTTATTCTGACTGAAGCCTCAAGGTCACTTGCATTACCTGCTTGATCATCACCTTGGCAACAAAGAGAATGAGAGGGAGCGTTAAAGTGTTTTCTATAGTAACAAATTAATTGTGGGAACTGCCTTGGGTTTTACATTACTTGTCTCATCACATAATAGTGTATAAAGCAACCTTTCTTCCAACATGGACGAGTAAAATTGGATACTGCCAATATGTCACCTTTGTGTATGAAAAGCACTCGGCTGATATTTGAAGGATGTTACTAGTGATTGCCTATTGTCATAGCACGAGATTAGAAGAGAGCGTAAGCCTGGCTTCTGATTGTTACAGCCATGACAAGAAAGGCCTTCCGTCACTTCTTATTAATTTACTGCAGAACAGAATGTCACATTGACATTTCAAATTATCCCCTTGCTTTGTTCACAGCATTATTTTAAGCTTAAACTCATTGCGTCTCCAGCTTGGCTACTTAGATGAGCCGCAGCTCAAATCGCATGCCTTGACCTGTGTACAAGAGCAGATTTTACTATTTATAAAAATGATTAACTGTTTTGTCTTGGGAGCCAGGCAGATCTGGGCTCAGCTACCCCTTGCTCCATTTCTAACTGGATATTCTTGGGCAAATGATTTATCCTCTCTGGGCCTTAGTTTCCTTTTTTGTACCAAGAGAAATAATATCTTACCTGATTTTTCTTAGCAAGATCAAATAAATAACATACAAAACACTTAAAACTTGTTTTCTGCTATTTGATATCTATCTAGATGTCCAGACACAAATACCTTCCTGAGTGTGGACAGCCAGCCAAGATGTTTTCCTCAACTTTAGGTTCATATATCCGATACCTACCTACTCCCTCGTCATTCTTCCTAGAATTCCAAAAATACAAATGTAAGAGGTTCAAATACAGCCCAGCGCCGCAGCTCCTCATTCTGTCCTTGAAACCTGCCTGCACTAAACTCCCCTTTCCCAGAATATTTTATGTCAAACCATCCTCATAGAAGTGTCAGTCCTTCCAACGCTGCTTCCTCTCAGAACACACACCTGCTACATCAGAAAGCCATTGCTAAAAGCTGGAGAGATAGTTCAGTGGGGAACGTGCTTATTTTTGCAAGCATGAGGATCTAAATCTGATCCCAAGAACCCATTTTTTTAAGTCAGGTATGGTTATTCATGCTTATAATCCGCGCCCTGGAGAAACAAAGAAAGACAGATACCTGGGGCTTGCCAAGCCTAGTTGAATTTCGTGCTTTTCTCACAAAAACAAAGAGGTGATTGGTGCCTGATGAGTGACACACAGGGTTGTCCAATGTCCTTCACATAGATAATGTGCCCTGCATGCATGTGTGCCAGCACATACATATAGACATGATGTGGGAGTGTCATATATCAATCTGTTGATTTCATTGGTTAAGTAATAAAGGAACTGCTTGGCCCTCATAGGTTAAAACATAGGTGGGAGGAGTAAACAGAACAGAATGCTGGGAGGAAGAGGAAGTGAGCTCAGACTCGACAGCTCTGCTCTCTGGAGCAGAGACACCATGTTCCCCTCACCCGGGCAGACACGATAGCTCTGCTCTCTGAGGCAGACGAGGAAGCTCCGACCCAGGATGGACATAGGCTAGAATCTTCCCGGTAAGCGCACTTGGGTGCTACATAGATTATTAGAAATGGGCTAGTCCAGGTGCGAGAGTTAGCCGAGAAGATGCTAGATATAATGGGCCAAGCAGTGTTTAAAAGAATACAGTGTCCATGTAATTATTTTGGGGCATAAGCTAGCAGGCGGCCGGGGTGCTGGGGACACAGCCCCGCCGCTCCTATTACTATATAGACAAATATAAAAACAATACAAAAAGCAGCAAGTAATTTTGGCTCTACTCAAAGTATTACCAAGACTCACCCACTTCTTGCCGCCTCATCCTTAACACCCTGGCCAAGTTGCCATCATCTCTAAAAGGGTCACAATGACTCCCTGGGAAGTCACCCCAGATATATACTTGCCCATTGATTTAAGTTTATGATATCAGTATTCCCCAACAACTCCCATTCCTACTGAAGGAAAAAGTCAAAATGCATGCAGTGTCTACAAGACCTGATTAAATAAGGCCCCGCTGCAACTCATTGTGTGTCCTGTCCCTTTTTCTCTCTCACTCTACTCCAGCCACAGTGTGCCTGAATTTGTAAAGCACACATGATACAGGTATTCTTTTAATTATTATTATTATTAATTATTTTTATTTATTTTATATCATTGCCACAGATTTTCCTCCCTCCTCTCCTCCCATTCCCCCCCACCTCCTCTCTGCACCCTATCCACTCATTCTCTACCTCACCTCCTTTCAGAATGGTGCGGCCTCCCCTGGGCATCAGCTCTTCCCCTGCATTAAGGCTGGGGCAGGCAACTCAGCATGGGCAATATGTTCCCAAAAGCCAACTCAAACACTAGGGTTAGGCCCTGATAACACTGCTAGGAACTCCAAAAACAGACCAAACTACACAACTGGCACATACATACAGAGGGCTTAGGTTGGTCCAATGCAGAATCCCTATTTCCAAAGTCCATGTGCTGCTATTAGCCCAGATCAGCTGTCTCTGTGGGTTCTCACATCATGACCTTGACACCCCCTGGCTCATATAATCCCTCCTCCCTCTCTTCAATGGGACTCAGCTTAGTACTTAGCTAGATCTCTGCATCTGCTTCCATCAGTTAATGGATGAAGGCTCTCTGATGACAATTAGGGTAGTCACCAATCTGATTACAGAAGAAGGCTAATTTAGGAACTCTCTTACTCTCCCATTACATCCCACCCCAACCCACCCAACCCAATCCCTCATGTTCCCATCTACAACCCCCTGTTTCCACCCCTAGTTTACCCAAGAGATCTCTATTTCCCCTTCCCAGGAAAATCCAAGCATCCCTCTTTGGGTCTTCCTTGTTACCTAGCCTCTCTAGGACTGTAGATTTTAGCCTAGTTATCCTTTACTCTATAGCTAATATCCACTTATGAGTGAGTGAGTACATTTTGTGTTTGTCTTTCTGGGTCTGGGTTACCTTACTCAGGATGTTTTTTTTTCTAGTTATATCCATTTGCCTGTAAATTTCATGATATCATGGTTTTTTTACAACTGAGTAATACCCCATTGTGTAAATGTACCACATTTTCTATATCCATCTTCAGCTGAGGGGCATCTAGGCTGTTTTAAGGTTCTGGATATTACAAATAATGTTGCTACAAACAGAGTTGAGCAAGTGTCCTTGTGGTATGATTGATCATCATTTGGGTATATGGTCTCGGCTGATATAGCTAGGTCTTGAGGTAGAATGATTCTCAATTTTCTAGGAAACTGCCATATTGATTTGCTGAGTGGCTGTACAAGTTTACACTCCTACCAGCAGTGGAAGAGTGTTCCCCTTACTCCACATCCTCTTCAACATAAGCTGTCATCAGTGTTTTTTAGTGATCTTAGGTCAATTATCTTAGTCATTCTGACAGGAATAAAACAGCATCTCAGGTTCATTTTGGTTTGCATTGCCTGATGCTCAAGGATGTTGAACAATTCTTTAAGTGTATCTCGGCCATTTGAGATTCTTCTGTTGAGAATTCTCTGTTTAAATCTGTATTCTGTATTTTCATTGTTGTTGCTGTTTTCAAGACAGGGTTTCTCTGTGTAACTTCTAGCTGTCCTGGAACTAGCTCTTGTAGACCAAGTTGCCCTTGAACTCATAGAAATCCTCCTACCTCTGCCTCCTAAATGCTGGAATTAAAGGCATGTGCCACCACTACCCGGCAGTACTCCATTTTTAAATTAGATTATCTGGTATTTTGACATCTAGTTTCTTGAGTTCTTTATGTATTTTGGAGATATGCCCTCAAGACAGGTATCCTTACATTGATTGCACATCAGAGTCATTTACTGAATATTTTAGTATGTGATTGTGTGTGTGTGTGTTTTACTTGTTCTGGGGGACCAAAAAATTGGGGAATTCTCCAAGTTATTATATGGTGCCTTGGGAACTGAGAACAACAAGACCAGAGCAGGCCAAATTCCTGAAGAATATCTGGGCTCAAGGCCAGGCCCACTGTCCTGTAATTTATGACACTAAGTCACTACCTTTTAGAATGGATTCTTTGGTCAGAAAAATCAGTATTATTATATCTTAAGATTACTATAAAAGACAATTCTAATTACTAATTGGAGATTTCAGTAACTACTTTCAGTAGTGGTTAGGACACTAGAGAGTAGTTAACTGTGAGATAAAAACTTGAACAACACTAAGAAGCAAATAGTCCTAGAAATACATCTACACTACAATCCACCCAAGAGTAGCAGTATTGGAAAAGAGCATTCTCTAAAATGTTTATAAAGAGCTTTGCTATTTTTGGATCCAGAGAGTATTTAACAAACACAAATCAGAGAAACATAACTATTTCCCTAACTAGTGGTTATGACTATGCCAGGAAGGAATCCCCACACTAGGCCATATGGGCACAGAATCTTGTAAACAGTTTGTATCACAGTCATTAAAAGTATTGACTTTTAACTAGAAAATTAATCTATATTCACCACATGAAACAGATGAAAAGTTATTTTCAGAATTGTCTGATACTGTACAAATGGAATACTTATAATAAATAAATATTGCCTATAAGGCAACTACCCATGGATCATCATTAAACATAATCTCTCAGAATCAATGCATAATACAACTGTTCAAGACCAAGGTCATATCATACATAGTGTTCTCCCATATCCTTTCTCCACTTAGTACAAAACAAAATCTTTAATATGAATTGATATAATTCTTCATAGTATTATTCTAAGGGCTTTGTAGGAATGGCACTAGAAGATTCTGGTGGGAAAAATTCATGCTACTGAAAACAAAGCACGAGAGCAAAGTGGAGCATGGTGAGGGCACCAGAGCATTTTGAAGGGAGTTATCCAGCAAGCCTAATTCTGAGTCAGACAGCGAAGATAACTCCCTATCCACTGCAGCTGACCAGTACGAGCTCCACAGGGTCACACAGACACTGCTGTGGCACCTAACACAGCAACTCTACCAGCTCAAGAAGGCAGTCTGAATCATGGAAAGTCCCGCCTGTGGAACATTCTCACCAATGCCATGACTCCTGAGCAATCATTAGGGTGACTGTAGCCATTTCTCCAGCACCAATAAATGGAACTCCTAGTGAAGATAACCCTCCAGGAGGACTCAAAGAAAGCAAAATAAATAAGAAAGAGACAGCGCGGAAACATGTCTATTCCAAAAGAGTTACAGAGCATACATGAGACAACACCACAGTATATTCTCGGCCTCATAACTCCGCAATTGTAGAGGGCAAAAGGGCCTTGTGCAGACAGATAAGCACTAGAGATGCCAGGAAAGTCAAACACATAGCTCACCACTCAATGGAATGAGGTGCACAGCAGCTCTTCCTGGAATGCCAGGAATGATGCAGTTTTACAACCCGGTGATTCTTTGCTGTCTGATGAGACAGGCTCTGCCACACCTCCCAGGATTTATGTTTTTACTTATCCAGACCTAAATCTTGAGCATCATTTTTAAACTATAAACGTGCTCTTATGAGTGAAGTCACTTGTGCTTTACAATAATTCAAGTGACTTCTATGCTATTTTAGGGCCAGGCTAATCCTGACACCATGACAGCCACGGGTGCTATGTTTACCTCAATCAAGTTCTCTAGACCCTAAATCTTAGGCACTATCTCTGATTCAACAGTACCCATTCTTGTAAAAGAAGTCAGATCTACTTTGTAAGAAATCCCAGTTTAAACATGTCTTAAATTGTTGTGCATCTGGGACTGAGTTTTTGTTATCCGAATACTTCTTTCAACATTGTGCTGTGCTTAAATATGGCTAAAGTAAAATGATCTGGGACAGAGTCTAGAAGTCCTGGTCCAGCACTGGTTACAATAAAATCGTGCTCAGCCAAGTTTCATTCTTGTCTGTTCATGGATCATTTTTATCCTTCCTAATGTCAAGCCTGCAGGGGAATCACCTCACAATAATAAAAAGTAAAGACACTAAGATCAAACAAAGATGAGAGGAAGAACTCAGAGTCTTATTTTTGAAAAAGATAAATGGTGTTCTTAATGTTCTCTATCCTTCCTCCCTCAAATCCATAAAGAATTTTATTTTACGTTTACTTAAAAGTTTGTGTGTATGTGTGTGTGTGTGTGTGTGTGTTAAAGTTAAATAAATTTATTTCACTTGGTTGACAATGCTCCTTCCAAAAGTCATAGTCTTCCAAAAATCCCAATACCAAGCATGAGAAACCTCCTCTCAACTTGTTAGCCATGGTAGTTCCCCCCAAAAAAGTAAAGGCTATTGTCATCCCCCTTTCTTGCCTCCTAGAAATTCAAAGTAAGTGTCTTAATTTCAATTAAGTGATGGAGGAAAGTCATTGGTTAAAAAAATAAAGAAACTGCTTGGCTGCCCTCATAGGTTAAAACATAGGTGGGAGGAGTAAACAGAACAGAATGCTGGGAGGAAGAGGAAGTGAGCTCAGAGGCCATGCTCCCCTCTCCTGGACAGACACCATGAAGCAAGCTGTCAGGTCAGACATGCTGAATCTTTCCCGGTAAGACTGATGCTACACAGATTATTAGAGATGGGTTGATTGGGATATCAGAATTAGCCAGTAAGGGCTAGAGCTAATGGACCAAGCAGTGTTTAAAAGAATACAGTTTGTGTGTTGTTATTTCTGGTGTAAAGCTAGCCGTGTGGGAGCTGGGGAGGACGAAAAGCAAGCCCGCAGCTCTTACTACAATTAAGTATGTGAAGTAAGTAAAGACACCACATACTTCAGACTGAAGACATGCATAATTGAACTAGAACTTATCTGGAAATCATCTCTAAAGATATTTGCCCTCACCGTGTGCAGGATACCAAGAGGGAAAGCAACCAAATGTCCCACCCAACTGTGATGCCTATAAACTGCAACAATGAGCAACATGCCAAGATATCCTGAAAGGTGCAATGCCGGCATTTATATCCTTGCAATAACCAAAATAAGACCTATTCAATAGGAAATAATTAATGTCTATCCATATAAATCTATTCCCTACTCTATAAACAAACTATATCACTTCTGGAAACTAGTATAATTTCTAACTGCCCTCTAAATGCTTGTTCTTACATCAAAAGCTAAGTGTAGCTCTCACTTCTTACCAAAGAAGGTTTGTTCTGCAGTGGATGGAGACCTTTACAGAAACTGTGACTGGTCACACTAGAGGACAGCTGACTGGGGGATGTCCAGGCCAGAGGACAGGTTCATCTACAATACAACCCCTCTACCTAAAGTTTAAAGAACATCATAGAAGATGGGCTGAAAAGATTGTGAGAACCAGAGGAGCAGGAAGTCTGCTATAAGATAGAAGCCTGTCTATGACAGGAAAGCTGCACCCTGGAAATCTCCACAATATGGCTGCTCAGACAGAACTTAAAAATGACACCAATTGACATGCCAAGACAAACTGCGGAAGAATGAGCTCACAAGGCTCTACTCCTGGGTGAAGAGCCATAGATAGGTAATGGGTATGTGTGCATACATGCAAGTGCCTCTGTGTGTGTGTGTGTACATATGCAACATTAAAGCAACTTGAAATATTTTATTGAAAGAATAAGGCCAAAGGCCATGACTTTTTGGAGTTGGGTAATTCATAGGAAGAGTTACAGAGAGGAAGGAAGAGAGAAATGATGCAAATATAATACTCTTCTACAAAACTAAAACAGAAGAAAATAATAAAAAGCATCAGTAACCATTGTGATGACTGGTTTTCAATGTCATCTTGATAGAATCATAGAAGTACTTGGGAGAGAAGTCTCTGGCCAGGACTGTTTTAGAGGGGTTACCTTAATTGGGTTACTTGAGGAAGAAGACCCACTGAAGTGGGTCTTGAGTAAACCAGTCAGATTTCTGCCTGCCTTCTGAAGACTTATTCTTACACCTACAGATAAGTGTAGCTCTCAACCCTAACAAAGAGGCTTCCTTCTGCAGCAGATGGAGGCATTTACATAAAGGCATAACTGGTCAAAATGCAGAGAGTCTTGGAGTCTTGAAACAAATAAAAAGGAGAAGCAAAAGCCGGGCGGTGGTGGCGCACGCCTTTAATCCCAGCACTCGGGAGGCAGAGGCAGGTGGATCTCTGTGAGTTCGAGGCCAGCCTGGTCTACAAGAGCTAGTTCCAGGACAGGAAGCAAAAGCTACAGAGAAACCCTGTCTCGAAAATGAAAAAGAAAGAAAGAAAGAAAGAAAGAAAGAAAGAAAGAAAGAAAGAAA
>JABTXL010001273.1:7438205-7551843 GCA_025134845.1 Neodon shergylaensis
AAGAAAGAAAGAAAGAAAGAAAGAAAGAAAGAAAGAAAGAAAGAAAGGAAGGAAGGAAGGAAGGAAGAAAGGAAGAAGCAAGCTGAGTAGATGTGTATGTTTATTGCACTCGGATTCTTGAGGGTGAACGCAATGGGACCATGCTCCTGCTGCTGTGACTTCCCTACTGAGCCAGAATCAACCAACTCTTCTTCAAGTTGCTTTTGTTTATGATATTTTATCACACCAACAGGAAAAAAAACTAAGCAATTTAAAGAACTCAAGTAGGTAGATGAGTTTAAAATAAAATCAATTCAGAACCTAGAGAAGAAAGTTACCAAAGTGAACACAGAGGTCTGAAACTTGAAGGATAAATTCAAAGACACAGAAAGAAAATACAGCAAGGAAATAGACAAGCCAAAAAAACGTTATATTCAGAAAATAATTAATCAAATGTTTTTTTAAAAGAACAGCAGAACACATGCACACAAGTACATGCGCACACCCGATAACTCTAGAAACATACTACAAAGTAACATGAACAGACAAAACCAAACAAAGGAATATACTTCAGGGACAGAGGACAAACTAAAGACTATATACATCCAGAAATATATATATAAAATATAATGAATATTGTGAAAATTTGTAAAAATTCTTAATAGAGTCAAGATACCAAACATAAGAGCCCACATAGTAGCCAACAAAGTTATCTATAAAAAAACTGATAGAGAAATAAGAATATTTCTAGAAAAAAATGCATTTTTGGGTATTTTATGACAAGAAAGTTCTTAAAAAATATTATACATGGAGAAAGACAAAATGCTTACCCATGAGAATTTACACAAAAATGGTTGTATCCCATAATAAGAACCAATTAACAGAAAAGATCCTTGATTCATATCCAACACTATAAACCCCTAATGATAACAGGCAAGGAGGAGAGAGCTACCAATAATTCAGAAACCTAGAAAATAAACAAACAAAAACATAGGAAATACCAACTACCTCACAATAACAACCTTAAATGTAATTAAACTCAACTCACCAATTAAGATATACAAAAACTAACTGAATTAAAAAGCAAGATCTAATGATACATTTTCTCATTCAGCAAGAAAAGGCATCCAAAACTAGATAACCAAGTGATGAAAGACAAAATGACCTACCAAGCACACAAAGCTGTAAACAAGACAACATTGATCCTTACATCAGATGATGAAATGGCTCTGTGTATTTAGCTCATTCACAGTCATAAAATTCAAAGAAAACACAATAATCCAGACTGTGTGTAATTTTTTTTACTTTTACGTGGCTTATTTTTCTTTAATTTTCTAATCTATGACTGCCTGCACTCTGTCTATTTAAGCACTTTGTTTTATTTTTAAAACCGTTTACTTCCTTTTATAACTGTCTATATTTGTTTTTCTCTCTCTCTCAAGCCTATGTACATTTATCCAACACTGCAACCCATTTAGAGGTCTTTTCCATCTAAACTTGTCTTTATTACATATCTGTAACAGTTTTCTGAGCAGAACCACTTCTTAAAACACTAAGAGATTTGGCTCGGACTAATGTTTTTGCCTTTTGGCTCTGCCAAGTCAAACATGGCAGAGCTCTGTTCACTGTCTCTGAGACTGCCAGGTGGGAGCCATCCTCACCACCTCAACAGTAGGTAGCACCATGCAGCATATAAACCCTTTTTATCCAAGTAAGAGCTAAATCTTGCATGCAGCACACTGCATGGCCTGGAAATATCTCTGTGCATGTCTGAGGGAATCTGCCATGTTCTCCTGCCTGTGAATTCCTAGAAGACCCAATCCAGGTGCGGTGCACAAAGCTGCGGCACTACTTTCCTCTCAACCCCAAGTGGGCACACAAGCACCAGACCCGAAGTGGGTGGCAGGCATCAGTTCCAAAAGTTTGGGTGCCATTCTGTTGCCAGAGGCTGCTCATTTGTTTCCCAGCCATCCAGACGTGAAATAACTACACAGAAACTGTATGAATTGCAATACTATTTTTTCAATAGCTTTAAAATATTTCTATCTAGTTCTTAGATGTTACCCATTTCTATCATTTTATATTTTACTACGAAGCTTGTGCTTTACCAGTTCTGGCACGTGGGCATCTTTCTCCCCTGGCAGCTACATGGTGTCTCTCAGACTCCACCTTTTTTCCCTATTTGCTTGGAATTCCCACCTTGATTTACCCTGTTAAGCCATTGGCCAAAAACAGCTTCTTTATTAACCAGTGACAATAAAACATATTCACAGCATACAGAGGGGACTCCCACATCAGCACTTTGCTTAAAACTCATCAGAGACATGCAGAAATGAGTTCCTACCACATCCAGAAACACAGAGAGACAACAAGGTCTGCCCTGGAGGCTGAAAATAAAGGCAGCAGAAAGAAGCTACTTGGGAATTTGGGCAAGAGAATGTGTTCCCTCTGCCCTTCTTATTGATAAGTCACAAATCTCAGAATATGCCAAATCACCTAGATTCTGCATTTAATACTGTCTTAGACATGCAAGAGCTAACAAGTCACGAACACATTGCCAGTGTTGTTGACTTGGTTCTTGATTCTTCTTATTTATAGACATTTGCAGACACACCTTACAAAAATCACTGGACAAAGACATGATTTTAACATGTACATGTTAAGTTGTTTCAATTATTGCCCCAGATTTCTTGGAATACTGCTGCATTAACAAGAGCATCCCTAACTGAGCTTAAGAACACCTGTACCATCTTGCAGCTTGTAAAGGTCAAATCTGTTTTTGCTCACTCACTCATAAATTCTCTTGTAGCATCACACAGTTCTGACAACCCATGTCCTTTTGACTCTTCCCTGGGCAGTCCATCACATACACACATGCACACACATATGTGCACGTGCATGCACACCACACACACACACACCACATGCACTGACTGACTTGAGGAGAATACTCACTTCTGTGTTCTTGTGGCACTTTGCAAGTACCTCTGTTCAATAAATCAAATTCTTTTTTAAATGTGTATGGGTCTGTGTGTACATATGTGTACTGGAGACCAGACACCCTGGAGGCCAGAAGATGGCTTCAGATCTCCAGGAGCTAAAATTACAGGAAGTTAGTCATCACTTGGTATGCCTTCTAAGAATCAACCCTCTAAAAGGGCAGTGCATGTTCTTAATTCTGGGCCAACTTTCCAGCCCTAATCAAATGCATTTTGGTCACTGTTAGCATTTGTATAGGAGGCCTAAGTGCTAGACACTACACTAAGCATTTTACGCTGTGTTATCTCACGTGGTCTAAATTCAGTTTCACAATGAGGACACTGAGGCATAGTTTAGTAATTATCTAGCATAAAGCAATTTATTCAAAGCTAGGCAATCTAATCCAGAAGTCAACTGTTTAAAAAATGAAGGTTAGTGATAATAGTTGCCTTTCCTGCCCCTTTCTTTATTTTTCTTCACACGACTCTTACAGACTAAGCATTATGTACCACAGTCACTTCAGAGAATATCATGACAATCTCAAAATAAATGTCTGCATTTTTTCACAGTACTAAACCATACCTAAAAGAGAGTTGCTGTTCAATAAGTATGTGATAAATCTCCAGATAGGAAGACATTCTACTCTGTAATCAACAACAATGAAAAAGTAAAGACTCTGAAACAAAGTGTGTCAGGCCGACATTCCCTCACCATTCCCAACAGGTTGGACACCTCAGGCTAATCTTGCTACTCAATTAAAAATATATTAGAAATACAATGATAAAGATAATGACAGTTCTACCAAGCTGATCATTATGAAACTATGTTCCAGATTTTTCAAGAACTTTAGTGGTCCAGAAGAAGTAGAAGTAATTAGAGGCTCAAACTGAAAAAGGATAACCCACGTGACAATTAGGATTGTGAATGAATTGAGAAGGATAGAAAGTTGATGAAAGTCAAATATCTGTCACGTTTCAAGCCAGAGACTGTGGTAACGAAAATAGTGATGTCATAGCGAAAGTTAGCATAGAAATTAGCCTAATAAAATGAGAGATAGGATTTTATAGTGATTGAAATCAAGGAAATTATAATGAAGATAATGATGATGATGATTGATAATGGTTATGATGATGATGGTGATGATGATGGATAATGAGGTCGATGTTCTCATTATAAGTAAATAAAATATAGAAGCTGGGGCTGGAGAGATGGTTCAGTGGTTAAGAGCACTGGCAGCTCTTTCAGAAGTCCTGAGTTCAATTTCCAGCAACCACATGGTGTTTCACAAACATCTGTAATGAGATCTGACTCTCTCTCCTGGTCTTCAGGCATAAATGCAGACAAAACACTGTATACATAACTAATAACTAAATAAGTAAATAGATAAATCAAAAAAATAGTCATGTTGCAAAAAATAGAAGTTGTAATCTCAAAAAAGATGGTAGTAAAATTAGTGAATTATTTTTACTTTGTGACTAGAAAGCATATTTTAGAATACTCTGTTTGCAAGGTGTATTTCTAAGAAAGGCTCCATTCTTATCGCTTCCTGTGTCTTTTCTCTCTTGTGTGCTCAATACAGGCTCTTTTAACATGATTTCAATTCATACGAATGAGCAACTGGTGAAATTGCCCCCTTGAATTAGAAAGTGACTAAAGGTCACTCCTTGCCCAACTTAGCCTTTAAATATTGTCACCTTGGCAAACAAGCAAAACCTTCCAAGGCTTCCTTTCCTCCATCTTAGGCAGTCACATTACAGTGGGCAGAATATATACTGACTGCTGTGTCCCATCATCCTCTCTCCTACTCCAAGAAGAGCCTTTCCTAGAAACTTTCCCCAAAGTTGTCCTCTGCAACACAGTACCCACTCCAGTGAAGACAGCACGGAGAATATAGTCATGCTTCCATACTGATCAGAGCATTGATTGTTTCCTTTGCCACAGGCTTTCACCACTGATTTGAAGTACACCAAGCACTTCTCTCTTGCACGATTTCCAGACGATTTGTTGAGCACCTTTTAGGTTTTGGTACTAAGCAGTATGCAAAGACTTTACCAATGCCTTTGCAGCTTGGAATGCAATCCACAAAAAAGAACACACTCATAGAAAGAGGTAAGAATATGACATGTAGCTGTAACTGAACACCCAACAGAAGCAATGTAAAGAGAAAGGGTTTGCTTGGCTTCTGGCTTCAGGTGCAATTGTCCATCTCTGTAGGGAAGGTGTAGCAGCTGGAGTAGCTGCCAGTGTCAGTAGGAATGAATGACATGGCTTGTTTGCACCATGATGTGCTAGACAGAGCTCAGACCAGAAAAGGTATCATCTATAAGTCAGACCCCCAGTAGCACATTTCTTGTAAGTAGGCCATGGTACCAAATTTAAGTCATCCAAACAGCACCACCAACTGCAGACTAAGTCTTTAAACACATGAGCCTTAGAATGGTACCACATGTGTGTTTAGGTCTTAGTGGCATGGACAGCCACTTCTGGCTCTGTCTTCTCTATAATCAAAACCCACCTCAGAATCTCTCCTGTAGCCCAGCTAACCCTGGTGCCTGCCACCTACCTCTATGTCCCATTGTTGTTTTGGATTTGATCCTCACATTCTGACCTCTGTGTTCATTCCCAGGCACTACAATACAGCCTTCCTCACCTCCCTGGACTCATAATAGTCTCCACTTCTTTTGCAAACCTAAATAAATTGGTAGGTCAACTGACTTCTTAGATACTTATGTTAAACTGCCACCGCAACCTTTAGGTGTTCCTATGAGTGTGCTCTTTCCTACCAGTTATGTTACAAGTGACAAGGACCTTGGGAAAGTTTTTGCATCCCTCACAGTCTCAAGAACCTAATAGGTGCTCAGCCAAAAGTCTGAGATGAATTTATGTTTACTAATTACTCATCTATGATATTTGAAGGACGGGCAGTGGGAGAGAAAACTTGAAACACATAATTCATCATCTTTCCCATTGCGTTTTGTTGCAGAATTTTAATTAGAATGACTCTAAGTGTCACATATAACTGTTCAGAAAAATCACAAAGGAATTTTAGCTCATAATTTGCTTTGTCTGAGACTGAAAGTAGATGACTATCTTGTGTTAAAGCAACCATTTATTGTACCTCAAAGAAAACTACTTTTGAACCCTGTTCATTAATGCTTAGCACATCTAGCTGGGAAGATGTGCCAGAGCAGTACAAATCTGACAGTCCATTTTTCACCACCATTTTCTTCATCTACTGTAAAACACACAGGGATGTGCTCAACTGAGCTTACTCTTTCAGTGAAACAAGCCTGGCAATAGTGGAATTTCTCTAAAAACATCTGTTTCTTCAAAACCTGCAGAACATATTATATCCAAAATCCTTGCACCTGGGAAATGGAAAATGAGACAGAACCTCAGATTTAATGGCTGAAATTTTGGAACTCTAAAATGCAGCAGACTAAATCATGAAAGCATCCATTAGGGAGTGTTTATTAGAATCACACACTAAGTGCAGCTTTACAAAAGACTACACAACCTGATTCTATACTATACCACGTCCTTAGAATTTGAATATTTAACAATCATCATTCCATTGCTGTGTCTGATTCATGATTCAGACATGATACAATTAGCATGCAGCCCTTCTCCTGCTACCTCAGCACACACTGAGCCCTATGTCGGAGTGCTTGCTGCTTTTCACATGATTTTGACAGTTTCAGAAACTTTTTTGGTCAGGTGGGTACTACAACTGATTTTACACATTAACATAATGTAAAAAGGCTTTATGCCATTAATTTGGGTGTTCCTGGTATTGACTGCTCTGTTCCAATGCCAGTCAAATTCCCAAGACAAGGGAGTTCACACATGGGCCTCCTTACTGAGAGTTTCTTTTGTTTTTCTTTGGTTCTTCGATGATGCATCAAGTTCTCTTCTCTTCTACCCAAGCGAAGATTGACACCATCACAGTAGGGGATTCCTGTTATTTTGTTTAGTAACAAAGTTCACTCTGTTGCTGTAAAGCTGTTATCTGATTTTCTAAAGTTCATAAACTAATCTGCATGTTGTGATTAGGAGAGAGTGACAGAGATGTCTATAAGAATTCTCAGAGGAACAAGTTCTACATCTCCGGGCACTTTGGTTTGATTTCCAACAAAGATAAACACTTGTCACCCCAAAGACTGTAAATATTCCTTAGTAACTGAGATATGACTGAGAATACACCATGAATGATGGATCTCTCCAGATGCCAGGCCTAGGTAGTTTTGTCTACCTGGAATCTAAGTAATGTCTACTGCCCTAACCCTACCCACCAATCAACTCAGGGCCTGAAGTTGGAAATCCCCTATAAAAGAATAAAGGTTGAGGTCAGAGGATCATTATTAAAGATGGTTCAGGTTGCTCAAAAGATGCCAGTTGTTGCACAAGCTTGATGACTCCTTACTCTGATGCTATGTCCAAGCATGACATGGCACACATAAGAATGTGTATAATGTATAAGTCAGGATTCTCTAGGCAAACATAATTAGTAGAAAGAATACATACATACATATATATTATATGTATGTGTACACACACACATGCGCGCACGCATGTGTGTGTGTGTGTGTATGGGAATTTATTAGACTGGCTTACAGGCAGTGATCTGGGTAGACTAAAAATGAATGGCTCATAATGGAAAGACCAAGACATCAGTAGTTGTTCAGTCCATGAGCATGGATGTCTCTGGTGTCCCAATCCAGTGTTGGAATCCCAGAAGATTTCTG
The DNA here is from genome assembly GCA_025134845.1 of Neodon shergylaensis. Taxonomy (NCBI): domain Eukaryota; kingdom Metazoa; phylum Chordata; class Mammalia; order Rodentia; family Cricetidae; genus Neodon; species Neodon shergylaensis. The sequence continues at coordinate 7,445,909 of JABTXL010001273.1, forward strand.
AAAAGCTGCTGGCCTTAAATCCTAAATAAGCTGGATTTAATACTAAATGCAGCAACGGGTTAGAAGATCCTGCCAGCAAGAATGAAGGCAAACAAGCAGAAAGCACACTTTCCTTCTTCTGAGTCCTTTTCATGTGCAGCCCAGATTTAGGATCTGTCTCCTTGCTTTAAATGATCTGATTAAGAAGAATCCTCAAAGGAGCGTCCAACATCTTCATCTCAATGCAGCCAAGTTGACACCTACAATTAGGCATTACAGAATATGTCTCTGCCAGCTGACTCACCGCCTTCAAAGTTTTTCTCTGGAGACTGAGAACAGCAAATGGTTCTCAGACCTTGGCTAGGTTGTCTCCACAATGTGAGAAAACTATTTCCTTCTAACCAGGCACTTATGCCATCTTTGTGAGGAACCAATACAGGAGAGCTAGAACAAGAGACTATGGGAAGCTGCTTTGAGAAAACCACTTTTTATGAAAAGGAGGAAAAGAGAACAGTAGTGTCTTACAACAAATGGACCCATCACCCAGAAACACATGCGGCTGCCCAGAGATCAATCATTAACTCCTCCACAGCTATCCCTATGAAAGGGGAGGTATGGCTCCATCCTGTGGCTTTACACCCATCGCTTCTGGGTAAAATAATAATATATAAAATATGTGAAAATTGGAAAAATATAAACATTTTGAGACCTTCTTTATCTAGAGACTTAGGTTTTCTGAATTACACTAATAAGTCTGCTTTATCTGATGCAGAATGTGAGGCTTGTATGAAATGTTTTTAGTCAGTACAAAAGGAAGAAATGGACTTTCTCAGTATGTTCAACGATAGAAAGAAGACGGGACAACATACGACTACAAAGACAGCTTATAAAACTGAACACGTCATAAAACAGGGCAGTAAAAATAACAGACAGATCAGACAGATGAATTTAAGAAGAGTAAAGGAATTTATACAGCTGGACTCTAAGATAGTTATTAAAGCTGACCCCTTCTCTAGGTTTCCTAGAGACTGAGTCAAAAATAATTCTCAGCATCTGAAAAAAAGAAACTTCACAAGTATGAAATCCAGTCTCTTTATATATGATTTTTGCTCTATTAATTTACAGTTTCATTTTGAAAGTTGTGATTTCTTAATTTAGAGATTTAAAGGAAGGAAGCTTTCCAGGTCCGGATTTAACAGTGTCGAATGTCCTCCTTGACTTTAAGCTGGAAATCTCTGGGAGCTAAGCTAACATTCAGACCACAAGGGTGCAATTTAGAAAATTATCCCATCATAGCCTCCAATGGTGTCCCAGTGGAACAAAAGATTACACTAAGTCTATTCTTTATTAAACTGAACCTTGGAGTCCTGTACTATCGAATGGTGCCCTTCAGTACTGGAATTTACCTGTTTATTATTGGTCTCCATAGAACTGAAAACAATTATCTATTAGGACAAGCTTAAAGCCAAACATTTTTAACCAATCCTGAAGGAGGAAAAAAGGTTATGTGAATGAACAAATGTTGTGTTCCTAATTTGCTTCTTGCTGTGTAGTATTCAATGAAGCTGAGTAAAATAGATTAATTTCTAAAAGTGATTTAGCATTTAATATACACAAAATGATTAATTGGCAAATTGAGATGGATTTTGTTTTGCATTCTAGGTGCCGCGGGCTAATGAGACCAATTTACTTCGAGGTTCTAGGATTGCACAGTATAACCCTTAAATGTACATGGGAATACTAACATTCCTAAGGACTACAGACAGATTTTCACTGCCTAAAAATGGAGGCTCCAGGAAATGCTTTTCAAATTGAACTATAAATGAATTACAGTGGAAAATGACTTAAAAGCCCAGCTTTTAGGTTAGCTCTGTCACTTTGCTAACCTTTCAAGTGCTCTACAGCAGCCTGAAAGACTGACTAGTGGGCACTATGCAGGGCATAGGCGCTGCCATCTTGAGGTCCTGTTGACCGCACCATTGTAGTCTGCACCACACTTAAAAGTAAATATTCCTCTATTTGACAGTGAAGGAAGACAGCATTTTATCTGTTTCTTTTCTGTTAAAGAATGGGGAATTTGTTTTAAATGTAAACATTATGTTCAGAATTCTATATTTACGCTCACTCATTCCCAATGTTTTCGAAAATATATCCTGAAAACAAGATGTACAATGTTCCCACCTCCGTGCTAAGTGTTCAGGAAGTGAGATCAATCTAGTGGCAGAGAAGTAAATGATACAGTCCACTTAACCAGCAACTACAAAGACAAAGGTGGGGGTATATGAACTGTTGGGGAATGGGGAGTTATGAGAGTGATATTCACACTGAATACCTAGTAGAATTAGGGTTTCCTAGATCTAGTGAGAAAAGGATTGTGGGAGGAAATACTTTATGCAAAGGATGGAGATAATTATGACTAAGATACACTTGAGGACTTTGTCTTTATCACTATGAAAAAAATACATGAGAAAACAACTGAGCAGAGAATTTGTTTTAATTTCCATCCAGAGACACTTGTCTCATTTGTCATGAGACAAAGCCTCGTGACAGGGAGGTTGTGATGTGGTCAAAGTGATGCACCTCCTGGCAGACAGGAGAAAAAAGAAGGGAGTGTTTGGGACAAGGTGTTCCCATGAAAGGCAAATGTCAGCAACCTACCTCCTCCTCACCACCCAATCATCCACTCAGCTATGGATCAATCCATTGATGCCATGAGAGCCCCTCCTCCAGTCAACACCGCCTACTGGGACCAACCCACAGAAGCCTGTCTACACCATAGGGGATAAAAGGAACTAAAGGAGCAAAGTGCTAATGGAGAACTCGATAGAATTAGATTTAGACAACAGCCAGGGCATCGTAGTTTGCTCTCTGTTGCTGTAATAAAACCACTGACTAAAGGCAAGATAGGGGAAGAAAGCATTATCTGGCTTACAAGTCCGGGTCACAGTCCTTGACTGAGGGGAGTCAGGACAGTGACTCCAGCACAGCTCTGGAGACAAGCAGTGAAGCAAGTATCCCAGAAGGCATGCTGCTTGCTGGCTTGCTCTCCAGGCCCACATTCAGCTACCTTTCTTTTTATTTATTTTTTTATTGATTTTTATTGAGCTCTATATTTTTCCTCTGCTCCCCTCCCTCCCTCTTCCCTCCCCTTCAACCCTCCCTCAAGGTCCCCATGCTCCCATTTTACTCAGAAGATCTTGTCTTTCTCTACTTCCCATGTAGATTAGATCTATTACCTTTCTCTTTTTTAACATAACATCTTTATTGATTCATTGAGATTTTCAAATAATACACCCTGATCCCTCTCACTTCTCAGTCCTTCCATATCAGCTCCCCCTATGACTCCTCTCAACATCAACAAAATAATAATAATAATAATAATAATAAACATGCCTAATTTGTGTTACCTATATACTCACTAAAGTCAAGTTCTCTGTGTCCTCCTGACCCTTAAGTAGAACTAAGTCCTTCTGCTTCTGCAATCCTACCAGAAGTCATCAATTGTGGAGAGCTACACCAGCATCCTTATCACACTCTTTATGAATTCTCTTCAAGGCTGTTCCTTTGCTTTGTGTGGGGGGGGGAGGGTGTCACAGAAGCCTTCCATGTCCCTCTTTCTCAACTGTGCGTCTGTAGTCATCAGTATCACTGCAAAAGTAGTTCTTTGTTGCCCTTTACAGTCAATGAGAGCACAGATCATGGACTTTCACATGATCTCTGCTGACAGCACACACCATGACCATGCCCGCCCCCCCAGCTGCAATAGCAGCGCAGAAGCAAATAAGGCCTTCAGAGACAACCCAGACCACAGACATCTACATGGCCTCAGATTGCCACGCAGGCTGCTCATATTAGTATGGCTTGCAGTGATAGCACAACGCGTGAACATCAACATGGCTTCAGGTCAGTACAGAGCACAACTGTAGTAATAAGGCGAGCAGGTCTGTTTTTCATCCTGTCCACCTCTTGCATGGCTGGCTTTACACCTGAAATAACAACACACAAATTGTATTTATTTAAACACTGCCTGGCCCATTAGCTCTAGCCTCTTACTGGCTAACTTTCACATCTTGATTAACCCATTTCTTTTTTCTTTAATTTTTTATTGAGAAAAAGAAAAAAAAAAGGTTCCGCCTCCTCCCAGCCTCCCATTTCCCTCCCCCTCCTCCCACCCTTCTCCCCTCCCCCCACTCCTCTTCCCCTCCCTCTCCAGTCCAAAGAGCAGTCAGGGTTCCCTGCCCTGTGGAAAGTCCAAGGTCCTCCCCACTCCGTCCATGTCTAGGAAGGTAAACATCCAAACTGGCTAGGCTCCCACAAAGCCAGAACTTGAAGTAGGATCAAAACCCAGGGCCATTGTCCTTGGCTTCTCATCAGCCCCCATTGTTCGCCATGTTCAGAGAGTCCGGTTTTATCCCACGCTTTTTCCGTCACAGTCCAGCTGGCCTTGGTGAGCTCCCAATAGATCAGCCACACTGTCTCAGTGGTTGGGTACACCCCTCGTGGTCCTGACTTCCTTGCTCATGTTCTCCCTCCTTCCGCTCCTCATTGGGAACTTGGGAGCTCAGTCCAGTGCTCCACTGTGGGTCTCTGTGACTATCTCCATCCATCACCAGACGAAGGTTCTATGGTGATATGCAAGATATTCGTCAGCATTGCTATAGGATAGGGTCATTTCAGGTTCCCTATCCTCAGCAGCCCAAGGAACTAACTGGGGACATCACCTTGGGCTCCTGGGAGCCACTCTAGGTTCAAGTCTCTTGCCAACCCTAAGGTGGCTCCCTTAACTAAGATTTGTGCTTCCGTGCTCCCCTATCCAACCTTCCTTTATCCCAATCATCCTGTTTCCCCAAGTTTCCCTCATCCTCCCCTTCTCGCTTTTCTCTCCCCATCCCCCGTTACCCCCATCCCACCCCACCCCCAAGATCCCAAATTTTCTCCCCGGCAATTTTGTCTACTTCCCATAGCCAAGAGGATAATTATATGTTTTTCCTTGGGTTCACCTTCTTATTTAGCTTCTTTAGGTTCACCAATTATATACTCCGTGACCATTATTTATGGCTAGAAACCAATTATGAGTGAGTACATCCCATGTTCATCTTTTTGGGTCTGGGTTACCTCACTCAGGATAGTGTTTTCTATTTCCATCCATTTGCATGCAAAATTCGAGAAGTCATTGTTTTTTACCACAGCGTAGTACTCTAATGTGTATATATTCCACACTTTCTTCATCCATTCTTCCATTGAAGGGCATCTAGGTTGTTTCCAGGTTCTGGCTATTACAAATAATACTGCTATGAACATAGTTGAACAAATGCTTTTGTCATGTGATAGGGCATCTCTTGGGTATATTCCCAAGAGTGGTATTGCTGGGTCCAGGGGTAGGTTGATCCCGAATTTCCTGTGAAACCGAAACACTGATTTCCAAAGTGGTTGCACAAGATTGCATTCCCACCAGCAATGGATGAGGGTACCCCTTTCTCCACAACCTCTCCAGCAAAGGCTATCATTGGTGTTTTTGATTTTAGCCATTCTGACAGGTGTAAGATGATATCTCAAAGTTGATTTGATTTGCATCTCCCTAATCGCTAAGGAAGTTGAACATGACCTTAAGTGTCTTTTGGCCATTTGAACTTCTTCTGTTGAGAAATCTCTGTTCAGTTCAGTGCCCCATTTTTTAATTGGGTTAATTAGCATTTTGAAGTCTAGTTTCTTGAGTTCTCTATAAATTTTGGAAATCAGACCTTTGTCTGTTGCAGGGTTGGTGAAGATCTTCTCCCAGTCAGTAGGTTGCCTTTTTGTCTTAGTGACAGTGTCCTTTGCTTTACAGAAGCTTCTCAGTTTTAGTAGGTCCCATTTATTCAATGCTGCCCTTAATGTCTGTGCTGCTGGAGTTATACATAGAAAGCGATCTCCTGTGCCCATTTGTTGTAGGGTGCTTCCCACTTTCTCTTCTATCAGGTTCAGTGTGTTCGGACTAATAATGAGGTCTTTGATCCATTTGGGCTTGAGTTTTGTGCAAGGTGATAGATATGGGTCTATTTTCATTCTTCTACAGGTTGATATCCAGTTGTGCCAGCACCATTTGTTGAAGATGCTGTCTTTCCTCCATTGTATACTTTTAGCTCCTTTATCGAAAATGAGGTGATCATATGTTTGTGGGTTAAAATTTGGGTCTTCTATGCGATTCCGTTTATCGACTTTTCTGTTTTTATGCCAGTACCACACTGTTTTCATTACTGTAGCTCTGTAATAGAGTTTGAAGTCAGGGATGGTAATGCCTCCAGAAGATCCTTTATTGTATAGGATTGTTTTGGCTATCCTGGGATTTTTGTTTTTCCATATAAAGTTGATTATTATCCTTTCAAGATCTGTGAAGAATTTTGCTGGGATCTTGATGGGGATTGCATTGAATCTATAAATTGCCTTTGGTAGAATTGCCATTTTTACTATGTTGATCCTCCCAATCCAAGAGCAAGGGACGTCCTTCCATTTTCTGGTATTCTCTTCAATTTCTTTCTTCAATGCCTTAAAGTTCTTGTCAAATAGGTCTTTCACTTCCTTGGTTAGAATTACCCCAAGATATTTTATGCTGTTTGTGGCTATCGTGAAAGGTGAAGCTTCTCTGATTTCCCTCTCTGCTTCCATATCCTTTGTGTATAAGAGGGTGACTGATTTTTTGGAGTTGATCTTGTATCCTGCCACATTACTAAAGGTGTTTATCAGCTGTAGGAGTTCTTCGGTGGAGTTTTGGGGGTCGCTTATGTCCACTATCATATCATCTGCAAATAATGAAAGTTTAACTTCTTTTCCAATTCGAATCCCCTTGATCCCCTTATGTTGTCTTATTGCTATTGCTAGAACTTCAAGCACTATATTGAAGAGATATGGCGAGAGTGGACAGCCTTGTCGTGTTCCTGAGTTTAGTGGGATGGCTTTGAGTTTCTCTCTGTTTAATTGGATGTTAGCTGTCAGCTTGCTGTGTATAGCTTTTATTATATTTAGGTATGACCCTTGTATCCCTAATCTCTCCAAGACTTTTATCATAAAGGGATGTTGAATTTTGTCAAATGCTTTTTCAGCATCTAATGAAATGATCATATGGTTTTTTTCTTTCAGTTTATTTATATGATGAATTACATTGATAGATTTTGGTATGTTCAACCAGCCCTGCATCTCTGGGATAAAGCCTACTTGATCATAATGGATGATTTTTCTAATGTGTTCTTGGATTCGGTTTGCCAGTATTTTGTTGAGGATTTTTGCGTCAATGTTCATTAGTGAGATTGGCCTGTAATTCTCTTTCCTGGTAGAGTCTTTGTGTTGTTTTGGTATCAGAGTAACTGTAGCTTCATAAAAGGAATTTGGTAATGACTCTTCTGTTTCTATATTTTGAAATACATTAAGGAGTATAGGTATTAGGTCTTCTAGGAAGTTCTGGTAGAATTCCGCATTGAAGCCATCTGGTCCTGGGCTCTTTTTGGTAGGGAGGTTTTTCATAACAGATTCTAATTCTTCACGACTAACAGGTCTATTTAGATTGTTCACTTGGTCCTGGTTTAACTTTGGTATATGGTATTTATCTAAAAAAGTGTCCATTTCTTTTACATTTTCCAGTTTTGTGGCATACAGGCTTTTGTAGTAAGATCTAATGATTCTCTGAATTTCCTCTGTGTCTGTGGTTATGTCCCCCTTTTCATTTCTGATCTTATTAATTTGCATATTCTCTCTCTGCCGTTTGATTAGTTTGGATAGGGGTTTATCAATCTTGTTGATTTTCTCCAGGAACCAGCTTTTTGTTTCATTGATTCTTTGGATTGTTTTCTGTGTTTCTATTTTGTTGATTTCAGCCCTCAGTTTGATTATTTCCAGTCTTCTACTCCTCCTAGGTGAGTCTGCTTCTTTTTTTTCTAGAGCTTTCAGGTGGGCTGTTAAGTCTCCAATGTGTGCTTTCTCCGTTTTCTTTACGTGGGCACTTAGTGCTATGAACTTTCCTCTCAGGACTGCTTTCATAGTGTCCCATAAGTTTGAGTATGTTGTTTCTTTATTTTCATTGAATTCCAGGAAGACTTCAATTTCTCTCTTTATTTCTTCCTTGATCCAGGTGTGGTTCAGTAGTTGACTGTTCAGTTTCCATGAGTTTGTAGGCTGAGGGTAGCATTGTTGTTGAATTCTAACTTTAATCCATGGTGATCTGATAAGACACATGTGGTTACTAATATTTTTTTGTAACTGTGGAAATTTGCTTTGTTACCGAGTATGTGGTCAATTTTCGAGAAGGTTCCATGAGCTGCAGAGAAGAAGGTATATTCTTTCCTATTTTGGTGGAATATTCTATAGATGTCTGTTAAGTCCAATTGATTCATTACCTCCTTTAATTCTCTAATTTCTCTGTTAGGTTTCTGTCTGATTGACCTGTCCATTGGTGAGAGAGGAGTGTTGAAGTCTCCTACTATTAGTGTGTGCGGTTTGATGGCTGCTTTGAGTTTTAGTAATGTTTCTTTTACGTACATGGGTGCTTTTAAATTAGGGGCATAGATATTTAGGATTGAGACTTCATCCTGTTGAATTGTTCCTGTTATGAGTATAAAATGTCCCTCTCCATCTCTTCTGATTGATTGAAGTTTGAAGTCAACTATGTTAGAAATTAGTATGGCCACACCTGCTTGTTTCTTAGGTCCATTTGCTTGATAAGCCTTTTCCCAGCCCTTTACTCTGAGTAGGTGCCTGTCTTTGTGTTTGATATGTGTTTCTTGTAAACAGCAGAATGTTGGATCCTGTTTTCGTATCCAATCTCTTAGCCTGTGCCTTTTTATAGGTGAGTTGAGAACATTGACATTAAGTGATATTAGTGACCAGTCCAGTCACTTTTTTAGTAGTAGAGTTTGTGTGTTTCCCTTCTTTGAGTTGCGCTGGTGAAGGGTCTCTAGATGTCTGAGTTATTGTGGTCATTGTTGGACTCCTTGGTTAGTGATTTTCCTTCTATTACTTTCTGTAGAGCTGGATTTGTGGCTACAGATTGTTTAAATTTGTTTTTATCCTGGAAAATTTTGTTTTCTCCATTTATAATGAACGAAAGCTTGGCTGGGTATAGTAGTCTGGGCTTGCATCCATGGTCTCTTAGTTTTTGTAGTACATCTATCCAGGACCTTCTGGCTTTCATGGTTTCCATAGAGAAGTCCGGTGTAAGTCTGATAGGTTTGCCTTTATAAGTAACTTGGCCTTTTTCCTTTGTGGCTCTTAATATTCTTTCTTTATTCTGAATGCTTTGTGTTTTGATTATTATATGGCAAGGGGATGTTTTTTTTTTTTTGATCCAGCCTATTCGGTGTTCTGTATGCTTCTTGAACCTTCATAAGTACATCCTTCTTTAGGTTGGGAAAGTTTTCTTCTATAATTTTATTAAATATATTTTCTGGACCGTTGAGTTGCACTTCTTCTCCTTCTACTCCAATTATTCTTAGGTTTGGTCTTTTTATTGTGTCCCATATTTCCTGAATGTTTTGTGATGAGAACTTGTTGGACTTGCTGTTTTCTTTGATCAGTACGTTTATTTTCTCTATGTTATCTTCAGCTTCTGAGATTCTTTCTTATATCTCTTGTATTCTGCTGGTTATGCTTGTTTCTGTAGTCTCTATTCGTTTACCTAAATTTTCCATGTCTAGCCGGCCCTCTGTTTGTGTTTTCTTCTTTGCCTCCATTTCAGTTTTCAAGTCTTGAACTGTTTCCGTTATCTGTTTGATTGTTTTTCCTTGGTTTTCTAGGGTATCATTCACTGATTTATTCAATTCTTCAAACTTTCTGTTATACTTCTCATCCATTTCTACAAGGGCATTTTTTACATGCTGTTTAAGGGCGTCAATCACTTTCATAAAGTCAAATTTTTCTGCTTCTTCTTGGTTAGGGTGTTCCTGTCCTCCTGTTGTGAGGTCGCTGGGTTCTGGTGGTTTCATGTTGTTCTTCAGATTGCTGGGTGAATTCTTGCATTGGCGCCTGCCCATCTCTTCCTCCGAATGCTCCCCCCAATGATGTTTCTCCTGGTTTCCGGAATGGGTCTCCGTGCTGCTTGGGAAGCTCTTAAACACAGGGCCTGCCTTGCTTGCTGCAGGCAGGCTATTGAGACAAAGGAACTACCACTCTCCCGGTTGTCCTCCCGATTCGGAATTGGTCCCAGCGCCAGAACAGGCTGAGCTGGGAGATGTTATGTGGCCAAAGAGGGGAGGGAGGGTTCTGGATGCAAGCCCAATGATGTTTCTCCTGGTTTCCAGATTGGATCTCCGTGCTGCTTGGGTAGCTCATAAACAAAGGGCCTGCCTTGCTTGCTGCAGGCAGGCGGTCCAGATGGAACTCCTCAGCACCTAAACAGGGCTGCCTGGTAGCCCAATGCTCCAGGGACAAAAGGAAGAAAGTGGCAGGCGGGGCGGAGTCCAGGAGAGCACAGGAGAGCCAGGAGCACAAGCTGGAAGTGCCGGGCTCCCTTACTAGGGACCTTGAGTCCTGCCCGGCAGGCAGGCACTCACCGCTCTGCGTGGGTAGCCTTAGTGTAGGAGCTTAAAACTGTTCTTGAGCACTGGTCCTAGCTTACAGCAGGGCAGGGTTGGGGGGAGGGTGCTGGGGGGCTGGGTCGTGAGTAAGAAAGAAGGCCCTGCAGAAGGAGCTGGGGGAGGGGGGGTTGTGCTCTCCCCTGGGACAGACCACCCCTGGATAGCACACACTCACCCGTCCAGATGGAACTTCTCAGCCGATTAACCCATTTCTAATCATCTGTGTAGCACCTCAAGGTGGTGGCTTACTGGGAAGATTCTAACCACCTTCCTTCTTGGGTAGGAGAAGCATGGCGTCTGCCTCACTTCCCTTCTTCCCAGCATTCTGTTCTGTCTACTCCACCCACCTATGTTCTGACCTATCAGGCCAAGCAGTTTCTTTATTAATTAACCAATGAAAGCATCACATAGACAGATGGCCCTCCTCCATCACACAATGATCCTTACGGACTTCAGTGGTAACATAGGCCATGAACATCAACTCAGACCCCTGTTGCAGCAGGACCTTGGACCCAGACGTGGCCCTCAGCGACCAGCCACCTTTCTTATCAACCCACAGTGTGCTGGATCCTCCCTCATGAATCATTCATCAAGATATTTACAATTTCCCACAGACTTGCCTCCATGCCAGTCTAAAGGAGGCATTTTTTCCACTGATGTTCCCTTTCCCCACATAACCCTAGTTTATGTCAAGTTGACAAAGGGGTGTGGGAGTGAGCAGTACAGAGTGAAGGGAATAGAAATTCAGAGCACTATGGAGGTAAGACTTGCTTTGTACGGGCTAAAGAATGGATGAAGCTTGCAACATAAGAGTGTAAACACACTTTAAAAAAAACACATTCCACATTTCTACCACATGACACCTAACGTAGGCCCAGCATTTTTAAAACATGGGTAAACAATCACATAAAAATTTAAAGAATGTTTCAAAACTAAAGAAGGGTGGGGCTGAAGAGATGGCTTAGCAGTTAAGAACACATACTGATCTTTACTTATTTTTCTATTTATTCATTTTGGTGTTTTGAGAGAGGGTTTCTCTGTAGCTTTAGGACTTGTCCTGGAATTAGCTCTTGTAGACCAGGTTGGCCTCAAACTCACACCGATCTTGTAGAGGACCTGAGTCTCAGTTCCCATTACCTATATCAGTCAGTTCACTAGCTCCAAAGAACCTGACTCCTCTGCTTTGTGGGGATACCTGCACACATATGCACATGTATGTGCATGTGCGCGTGCACACACACACAATTAAAATAACAAAAATTAAATTCTTATAATTTTAATATAGATTAAAAAGCTCTGTCACACACACTCAGATATGTCAATGATTTTGTTCTTAAGGTTTATACACCTGACAAAAAATACATCCTTGGCCATTTGAACTTCTGTTGAGAATTCTCTGTTCAGCTCAGTGCCCCATTTTATAATTGGGTTGATTAGCCTTTTACGGTCTAGTTTCTTGAGTTCTTTATATATTTTGGAGATGAGACCTTTGTCAGTTGCGGGGTTGGTGAAGATCTTCTCCCAGTCAGTGGGTTGCCTTTTTGTCTTACTAGACCTGGATGGAGGTGGGTGGTCCTTGGACTTCCCACAGGGCAGGGAACCCTGATTGCTCTTTGGGCTGACGAGGGAGGGGGACTTGATTGGGGGAGGGGGAGAGAAATGAGAGGCGGTGGCGGGGAGGAGACAGAAATCTTTAATAAATAAATAAATAAATATACATCCTTGGAGGAGAAAAGAATGGACTCCATGTTCTGAATTTCAACCCCCCCTTCTAAAGCACTAGATGGCATGGAAGTAAGACAATACCTTACAGATTCCTTTGTGCATGCATTCCATTTCTGCCCCCATCTCACCAAGAGAGAAAAGGAGCCCCTAAAGCCATTCTGCCTTCCCTTCAGGACTTGACTGCAAGAGCAAAGGTCCACTGGGAATGCTGCTGCTGCTGCTGTGCTGTTGTTTTGTTGGTTTTGGTTTTAGGGGGGTTGTTTTGCTTTGTTTTTCTTTATGTGAAACCACACAGGCAAATGTCTTCTAAGCTTGGCTGAGGAACTAGCCGCACACTGACAACCGTCTTGAGTGACAGCTTGTCTTCTTCAACAGCTTTTCAAAATTGAGGAAGGTCATCCCTTTTGAGATTTCCCTCAGGTTAGATTAATTATCTTGAACAAGAGCCTGGCCTAGAAGACAGTTAGGGCCTCCTAGATATCAGGGGATTTTATGACCTCTTACACATCAGGAAACCTGTCACCCATGAGTGCAGCTAACATCCCTCATCAGACATTAGATCCAAAACATACACATCAGTTCATTGCATTTCAGGTCCATGATACTAGGAGGGCATGACAACAGAGGATTTGGGTACCACTCACGGGCACAGCCTCCAGAAGACAAAAATTAAATATACCTTGTTATTGACTTTTTGATCTTGCTTACATAAGCACAACCCTTCCTTTCTTGGGTTGTAATAACCCAGCATCTCCATGAGGCTTGGGATAATTCATTAACATTAATCAATTTCAACACCAGACGTGGGGAGAAGGGTAGAATGCATAACAATATTGCTGTACCTGTACTAAACCTAGTCCAAGATAAGAATCTTAGCCAATGAAACACAGTGAGTTCTAGGAGGAAAATAATATATAAAAATATATATTTCTGTTATAGAAAAATGAATGACAATTATTATAAATATCTACATGGATCTTCACACATGCATGCATACTTACACACACACAAAGGGGTGAAGATTCTGTGAGACAGCAAAATTCATTTCATAAATTACTTGGGATTAAATCTCTTTAACCCAAGATAAACCTCAAACTCCTCACAACTTGTTTGTTTGTATTAGAATAAAGTGCTTTTTAAATTTCTCCTTCGCAATAAATGGTCTTGTTGGATATTCTGCTGTGTGCCATGTACCAGTAGAGGCAACTGAGGTCTTGGTGAAAGGACCTCCTTGAAACAATGACTCAGGGTCTCATGGCTAGAGTACAGAGAGGATGAAGCCTGAAAGAGTTCCCCAGCTTTCTGCTGTTGTTTTTCTCCACTGCATCACCCTGCCCTAAGCAACTTAGGGAGAAACCACTTCCAAGAAACAGAAGGCCCAACAAATGCAGGTATCACAGGCTCAACCAAGTGTCATATCTAAGTTCAGAGTAGAAATTATCTCACCAACTCAATGCTCAGGGCTAAGCTAAGTTTGATTTTTTTTTCTTTCGTATTTATTATACCAGTTCATCCTTTCCAGCTACACAGCCATCATCAGCTGGAGCAGAAGAAGCACTCTTTCAGCCGGACCACACAGCCTGTCACTCACTGACTCAAACCCACCCATTTTGTGGTTGCAATGTGTGGACAATGTGAGTACAATGTCATAGTATAAAACTCTCAAAGCTATGCCTCACCTGTTATCATAACAGACAATGAATATTTATTCAAGTTTCAAATTGCCTAATTTTATTTTTGAAGAAAAGTCTTAATAGTGGACCTAAAATTTCATAAGGACTCCTATTCTATTTATCTCCTCTCTCTCTCTCTCTCTCTCTCTCTCTCTCTCTCCCTGTCTGTGTGTGTCCTAAAAGTCATAAGTTGCTCATCAATATCATGCAAAATACCTGATATAGAATTTAATGTTTATCACAAGGTAAATTAATTTACTTGTGTTTATGTGTGCAGGTGTGTGTATGTCTTCATTTGTGCAAGTAAGCGCATAAATGTGTGTATGCACACATGTGGAGGTCAGAAGTCAATCTCCAGGTAACTCTTCTGAAGCTGTATAGCTTAGTTTTGAGACAATGTCTCCGACTGTCCTTGAGTCTCATTGACTATGGTTGATTGGCTGCCTTTGGGGAACCTTCTAACTCCACCTTTCTAGAACTGGGATTATAAGCCTGTACACCATTCTGGCTTCTAAAGTAAATGTTCGGAATCAAATTCAGGTCCTCATGTCTGTCTGCTAGGACCTTACCAACTGAACCACCCTCCAAATCCAAGAAACTTGAACACCAATTGCTATGTGTTTGGCAGAGAAATGAGCTGACAAGTCTTAAAAACAATGGTCAACTTTATGATAAGAACTTATAAAATCACTCATTTCTGTTTAAAGTTAAAAGAAGACCAGAAATTATATAAGGAAATGCTATGTTGTGTGAATATAGTCAGTCATTTTAAATCCTTAGGCCAAGGAAAGTCTGATTGTTTAAAGAATGGTAGGACTGTAGCCAAATGGTTTCTGGATCCCATAAAAGCCTGACCAGCTCCCACAGAAAGTGCTTCTACACCAAGCATACAGTCTTCCTGATAACCCTTAGCAATAGGGTGTCATTAACCAGTAAGAGAGCCGGCCTGGTATTCGGGTAGTCAGTTACCTAGTGTATTGAGAACACAGAGGATTTCTAGAATGCAAGGGAATCTGCCATTAAATGGGCAGCCCCAGGCCAACTGGGATGAGTCTATCACTCTATCATCACAGTGGCCCATGTTACCCCAATTCAGCCCCACCCCTACCCACTGTCTCCACTCTTGCTTAGTGGGAAAGAAATGAATACAGATCCCTGTGGTATATCATCAGACCCAAGACTCCAGTGATTACCTGCTTCTACAAAACTCCTCCTACATGTTTGTAGCTTTTCATTACTGCTTTTCATACAGCAGCTGTTTCCAAAACTGAAAAGTAGGAACACAGTTCCTGAGATGCATTTGGCTTAAAACTGTCCTTCAGTCTGACCACCTGCCTCATAGGAGCAAGACACATTTAAATGAGCCTCATCCCACCCTCAACAGCCACAAGACAGATGTGGCCAATGCATGCAATTTGTTTTGGCAGTTTGGGCACAAACTTAATTATGATAAAGCCATCCTGTTTTTTTTTTCTCACTCACCTCCCTTCTCTGAGTGGATCACACTGATAAAGTGTGATTTAAGTACTTTTTCAGTAATCCTAATAATTGACCCGAGGAAATTAAAATAATATTTTCCTGTTCTACTTGTCATAACCTGTTGAAAAATCTTTCAAAACGTGCTACCGTGGGGAAAAGAGAAATCTTATACACGTATTATTGCTGAAATTTCCTGGTTCTTTGCCTCCCAGAAGAGCAATGCATGAAATATTTATTCAGAAGTGGAAATATTGAGAATTAAATGAGTTTAAAACATCCTAATTATTTTATGGGCATTTCTCCACTGCTTAAAGAATCTCCAAATTATCTTTAGCTCTACATAGGCTGGGTAGACTGGAATATTTTACTCACAAAGGAGAGAAACTCTCGGATACCCAGTTTGGCTGATCTGACTCTATTTAAATAACTCTCAGGATTAATTGGCTTAGGGTTGAAGAAACAAAGCTTCATGAGACCAGAAAGCATCCAGTACTTCACTTAGCAAGCTTTTACTCATCACTCAGGGTATGCTAAGTGCTTTTCTAAGTGCTCTGACCAGCGCATCTGCCTTCAAGGAAGTTCTGTTCTAGCAGGAGTTAAGGATGCCTTCCTGCATAAAAGGGATGGCAAATGAAATGAGGGAAGTGAGGACAAGTAGAACAAGCTTTTTTTGTCTTTTTAAGACTGTAACATCTGTATGAGGGCCTAAACTGAGGGAGGAAAACTATTCCTCCAATGCCATTGTCATGTCTTTTTGTTTGCACCTACCCAGATCTATGAGTGCTCAGTCGCTCCTCCACATCTGCTGCTAGAACTCTGGAATGTGGACCCGGTGATGTGCTCTGAGAATTGGCCTTTCAGGTGCAGGCAGCACCGACTGCTCTGACAATTTTATTCCTTACTCCCTCCTTTATGAAGCTTTCTTGTCTCTGAAGCCCTGCACCACATTACAGAGAAAGCTTGAGAGAGGCTCTGACTCCCCCTCTTATTATGCCTTATTCCCAGGCTGACCGTGCTTCTTCAGATGTGGTTTGTTTCCATTTGTCTTCTTAAATATAGAAATGTGGCAACTGAACCCTTGTGCCCCCACCCCACAAGACAGTAAAGGCCGTGACATAAAGAAAACCTCCAAAATTAAATCAGGACATGATACTGAGCTCGAATAATGGTCCCCAAAGATACTTCCAGGGTCCCAAGACTTGAAAGTGTAAGTATTGCCATCCGTGAGAAAACACATATGATGAAATTAAGAGTCTTGAGATGGGAGCTTTTCCAGGATTATCAGAGACACACAAAATATAACGCACATCCTTGGAAGAGGGAGACAGAAAGAGATTCAGCCTACCAACACGAAAAAGCACTGTGGCCATGGAGACAGAGAACGATGTGTTGAGATAAGCAAGCACAAAACAATTATAAGACGCAGACTAGACTCTGCCCTCGAGCTTCAGGGAAAGTTCGGTTTGCCTGAAATGTTGGTTCAGTGTCATGATTCTCACTTCAAATTTCTAGCCTCAAAAATTGGTAAAGTGTAAATATCCATTGTTTGAAGCCTAAGAGCTACAGGAAAATGATTCATGTGGTTTGGCAAGCAGGTGAAGAGAGCTTTTTGAGAGGATGCTTCGGTTAGGATGGAGCGCCAGTTCCTCAGTCAAACCCAAATCTATGTGGTAGGACGAAGAAGACTGGCAGATGTAATTAAAAGCTCCAAATTAGTTGAAGTTTAGAAAAACTTTTACTCTTGTGAATTAGCTCAACCAGTTGGGAGAATTTAAAAGCACATATGAGGATTTTCCAAGAGATGAGGGGGAAATTTCTGCCATTAGGGCCGTCAGCCTTTGTCACCAAGTTCTATAATCTTCCTGGCAGCCTCTGAACTATAGCTTCAGTTGGTGCATGAGGGTCTCAGCTTCCTCTGGCTGCCTGTGTGAAATGCTGACTATAATCAGGTGACCAGCATTCACTCAGCTGACATTCTGGCTGCCCTGTATTACCTAATCTTCACAACAACCTTAAGAGGTAGGAATCAGTATGATTTCATTTTATAGGGAAAAGCACTTACACTTAGAGGGTCACCTGAACTGTTCAAGATTGCAGAGAGGAAAGAAAGTAGAGTTAACATTCAAGTCCAGGCTGTTTTATCCCAGAACCCACTTCCCACCTATACTCATGCCGTAACTCCATACTAATTACAGTGGGAAAATAATCTCAGGATTTCTGATCCTCTTATTAGGAAGAAATAGCAAGCAGTGACTTTGTCAACAATGAACAAAAGCCCCATCAATTTGAGACATTCAAAACAGAGCTGGATGCTTTAGAGGAACCTTGTTGTCGAAGTTGCTCAAAATGGTCTCCACCCTTCTCCTACTAGTGAGGTCACCTGGCTGATTCTCCGTGATGCACTTACTTCTTGGAACTGAACAGGTACTGGAGACAGCAGGGGGTGGAAGAGCCTGCTTCAAAGACACAGAATGTTAGGAGACAACACTGGGCTTCCAAACACCTATTATTCCCTCATGTTCATGAGAAATAAAACTCCATTAGCATTATCCACTGGGTATTCACTAACATCATTGTGTAGTAGGGGGCCACTTGTTCATTCCCAGCTGCCCAGACCATGAAATAATCACACAGAAACTCTATTATTTAAATCATTGCTTGGCCAATAACCTAAGTGTCTTGCTAGCTGGCTCTTATATCTTTGGTTAACCCATTTCTATTAATCTGAGTATCACCACGTGGCTGTGGCTTATCAGCAAGGTTCCAGCACATCTGGCTGTGGCTGTGGCTACATAGCTTCTCACTGACTCTGCCTTCTTTCTCCCAGCATTCAGTTTTCCCCACCTAGCTTTATTCTGCCTTGTGCAGGTCCAAAGCAGCTTCTTTATTAACCAATGGTAGTAAAACATATTCACAGCATACAGGGGGAATCCCACATTATCATCAAAGTAAGATTTTCACATCTGACATCATAAAACTGGGGCCACTATAAAAAAATGTATTTACCAGTTGAGAAGCTGGTAAAAATTCACTCAATATTCTTCATGCTAGAGAATTCAGCATAGGCTGTTAAGTTCTAAGGTGGTCAAAGGTAAAGATGGAAACTTCTCAAAGAGCCAGAAGGGCTTTAAAAGGGAGTTTCTTCACCAAGGCAGTCCTCCCCCTGCATGATGGCAAAGAACATGAACTTGGGAATTAATCAGAGCAGGATTCCTGGTTCAGATCATTAAACACAGAACTTTGGACAGTTACTTAAGTTCTACACACACACACACACACACAAAATAGCACGATTGGTTTTGGTTTTGCATCATTATGTAATACAGTTTATTTAATCAATTCAATGTAAAGAACATAAAAATCAGCAAAGACATCTTGGAATCTCACAGTCCCAAGATAACTGACACTAATGTTTGCTTGGACAAGTCTGCCAGCCTGTTTCCTCCCAAACTAACCTCATCAGTTAAATAGATCTGAAAACAAATAGTCTTCCTCAGAAGTGATGAGCAGACACACAAGATCAGTCAGGCAAAGCATTCGGCACAGGATGTAATTAACGATGCTCCCCTACACTGGTGTGAGTGGCCATTGAAGTTTGCTGTGATGGTCTTTGGCAAAAAAAAAGTTCCACATCCCAGGAAACCCTTTGGCCCCAGGCCAACTGGCATGGTTAGTCAATACCCATGGCATCAATCTACAGGAAGAACAGTGCACTGTCATGTTCACAGGAGTACAGTTACACTCGGCACACATAACAGTGGCTTTAACCACAGGCAGTCATTGTGTGGGTTGCTTTAATTCACTTTCATTATCTGACACAGGTCTGTTTGGTCCAGTTGTACTAAGTGGGGAAGTCTCAAAGTCAGCAGTCAACTTCAGAAAGTCACTGTCCTTGCATAGAATTATCATTCTCCCAGAAACAGTTCTGAGCTCCCATCAGACGGCACTTCCTTCCTGCTCGTTTCCTCTTAAAGCTGAAGAAATGAGCACAAGCTATCTTTGGACTCACCAAGGCGTTTACCTCTCTCGAGAAGCTGAAGAAAGGCTAAGCACTTAGTACAGAACCACCCCCAAGGACCACCGGACCCCAGCTGCCTAATCAGGCTGAAGGTGTCAATCCAGCCCCACTTCATTCAGCCTTTGAACTGCTGCCCTCCCTGTGCAGGCACAGCACGACGCAAGTTCCATCATCATAGTACATGTTCTGCTTTCAAAAACTCAGCCTGGTTCTGAGTCTCACGGGATTAGAAGCAGCAGAGATTAGAAAGGTGTTTTCTTCACCACCAGGGAACCGCTGATCTTTGTTCACAGTGGGGGCCAGAGAGACTTCCCTCTTGAGAGTTACATGACACTTTCTGAGCCTTCCCTTGAATAGACTACTCAGTAGAGACATACTGATAAATGTCTCAATGAAATTTCCTTTAGCTACAATGTGTCTTAGGCTTTCTAGTTAAAAGCTTGGGCCTTCCATCATCTAAACAAGAACTAGTCAACTTCCCGTGAGTTATGGTCCTTCATCTCCCTTGCTTCCCCATTATTTTTCACTTGGTTTCTCTCAATTACTCTTCTCTGTGCTCCCCTCAATATCCCTAATTATCTTGCCTCCAGTGTATTCAAACCTTTGGACTAACAAGTGCTCGGAGCTATTTGCTGCCTCCTGGGAGACCAACTGAAAAGTCATATAGTCATTTGGCTCTAGTTATATTTCAAATAAACCCTGGAGAAGCTGAGACCAAGCGTAAGTCTCCAAGAGTCTCTAGAGTCCTGATTACATACCTTGAGTTTAATGTGCTTATGTGTGTGCGTACACGCATACACACACACACACACACACACACACAGGCATGCATGCACAAGCTAAGGTACAAATAGCATTATGTGAACCATAAAAACAATTTCATTGTCCTTGTCCTCATCTGATCATGTAAAAGTTCACCATTTGACAAAGGCTACCTGCATCATCATTTGTGGAGATCTGCTTTTATGAACATGTGCAAATTCAGCACATTCTAGGCATAGTGCTAGTGAAAGACCCCAGCTTAGCTGCTGTACTGCCATTTTGCAAGGTTTTCACACAAACAAATGTAAGTTCAAGGTAAAGTCGGTACTCCTAGGCAGCCAAAACAGAATATCTGTGGTCAGACACCAGGCCTAGGAGGGGAACGGACAGTTCTGGGAAAAACTACATGTGCCCTAGATAGGGCCAAGTCAGCTATTATTATCAGATCTTCATGTCCCCGAGGAACTTGTCCCCAAATGAACCCATTGCCTCATTCGAACTGACCAATGGGATTCCTATAACCATGCTTCTACTTCTGTATGCCTGCTCCGCCCTCCCGTTTCCATATAAAAGACCCCCTGCCCAGCCTAAGGGCACGCTAGTCTTCCAAAGAGACTCTGACGCCCGCAGGTACCTGTGCATCACTCAATAAATAACCTCTTGCCGTTGCAGCCAGTGGTCTCGACTGTTCCTTGGGTTCAGAGGTCTCCTCCTGAGGGAAGGACCACTCTGAGGGTCTTTCACTAGTCCACTGTTTCTGATACATCCTTGACACTATGGCTTCCCAGAAGATTCATGAATCCCTATACTACAACAGCCAATACTGACAAGTGGTTGCTGCTCCATAGTGTGAGATAACCTACCCAGCACTTCCAGGCCCATCAGAATATACGAGATAGAAAGCACTGCAGTGAAATAGCTTGCTGATGTTCTCCTCTTGTAATATAGTTCTTCTATGAGTCTGTGGAACTGAGCTAGCCAGACATCAGAGGGACTGGCAGCCCATTCTATGTCTTCACTACCCAAATGACCAAATATGTGTGAATGGGTCAATATCTTCATGTACAGTTATCCCTTGAGTTCTAACCCTAGGTTTCATCTCAGACATATAGACCTTCAAAAAGTACCTTCATGTCCCATTGCCTCACAGTCATTTCTCCCAACAAATGGACAAAAAAAAAAGTCTGTGCATTGGTTCTACTACATTGCTGTGAGACAATGGGCTTTTATCCTGTCACTTGTATTATTTTTAATAAAATGCTGATTGGCCAGTAGCCAGACAGGAAGTATAACCAGGGTAACCAGGCAGGAAGTAGAGGCGGAGCAACAAGAATGATGGGAAGAGGGACGAGCAGTCTACAGATGTGACACAGCCACAGAAAAAGCAAGTTGTGACTGCCTTGCTGAATAAGGTACCGAGCCATGTGGCTAACATAGACAAAAATAATGGGCTAATATAAGTTATAAGAGTTAATAAGAAGTCTGAGCTACTAGGCCAATCAGTTTATAACTAATGTAGACCTAAGTGTATTTCTTTGGGGCTTAACGAATACGGGAACCGGGCAGGATGGAAACCTCAAACAACACTATGTTTCTACACATAGGTATAACTTTAAATGACCACATCACAATAATTACTTTCAGATAGCACGGTTATATACAACAGGCATTTAAAAAAATTAATGGGTTACAACACAATGTAAAAGAACCCATTCTTCTAGGTACTTCCTGACATCTGAAATCCACAAAACTGCCAAATATACCAGAGGACATATAAAGCCATCACAAGTCCAGATGAGGGGCACTATGCCACACTTGCTAATGTGGTTGCTTTTATGAATTTTCCCAGAGCACGAATCCTAAGATTCCTTGAACCGATATAAGAAATCAACCATAATGGAATACAGAATTAGTACAATAAGGAAAATGGCTAAAACAAACGGATCCTGACACCACATGAATGGCTTTTTATAGGAGAAAATGAATTTTGGAGAAAATATGGAAATTAACAATGAACATGAGTTTAGTAGTCAGTCTCCATCCAAAGATAACCAAGAGTACCACTGAAAATGCTAGTTGAAGAGAAGACATTTCAGTGCACCTTGGTGTAGGAGGACGTTTCCCACAGACTCCTCAGGTTACTTAGCTTGTATTTCAGTATCAACCGTCCACATCTTTGAGAGGTATTTATTGCTTTAGTAGCAGTAAGACTGAACTTCATGGGAATCCTGAACTTTATCAGTTGGGGTAAAAAAAATTAATCATCTTGACACTGTATTGAGCTGTCCCAAAAAACTAATGCCACATTTCTCAGCTACCTACAACTCTGCAACCTTAGCCCAAGCAAGGCTGGACCAGTAGAAGTGAAAGCATGCACCCTCTAATGGAGCAACCAAGGAGGATGTGTGGGTATGGGGAAGATGTGATCATTAGACCCTTCATCCTGTCTTGGTCTGATAAATGCCTGAAGTGTCAGGTCACCTACTTGAGTTTTCCTTTAAGGAACTGAAGAGTCTAGTGATATAAAATTAAAATACCCCTTCTCTCCAAACCCCATCTTCTGCCCTATTTTATTTATCAATATAGCATTCATCTCAGTGTAGTGTACATATCATCTCTTGATCTCTTTTCTCCAATGAAACATCCATAAGTCTGAGTTTGCATCTGTTTTGATCACCAAGGTATCTCCAATGCCTACTAAGTGTCTGAAACTAGGTAGATTCATGAAAAAATGTTTAATAGACAAATGGATGATGAAGGGTACATAATGGATGGCAAGAATTGTAGGACCTGAAAGGCTGAAAGGGAACAGAAAAACTTCATGCCAAGCCTCCTTTCCCTTACTAGCTGCACCTTGATGGTCAGAGAATGGCAAAGGAATAGGACATACATACAGATGGAAAGTTTGTTCCCTGGAAGAAAACCATAGATCTTTCTTACTAGGGAGAAGAGGAAAATGAAACTCATGGGGACACAGGACACAGGCAGCTTCCTGAATGGGTCTCTCTCTCTCTCTCTCTCTCTCTCTCTCCCATGCACACACATGTGCACATGTGCTCGAGCACTTGTGTGCACACACACACAGAGACAAACATCACAAAACTAAATTATGTCATGTGATATAATAGTTTCTCTCCTTGAGTGGTGATTATTTTACAGTGTATTACATATGCCAAAACATCACATTATATTTTTTCAAATACAATTTTTTTCAGTCAATAAAGCTGAAAGAGGGAGAAATAAAGATCTTGAAATGGCTGAAATGACCAAGTGACATCATAAGTATGGCCCAAGCTATACTGATATCAGGATTGGTACCACTGCTTACCAAGTTATGGCTTTGATCAATGCATCTCAAACCCCCTGCACTACTACCAGTTTCTCATCACAAAATGATAATGACAGTAGTACTTGCTGCATAAATGTCAGGGGACTAAGAAAGACTATACGAGGGACTTACACTGCCAATGGCACAAGAGAGGGGCTCAAGAAGTGTACACTTCCATTACTTAGGTGTAATATTTCTCTTGATGGAACAGAACTGTGTCGATGATGTCAATGAGAAGAAATGAGCTGAGTTAAACCAAAACGGCTGATGTAGGTGGGTCTTCTATCTATCTGTTGCTTTCATTGGTTAATTAATAAAGAAACTGCTTGGCCTTTGATAAGGATAGCAGCTGAGATAGGCGGAGTAGACAGAACAGAATGCTGGGAAGAAGGGAAGTGAGGCAGACGTTATAGTTCTCCACTCCAAGATGGACGCAGGTTAAGATCCTTCCTGGTAAGCCACCACCTTGTGGTGCTACACAGATTATTAGAAATGAGTTAATCAAGATGTGAGAATTAGCCAGTAAGAGGCTAGAGCTAATGGGCCAAGCAGTGTTTAAAAGGGGTTGGGTAAAAAAAAAAAAAAGAATACAGTTTCCGTGTAATTATTTTGGGTAAAGCTAGCCGTGTAGGAGCTGGGCGGTGGGAAGTGGCCCGCAGCTCCTCACTACAAACAGCATTAGAAAAAAGCAACACATGAGACTGGTTGAAACTTTCTAAGGTCCATGAACTGGAGGTTTGGCTTTAAATTTAGAAACCATAGGAGAAGAAACATAAAATGATGTGCAAAACTTAATTGACAGGGGATCTCTAAGCCCTGATAAGAAATTTGGACTTCACTTCAGGGCTATTTTAAGCAAGAAAATAATGTAATCCAATGTTCATTACATATGTACAGTATTTTCTGTTGCAAGTCAAGGTCTCCCAGGAAACAACATTAAGTTGCATGTTAGCTTATAGGGTAATGTGGAATGCTCCTCTATATGCTGTGAATATGTTTTATTACCATTGGTTAATAAAGAAGCTTATTTGGCCATAGCCAGGCAGAACAGGACCAGGCAGGAAATCCAAGCAGAGATACAGGGTGAAAGAAGGCAGAGGTGAGGGAGACACCAGCAGTCGCAGGAGGAGGAAGATTCCAGAGCATTACTGGCAAACCATAGAGTGCATGATGATACACAGATAATTAGAAATGAATTAATCTGTATGTAGAGCTAGCCAGTAAAAAGCCTGAGCCATCAGCCAAACAATTATAATTAATATTAAGCCTCTGCTTATTGCATAAGCAGATGAGGGGACCTGCGTGATATCGGGGAGAAACCAGTTCAATGGGACCAAGCAGGACAGAGAAAAGAATTCCAGCTACAGTACGGTATTTGTAAATGGGTGCCCAAGGGATCAACTCCTGATTGGACAGGGGAGGAAAACAGGCTGCAATGCCTTCTGTGTAATACCACACACAGTATAATACGGAACCATTTCAGCGATGTCGCAAATTGGGGCTGAAGTCTAGGACATGCACTGCATCACCCATCCTTCAAAGAGGATCACTCTGAGCAAAAGGACTGATTTTAGATTAAACAACCCAAATATCGGGGCAATACGTCCTCCATGGAAGGGGGTTCTGGGAAAAGCATGTGCATGTCCAGTACATCTTTCCAAATAAACACAGAGAATGGCATTATCATACCAAACAGCCAGGAAACTGAGCAGAGAGAGTCCTATATTCCTATATGTATGTCAGTATAACACACACACGCACGAGCTCTTTCTCTCTCTCTCTCTCTCTCTCTCTCTCTCTCTCTCTCTCTCTCTCTCTCTCTCAAACACACACACACACACAGTGCCTAAAACAGAATTCCTGGGAGAAAGCTTCATCCTTTTATTTTGACTAGGTGCATCCAACAGTCCCCCAGGCCTCCCCAGACTTTTTGAATCTTTCCTGCAGAGACTATTTTATTTATTATACCTAACCACACCTGCAAAGAAAATCAGCCCAACCATGGAAAAATGAGAAGCTCAGCTAAAGATCTTCAAGGCTCCTCAATATATTTCTTACTCATTTTCTGAGGCAGAAATCTCCACTTATAAAATTCTTACAGCTCAATTTGTCTTATGTCATTTTTCAGTATTTCCATTTTTAAGTAAACACATACACACGACAAATCATCATTTTCTCTGATTAATGTGTTCAATTAGTGTCAATATTAACTTGTGCTGCCTGACCCATAGCAGTGAATAAGCAGACACTTCAGCAGGAGCTACCTAAATGTCCCAGTAGTAAATTAGCCTGTCACCAGCATCCAATGGCTGGCACGGAGGATGACTTCCCCTCTTTGCTTGTGATAAAGAAGCCTCAATGAAGCTGATTCACTGAAGTTTGCAAACTTATCAGAATAAGCAAAATCACAAGTGACATCTCAGAGGAGTGGGACACAGCACCAGTGTCAGAACTAAAATTCCAGACAAGATTGAACAAGACCACGGACCTCAGGAACAGACATTGGAGAGTTAGAATACTTTGAAGACAAGATACCCCCTTCCTTCATTTCTCCAAATGAGGAGAAAGTGAGATAAGAAAGGCAGGCAGAGTTAATGTCTCAGATGTGCAGTCTGCTAGGGGCAGAGATGCAGGACAAGTTTCTTGGCACCCTAACTGGGAATCCTCCTATACTAAGAAGAGTAGAAATGGAGCATCAGGATATTTACCGCAGTTGGAAGCATTTCAAGATACATCTCAGCAGGAAGTTCTCAGAAATGTATGATGGTCATTTTCATTTTATTTTATGACTCATCAGTCAAATGCTGACCCCACAACCACCAATCCTCTTCTAGTCTATGGATTATTTAAAGCTGGGACATAAAGACTCATAAAAGAAGGCTACTATGTCAGAGAAGGAGAAATAAATCATCCTGTTCCATCCAAGACCCAACAGAATGCATGCCCCCACTCACCTAGGCCTTTGAAGAGCATAACCTTATCACTTAGAAGCTGAAATTAATACAATCATTCTTCATCACTTCACCCTCAAGTGTTGCTCTGATTACCTGATCTCATCTCCATTAGAAGGTTCAAAAGGACAGAGATGTGTGCCTTGGCTGTTCTCCTGTACTCAGCACACAATAAAGTCAAACAGGAATATGTGTTGAATACACACATGATAACTAAATGGGCAATTAGAAATCACGATAATTATTAGCTAGTTTTTGTACCATGCTTCTTTGTCTAACCATCAAGTACATTTTTCTGCTTATTCCTGTCTCCTCTCCCCACTGCTCCTGGTCCCCTAATCTTGTACATGATATTTGTATTTATACCCATTTTCATATAACTAGCCAGAGACAGAACTAAACTGAAACACTAACTTTCAGGACTTGTATCTCTCTTCATGTAACCACATTACTCATATGCCCTTTGAGTAATCTCCTTTGGACATACATGTCTATTTACATGGTATTTTTTTCTATAAATATGTACCCATAATAATTTCCATAATGTGGAAAAAAAGAGTAGTCTCAAAAGTACATTTGTTTTGTGGGCCAAGAAGTTTTATAAGTTTTACTAGGAAAAAAAACTAAAGCCATCAATAAGTGTGAGAAATGCTACCTACTATGTGACCCCAGTGGACATTTGCAATGTTCTTTAGAACCTTGGGCTCCAGGTCATGAAAACTAATTTCATTTTGATAGATCCCATTTCACCAAATTTATTTGATCAAGGGAAACTTCTCCTGAACCAAACATCCATTCATACCACTTATAACTAATATGTCAAGGCACAATCGAGGTAAAGCTGAGATAATAACGCTATGGCATTTCTTCGGGAAGTGACTCACATAAACCCTGAGGCTGCGCAAAGAAGGAACTTCCACCTCAAGAGCAAAGCTACCTCAGCTTTGAAGGTACACCAGGTTACAACCTTAGCACCTGAGACAAGGGTCAAAATCTGGGAAGAGAGGTATTTTGCTGACAGAAAGGCAATAATAATCCAGCACTGTCTCTTGGTTCTTAGCCATGATCCTGTTGGGCTAAAGGTGATACTTGCTTGGATCTAGGACTCTCTTCTCCTACTAATCCTTTGGAAATCAGGATATATCCCAAAAAACTCAAAACCAAGTGGGTTGTTATCTTGAAATTTGGACAATGTGTATGTTTTATATCAAGTGATTATTTTCAAACTAGAATTTCCTATTTCCAATCATCTGGTTTCCTTTCCTAGAACTGCAAAACAAAGAGTCTCCTAAATTCACAACATATATGTGATGTCTTTACAATATCTCAGTCTCTGCTCCTCCTCTTTTTAGATATGACCTTGGATGTGCTCATTAACTACTATGTGCCACATCTTCTCATCTGTAACAAGAGTTGTTCTAGGACTATTTATAACATGAGAAGTATTCATACTGATGTCTGGTGTGTGTTTATCAATAAAATAGCTATTCATTTCAGCCATCATCCTCATCGTTGTTGTATTTACTCTCCCTGAGTGACTTAGTTTCCAATTTTTTACTTCAAATATTCCCTTCAAATGGAACAGAAGTAGCATCCCTCCTTTAAAGTCTAAATATCAGAAATCATAGAAAAAATATATACCCTAAGAATTAGGTCACTAGTTAGTAAGAAAGGAGACAAATGAACAATTGCTTGAAATAGCTATGGAATTGTAATAGCCTTAAATAATAAATTAATTTGCTTAAAGTTCTCTTAAATTGCCAGTTTCTATCCACAAGATTCATTGGCACCTATAAAAAATTACAATGGGGGGCTGGAGAGATGGCTCAGCGGTTAAGAGCACTGACTGCTCTTCCAAAGGTCCTGAGTTCAATTCCCAGCAACCACATGGTGGCTCACAACCATCTGTAATGAGGTCTGGTGCCCTCTTCTGGCCTTCAGGCATACACGCAGAAAGAATATTGTATACATAATAAATAAATAAATAAATAAATAAATAAATAAATAAATAAATAAGTTGTTTTAAAAAAATCACAATGGTAGCAAAATGGTTGAGTGTAGTCAGATTTTTTTGGGGGGGGGAGGCCATCTCAAAAAAAAATGACATAAAGACTTATAGTAAATTATGAAAGCTAGGCCTTAGCTTAGGCTAGTTCCTAACTAGTTCTTATGACTTAAATGAACCAATTTATATTATCCTACATTCTGCCACATTGCATTATCTCTCTTTCATCTTGCACCTTTTTTTTTCTCTCAGTATCTGTTTGGTGACTCATGTTTCTCCTTCCCAGAGTCCTCTCTGTCTCCAGAAATCCCACGTAACCTCTTCCTGCCTAGCTATTGACCATTCAACTCTTTATTAAACCATTCAAAAGGCACCTTGGCAAAGATATATCTTCAGATTGTACAAGATTATTTCACAACAGTTAAGAGCAGAAATTATCTTTAATCCATCATTATCTTACTATTATCTTACTATTCTCTTCAGAACAAAATAATAATATCCAAAACTTTACCATGCACCATAGAGTGGCAATAACAGCCACCCAGAATATTCCTGGGAGTGCTAGTCTTCAACAAGCATGCTGATATATGTATCTTGTGTCTGTACTGACCATAAACAACACTAAGCTACACCAAGCTAAGCATGCAAGAGGACCACAAACTAGGCCAACATAATATGACCCTCCTGAGGCTCAGAGTCTACTCAGGGAGAGTCAATTAAAACAAGATATTTTAGCAGGTGGCATAGAAGCACAGATACCATATTTGAATATATCTGTTTCTATTTGGTGAATAAGAACAATTATTTGTCTCTCAGAATCAGAAAGGCAACCACATAATGTTTTGAAAGGTCTAATCATATTAACCTCTCCTTAGAATGGCATATGACCAGCAATTCACTTTCTCCACCCAATTCTTGCCTTCAGGGCAAAAGTGATCACTAGAATCTATGAGACTAGTTTGTACATTCTATATTCTGCATTAATGAATCACTGATATGGTATGCTGACTCTCTAAAGTAAGTCTCCCAAGGTCACATTCAAGGAAGACCTGGTATTGTTCCATGTAATGCAGTGCAGTAGTGATGAAGGCTGCATAGGATGTTCTTGCTCAAGGAAAAATAGGGCTAACCTACAGATTTTCAAGTCCTAAAAGAATAGTGAAATGAAGATATGATGACCTTATTTTCCACACCAAAAACCAGGACACAGAGTCTAACAAAGGATCTTTTTTTTTTCACTTCTGGGAATTAAACTGTCTGAGAGATGTAGCTTAAATGCCAAAATTCTGGCATTTCTGGGACATTGATGGTATATGGAAACAAGAGAAAAAATAGTTGAAATCAAGACTGCCCTGGAAAACTCAAGAAATAAATGCTTCCCTAGGAAAATGTGCATAAATGACCAAACCTTAAGGTCAATCTCTGTTAAAAACGAAGATTGGTGGGTATCATGATTTCTGAGTTCAAAGAGTGGCCCAATGGAACCTGATCATCATCAGGTACAGAAAGAAAGACCAAAAAAATGTATTCTGTAATGTAATTAACTGTCCTAGCTTTATCCCACTTATCATTCTGAGAGTGCTGTGTACTTTGTAATGAAAATAACAATATATTATCCTAATCAGTTGTTTAAATGGAAAAGAATAAGCAGCCATGTTTTCTGTCAGGCTCTTTTAGTCACATGCATGAGAGGGCCACTGAGGTTAACTAGACATGAGGCATAAGCAGACAAATGTGCACAGATTGTGAAGACGTTCCTCCTACTTTAGTTTCAATACAAACAGAAACTGATTAAGACTAGCAGAGGGCCTAAGCCTCAAACTTAAACTCTCAGGAGAATATCTGATCGTCCTTCTTGTTTTTTTATACCAGTTCACTCTGATTGTGACTCTAGTAAACCATGTCATGAGCAAGACTCTACCTACTGTTGCTAAGATGTGACTATAGACAACTTAGCACTGTGAAATAATCAGGCAGAATCGCCCCTGAGAGAAAGTAACAAATGCTTAAATGTCAAGGACAATTTCATGTCTGTTCTTGTACTCTGCTTTCACACAGATATTCCAGGGGTTCACACAGGTCCCTGCAGGAGGCACCAGTCATGATTTGAAAAGTGTTTGTTGCGTGTCCCTTCATCCTTAGAGTAGATGATGAACTATGAGCTCTGTTTTTGCAATATATGGGCTGCTGTGTCTCCTTGCTTATTCCCTTTTAAGTCACCAAAAGGTACAATGTCTATTGTAAACTGTTCATACCCAATTCATATTATCTCATCCCTTCCAAACAAAATTCCATATGTACCTGTATAGATTCTTGTCACTCACTGTCAACTGACATGCCCTGGCTTCAGATCGTACCCGTTCCTCTCTAGCCTAGTGTAACATAGGTCACCAAGAGTTAAGGCCTACAGAATTAGACCCCATCAGTGATACATGGGAACTGATAGATAAACATTTTCAGGAGTGTGTTCTACACAATCCCACAGAAGGTTCATAACGATAGTGAGCCCCAGTTGGCTACAATGATAACACGCTCACAAATGTATCCTTCATTTTCTGGTCTCTCTGTGTCATTTCCTGATTCCTTGGCCCTGGTTTTCCTGTGACACGTGTATACACACAAACACACGCACACACCCCAAAATGAACAAACAAAAAAATCTAAATTTGCACTGCAATTGTTTGCCAAAAGAATAGTTTATTTGCCATCCAAAATCTGCTGACATCAGCCCACCTGCTGCAACTGCTCTTACCATATGATTTGTTTTGACTGCTTCAGATCATAATCCAGACACCCAATGCATCAAGCTATTCCATCATCTCCCAGAAACTGTCTTCTTCCCCCACATCTTGAACTCCCTGACTTAGCTCAGTGACGTCGACAGCGATAGTGCTAATGTGACGTACAGAAACACGCATCTGGGGCCCAATCAGATTGTGAATCTCTGAGCTTCTGTTCTCTCACTTATCAAGGGACAGCATTTAGGATTGCTGAGAAGCTTGAATGAAATCATTTTGTAGTGTTTGAAACAAGTCACATAACAGGTGCGCAGTAAATGAGGCATGTGTGACACCTTGGGTAGTTGGCAGAAAAACTGAGAATCCCTCTCCTTATATAAATCAATTTATATCCAAGGCCTAGATGCTTATCCAGCCACTGGAAGAGCCAGTGAGAGCCACCAATAAGGGTTATTCAGCTTCTGCACTTAGGAGATGAATGTTGCTTCAGCCCTCACCTTTTGCAGTCTCTTGTGGCTACACCTGACTCAGAAGAATGCGTGCTAGTCTTCTGCCTTCCAAGTCTAATATGAGTGTGACTCCTGACAACTTACTTCTACTGCAGAACCTTGAAAGAAAAGAGCTTAGAAGTAACTTCCTTGGATTTTTCATGGAGTAGCAGTGACTACAGAAAGGAGAGGTGATGCTAGCTTAACCTCAGATACATCAAAATATTTTATGTACAATGAGTGCACCATATAAGCCCCAGTCCACATAAAGGAAGGAGGGTAAGTCTGACAGATTTGTAAGTATGAACCATGTCTCCAACTTCCAGTGTTCATCAGATAAACTTTTTTGGATTTGGTTTTTAAAGACAGATAAACATTTTTTATGAGTATGTGTTTTGCCTGTACCACATGCATGCCCGGTACCCTCAGTAGTTATAAGAAAACGTCAGATCCACTGGAACTAGAGTTTTGGACAATTGTGAACCACCTTACATAAATGCTGGTAATCTAAACTAGGTACTCTTGAAGAGAGCAAATACGTTTCCATCTCCCCATCCCTAAAATTTTAAATGATTCAACTGGAAACACCACTCTATTAAGCAGCATCTTGAGTAATGTTTCAGTCCAATCATCATATCAAAATATAACATCTTGGCAATAGATCAGATATAATAAATATTTTTGTTTCCTTATCATTAAAACAAGAGTGTCAAACAAATCAAGAAGTGGGTTCTTTCATTATAATGACTCATGACTACTCATTTCTTGTTCATCTTAACAAATGTCCTAGGGAAAAATGAAACATTATATGTGTATCATTTTCATCATTTTAAACCAATATGTTGCCGGGCAGTTTTGACACATACATTTAATCCAGCACTCAAAAGGCAGAGGCAAGCAGAGAGTTCGAGGATAGCCTGGTCTGCAAGAGCTAGTTCCAGGACAGGCTCCAAAGCTACAGAGAAACCCTGTCTCAAAAAAACAAAAAAATTAAATTAAATTAAACAAAAAACAACAAAAAATCCAATATACTTAGATTCCTTTAATTGGTATCTCAGGTACAAGAATTTTTTTTTTGTCCTGGTGCTCTCTCTGTGTTGTGAACCTTGCACCTAATAGATACTGAGTAGTTACGTGTTGCAGGGAGCTAGGTGATTCATATGCATTTTGTCATTTAAACTTCTTCACTGCCATAGGAATAGTACTTCTCTGATCATTTTCTGATGAAGATACTGAGATTCCAAGAGTTAAACTGCCCAGCCCAGGAGGCCACTCTTCTAGGAGAGAAAACTAAAATGTAAAACCTCTCTACAGAGACGAAAGCCCATAGTTTTATGTGCTATCGCATGCAATTCTGATTGCAGTACAAAGAAAAGATTGTCGACATACTCTCATCAGAGAAGGGGGAGGAGAACTACTATTTTTCTATTCTTAATTCAACAGTCAAGAAGCTCATGCGCAAAAATAAAGTATAGTCTCATTCATTCTAAGTTTTCTGTCATTTCCAATTTGACCTTTTATTCCTATGCTCTTGCTGAAATATGCATGTACAATCCCGATGACTGATGACTGATCATATTATTAAACAATGCCACATAAGTATAAGCTCTGTCTTTATGTCTCTTAGTCGTCTATTTGAAATCATCACCATGTAAAACTGTCAGAGAACATAGGAAGTAGTGAGAAGGAAGACAGAGTCCTCTAATTTCCTGGACAATTTAGTATTTTGCTTATAAATTATTAATTTCCTGATTACTATGCATATGACTCATGCATATCCAGAGTGTTACCTCTTAAAAGTACGATAAGAGAAAAAATATGCATTGTGACTATGTGATAAATAATGCACATTGATCATAAGCACCCATCCTGAAAACCTACTAGAGATATAGATCTGACTTTAAAAGGGAGTCTGCTGCTGATGGGGAAGAGTGACTCACCACCTTCAAGAATAATGAAAACAAAGGCAAACTACGTGGGTCTCTGAGCATCCCAAGGACCAATGGAAAAGAGTGTGTACTGAATGGTGTCGTGAAAATCAGATTGCATCCACTTCTATCAGTGAGCTGGTGACTTGTAAATCATTAGATAAACCATTTATATGGAATTTATTGGGCTCTAGGACATCTTGCCTGTCATCAATAGCAAGTATATCTACAGAAACTATATTCGAGGAGTGCTTAAAGATCTAAGGAGGTGCTATCTAGTGACCTTGGGGAAAAATGTAGCTGTCCCATCCAAACACAGTTTTTACTGGAGAATCCTGTTGCTTTCCGTTATACTGTCCTTATATTCTAAACTTGTTACTACTCCAACACTTATATACACATTATATAGTGAACTGTTTGGCCTATATCCTCTGTAGCATGGACCCTGAACAACCACCCTTTTCAGCTTCCAAGCTATAGCTCACCTTAAATTTACCTTGTTCTGGGTTTCACACTCCATCATAGCTCTTTTCCATTTTCCTTGGACACCCATAGCCTCTTCCTGTCAATGCTTGCTTTCTCCTTAGCTTATACACTATCATTGTACTGCCCTCTGACATGGCACCTTGCCCCAGCTGGAACTTGTGCTATTCGCACCAGCAGCTAGACTAAATCCTCAAGGCCCACCCGAGAATCTAGTCTACTGACAGACCACACACTTAGCTATGTTCTTCATCATCCATGACCGCAGCTCCTTGAATATGACTTCTGGGGGTTTTATGGCTAAAAGCTTCCATTTCACTTTATGTTTGCCTATGATGGATTTCGTCATTGTTTTATGCAAATTTTATCATGTTCAGTTTCTAGATGAACCCTTAACTTTTTCAATCACGATATGGTTCTCCTGTGAGTTTTTCGCACTAAATGGGACTGTGTCTTCACACAAAATGGGAATGTGTCTTTCCCGCTGATTGAAATATCCATCTGTGCCCTGGTCTAATAGACCATATTAGTCACACTATATACATTTGAATTGACTCGTCAAACTTTCCAGGGGTATCAAAGCATCTCTCTGAGATCCGTGGGGACTGCTCAAGTCTACTTGGGTCCTATAAACTCAGAAGCTGGTTGCATTCTGTTCTTTTCACAGGATTCTTTAGCAAATACACATCTTTAATCTGATCCCTGTTAGATATAAATTTACCTAACACTAGGAGTGCTCAATAAAGCCATAGAGAAACCAAGTAGTTTGTAAACTTTTACATACACACACACAATTTGATTAGAGTTACCATACTTGGAGGATAATGCTTCTCCCAGGAGCCATAAGTTGCCAGATAAAAAGCCCAGTGCTAGATGTGGAATTCCTCTTTTTAGTTTGTTGGTCCGAAGAGTCCCAGAGATCCCAACAATGAAAACTATTGTTATCTATATTGTTTGCCCACCAGATCCTGGTGATAAGACGCTGTTCCTGAAGTGTAGTGATTTAAAATAAAATGGACCCCAATGGGAAGGTCAGTATTAGGTGTGGCCTTGTTGGAGGAAGTGTGTCTCTGTGGGGATGGGTTTTGAGGTCTCTTTTGCTCATACTTCCCTCACGGTGACTTTCTCTTGCCTACAAGATGTAGCACTCTCAGCTCTAGCACCATGCCTACCTGCACACTGCTTTGCGCTCCATCTTGATAATGGATTGACCCTCTAAAACTGTGAGCAAGTCACCCAATTAAATGGTTTTTAATAAGATTTGCTGTGATCATGGTGTCTCTTCCTAGCAATAAAAACCTAACTTGAAGATATGAAGGCATGAAGATACCATATACTTTTGTCATACAACATGGAGAAATCAAGCTGCTTCTGACCTGGGAACTTCCTCTGACTAACTTTCATGACATTGAAAAGCACTGTGCAAGTTACTAGGGAGTAATCAACAATCTTATCCAGCAAAGAACCACACCAGCTACAATAATGGTCATTCTAGCAAGCCTATTGATGCAATGTTGCTATGACTGTAATGGAGTAACTAAATATTTCCAATTAGATCTAAGGCCCACTGCAGAGGAGGAATTCATGACTATTACTGTAAATCTGTCCTAGAACCTATGACTTTGTAGATCATAGATTCTAGAGGTAAACCTACTGTTATTATTTTCCTTCATTGACATTATATAAAACTGCCTGCTAAATGTGTGGTTTTTATACCCATATATTAGTGCAGTTTTCAGTCATCCTCAGGGAAGCATCTTTATGTAGAGGAGGATAGTTAATACTGAAACACACAACTGATCTGAGTGATCTGAGGAATGAATGCCAGAGGTTGGGGAGGACCAGACAAAAACACTATCTTCTGGCATGATAGGACCAATGCACTCATGAGCTCACAACAGCTGTACCTGCCTAAATAAAGACCTACACAAGATAAAGACAGTCAACACTCCAGCATGCATGAGAGACAGGCACAGGATCCCCCACTCCTAGCTAAGAAGGTATGAGCAGTTAATGACTGCTAGGGGTAGGAGAGTCAGTTTGTTTCAGGATTATGGTCTCTGGTAGACTGGCTGTGCTCCAGAGAAGAGACCCACACCGATGAATATATGAAGAGCATTAACTAAATTCAGTGGGTTGCTAAAAATTTCAACAGAAAACGTGAAACTGAGAGAAGGATGTAAGAAAAGAATTATCAGGGAGGAGCCGTAGGAATGAAGGACAAATCCATCAAAAGACATTTTTGGCATATATGAATTTCTCAAAGAATAAGTTAAAATACTATATTAAAATTATTTTCTGTACTCTTTCTCAAATATAAATGTTTGTATCTGTGTTTCACCAAAACTTTAAAAGAGGTAACAGGACAATTTTAGTAACTAGAAAGACAGATAAATCCCTAAATGTCTTAGAAATTTAACAAAAAGATTACTTCTTTTTCTTAAGGATTACAATCTAGATTTGCAGCTATTCCTTTCTTGATCTGTTTGATCATGTCATGCTCATTCTTCCATACAGAGCCTGCTTGTCTGGCTCCTAACACTATCCTCACCCTGTTGCAGATTATTTCGGTGCCTTCATTCATTTCATTCTTGTGCCAAACCAGTGCAGCTTCCCTACTTTTGAAACCTGGCCTACCAAAGAAGCACATTGTACATAACTCTTTATAGTAGACACTGCAGCATCTCCTAACTTGGTGTCTGCCATTAGCCTTACATTTGAAATAGAGTACACTTGATGGTGGAGTTGGAGCTTGATATGGGCACAGGTGTCATGTTGGAAATGACAGAGAAATAACTTTCGGCAACAACAAAGAGTTGTCAGTTACTTGTGTATGAACCTTCCCTGAAAGTCTGGCAGATCTTCATAAAGGCCATGAGTACAACGTAGTCAGAACTGTTAAAAGCAGAGTCCATATCTTATACTTGAAAGCATTTACTGGGGGGAATTGCTTTACCTGCCATAACCAACTGGTACAACAAGAAGCTCCTCATCCCTCACCTGGACAAAGTCAACCCAGTTCCTCCAACAACTGTAGGCTCTCAAAACATTGCTAGCTTTTATTTATTGATAGAGCTGTATTTTCATAATCATAATACAATATACTGAGCACATATCTCTTAAAACAGTCTTTAAATAGAATCACAGTCTTACTGAATCACATCCGGTCCTAAGGCAACAGCAATGCCATCTTGTGAATCACTCTGCATTAACACTATAAAATCTGGCACAAACTCGGAGCTTCACTTGAAGGGTACAGATGGAGCTTTAGCGCCTATGGGCCAGTTCATCAGGATACATAATTCCAGGGTTTAAAAAAAAATGCCAAGTGAAACTGGTTCCAGAAAATGTTCTTTTGTGGGAATCTGACCACAAAGAAACTAAAGCTTAGTTTTCCTCTACATTGGAAAGAGGTATTCTCTGATAGAGACTACGGCATGGCTCAGACACACATGAGGAGGAAAATAAGGTATCTGCAACAAATCTAACCATGCATATTAGTCCTAGGGGCTTCAGTAGTGGCCTCTATGAAAAATCTTACCATCCTACACACAAAGTCCTATTGAATCTGATCTCATCTCAATAAACACTTGATTAACATTCAATGTAGCACAACAACAGGAAGAGAGGTTTATAAATACTGATCCTTGGGCAAAGGTTGCCTGAAGCGTGCCTCTTGGAAAAGACTACAAGATGAAGATTTTTAATCAGGAACTCTGTTGAAGTCTGCATATGGGAGGAAGCAGAGCAAAGTGATATGCAGTCACAAAAGGAGTTTGTCCTGCTTTTAAAGGCGAGGAGCTTGTACGAACTCTTAGAGTTTTCAAACAGAGGCAAAGAAGTCCATTTTTTCATAAAACATAACTAGCCACTGAAAGATGAGGTGGCTCTCTTCAACTATGGACAGTTTCCAAACAAGAAGGCTTTGAAATCAGACATCACCAACATTTTCAGAAGCTAGGAGATTGGATGCCTCATCTTGAAAGGCAAACAGGAGACCCAAGCAGCACACCACAGTATGCAAGACATCAAAAGGAAGTGTACAACAGTTTTCATTTCAGGGTTACAAGAAGGGTCCAATTATTTCTCTATTATACAGCCCAACCTTAGAACATTTAGGCAGCTTTGAGACTCTAAAATGAATCATTGCATTTCCAATTGGAAAGTGTAAGTTTTAGTTAGTCAATACAACTAATTATTTTTCTTTGAAGGAGATTTCTCAAAATACTCCTCTCAAGAAGTTGGAAATGTCTTGCGACAGAAGTGAGATAAACTATGAAGCCAGTTCTATATAGGGTACTTTTCCTTTCTCGTCAGGATTTCCCTAAAAAGACATCCTCCTGCATATGAAGCTAAGTGTTTCTCTGCAATAACCTGAAATCACTGAGACTTTTTTATGTCCTTCTGTAGAAAAAAAAATGTCTGGGAAAATCAAGTAATAATGTTATTAAACAGAAGCTATGTCTGTTTCTATGATGAATTTTCTTCATGCATTATCACCCCAGCCCTCAAAAAACTTAATGAGACACAGATTATTATTGTCATCATTATCCACAAGAGAGAACTAATTTACAGAAAAATTAAAATAATCTGCTTAGTCACATAGAGTATATATGACAGAGCCCAAATCCCCCCCAAAAAGAAATGCTGCCCAAAGCATACATATAGACAAAGTTATTATGGATGACCTCCATCTGTCCTCATAGACAACCCCCTCCATCCTTCTCCATCTGCTCTGTATTTAACGTCAGTGACTTCTATGAACTCCATCACCTAAGTCCTATTATCTTATTGCATCTAGTTCAGTTGACTAAGAAACATTAGAAGCAAGAAATCAGAATGCAAGAAGAGTATGCTGCCTGTTTTTACTCTGTTCAAGATCACAGCTAGCAATCACTTCTTTTCTCAAACAAAGGTTCCTTCTGTACCGAGAGATGTAACTGGGTTCTGATAAGCAGTCCTCCTCTAAACCACTGTTGCTATTGCTGCGATAATTCTCCAACTCTTGTTCAGTTCCCTTAGCTCTCCCTGAAATTTTATTAGATGCGTTTAAGTTTCTTGATGGACCTGAGCATGGGTCTCAGAGACAGTATCACATGACATACATATAAAATACTCACTTAAGAATTGATGATTACAGCTGGGTGGTGGTGGCACATGCCTTTAATCCAGCACTCGGGAGGCAGAAGCAGGCAGATCTCTGTGAGTTCGAAGCCAGCCTGGTCTACAAGAGCTAGTTCCAGGACAGGCACCAAAGTAACAGAGAAACCTTGTCTCAAAAAAATAAAAAGAATTGATGGTTACTATTTATTTCCCATTGATAATAATTATAGATACACAATAAATAGAGCAAAGCAGGTAAATAACCAACCTAGAAAACAGTGTTGGCTCAAACGTTTGACTTACCACTCCAAGGATTTAGGTGGAAGGATGATGTACGTGAACACAGTTAGATGGAAATACAGATAGCGCCTGTTCAAGAACCTACTCAATTTGAGGAAGGTTAACTTTCACCCTTTTTCTTGTGACCATTCATTTCTTTTATGAAATGATCATTCATTCATTTATGAAGAGCAATTGTTTCTAACAAGTCTCTGGTCTCTTTAGTTTAAAAGCGTGTTTATTTTAGGTAACTGAGCTTTTTAGATGAGTTCCACCACCTCTGCATTCCCTTGAAGACAGCGTGATGTGATGCGACATCGTGGGGTGGGATGGAAAAGGTTTTCCTATTCTGCTTCAAATGCTTCCATATGTTCATTATAGCTGCTTCAAAATCTGAGAATTGGAATCAATATGAACAAGAGATTCAGATAGTCAGTGCTCACTGCCTTCCTTCTAGGGGTAATATCAGTTTAAGGACACTCTGTTGTAGCCCACTTCACATCCCTGAAAAACCCTTCTACCAGAATAATATGGAACTGTGGATCAGAATAGTTTCTTGATATCCTACATGTCAACATAGGCTAAAGGAAGCCTAGGACTGACTTTATTTTATGTCCATTGCCTGAGCATCTCTCCCCTAGCCACTTTTTAAATTTAACTGGCTGGGACACCAGCTGACCTGAGAGATTATCTAAGAAGTATTAACTCTTGTCAACTAAGCCAGATGTCAAGGGGTCAAAAGATATGACTCCTACTCTGGGACTTTATCACTTTTAAAACTTATGTCACCTTTTAAACTCTGTGTTGCCCTTCTAACTTTCTAAGGCTTGGCAGTAGGGAAATCGAAGAGAACACGGCAACATCAAGTCTAGCCACTGTCCTTTCCAGGATGCTTTGCCAGTTCTTACTCTCAACACAAAGTTTGCTGTTGCCTTCTCCATAACTGGTAAGTGCCCTCATGCCACTATTAAGTCTCATCTTTCCTTCCACAATAGCCATGTCTCCTACCAGAGTCTATGATTTTACCTTCTCAAACTTCAGACCCCTGCAGTTATCTGAAAATATTAGACCCAAAAGTTAAAAATTATATATGTCTGACTGGTATGATAAAATCTAATGCCAATTCTTTATGTTCCCCCTGGGGTGTGACTCACTGTTTTTCCATCGTATCCACCCCCATATAAGTGTTTCAGTCGAGAAAGCCTCTCAGTTACATTTATTACTTTAGTGTCTCAGTTGTATCTGATAACCTGCATGCACTAGTAATATGATATCTCAAAGACTATGTGTGTCATTGCATCTTATTTCATCATGTAGGCAATATGTCATCTCTCATTAATTCAAGAAGATAATGAGACACTTTAGAAGAAAACCACACCCTGATATATATGTTATTATGTTATACTGAAGTAATTAGCATTTAGTTATTTTGCCAATTCTTACTATCTCTAATTTATATGCTTTATTATAACTTTGATATTGGAGAAAAAACTGTCTTTCTTTCTTTCTTTCTTTCTTTGGTTTTTTGAGACAGGGTTTCTCTGTGACTTTGGAGCCTGTCCTGGAACTAGCTCTTGTAGATCAGGCTGGCCTCGAACTCACAGAGATCCGCCTACCTCTGTCTCCAGAGTGCTGGGGTTAAAGGCATGTGCCACCACTGCACAGCTGGAGAAAAGCACTGTTTATGGATAGTTACTGGACAGTATCGAAACCTGAGAGTCTTGACTATATCTCTGGTAAATAGTCAAATTTTTCAACTCCCTGGCATCTTTCTATGCCAATACATGCTATGGGATAATCCTCTTTATACACTGTGAAGATTTGTTACTATGATTGGTCTAATAAAGAAGATGACCATCCAATAGTTAAACAGGATAAAGTTAGGCAGGAAAGCCAAACTGAGAATTCTGGGAAGGGGAAGGGCAGAGTCAGGAGTCACCAGCCAGGTACAGAGGGAACAGAAGATGAACATGCCATTCTAATAAGGGTACTGCCACGTGGAAGAGCACAAATACGAAATGTGGCTTAACTTAAAATGTAAGAGCTGATTATTAATAAGCCTGAGATAATGGCTAAACCTTTGTAATTAATATTAAGCCTCTGAGTGATTATTTGAGAGTTTTGGTTTTCTTTGATTGGTTTTTGTTTTGCTTTTGGGTTTTTTTTTAGGGGGATATCCTTTTCTCAAGATTCCAATACCGTTACTTATAA
Source organism: Neodon shergylaensis (assembly GCA_025134845.1). Classification (NCBI taxonomy): domain Eukaryota; kingdom Metazoa; phylum Chordata; class Mammalia; order Rodentia; family Cricetidae; genus Neodon; species Neodon shergylaensis. The sequence continues at coordinate 7,487,600 of JABTXL010001273.1, forward strand.
CAAATAGGACAAATATAACTTTGTCATAAAAAGGAAGCTCACTTCAGTAATAGAGCAAAGAAACCTGAATGGCATATTACTCTCTGGACCATGTTCAAAGGACCGTGACAGAAATCTTTCATTAGTACCATAATATTTCCATGATTGCTGGTGTCAGGAAGGAAAAAGTTGCATATGAGGTCTAAAGTTCCCTACTTGTCAGATGCTATTGCCCAGATTTTCAGCTCCACTGTTGATTGGAATGCTGCCTTCTGCTTCTCATACACCAAACAAATGGAAAAGGAAGCAGACGGGTAGTTTATAGGCTACAACAGCATGCTCCAACTAGAGTGCATGAATGAGTTTGTTACACTGAGATCACAGAACTCTGAGCAAGCTAAAAGGTCTGTTAGAGCTAATGAGGCTGTATAGATGATATCCCAGTGGGAAAATGAGGCAAATCTACATGAGTCATAAAATAGAATGCTATTCAAATACACTTTTCAAGCCACAAACAAAATGTTAGCTTAAAATGCTGCTTCTCTCTGGATGAGACCCAGAGAACGGAATCCTGAATCTCATATTTTAAAGAATGAAGGCTAAGCAGCTCTCCAAGGGAAGGATGAATTAGTTATGTTTCTCCTAAGCTCCATCACAGACACCTGCCACTCTGCAAACTAGCCAGTAGGGCTAGTTCATCATGCTTTTAGATGCAACTCTCAGACATGTCACTTATAATAGAACACTTGATTCTGCTATATACTGGGATCAGATATTTGGGCTTCCAGTTTTGTGTATATTTAAAAGAAGTTACAGGTTGGGGAATATTTGGACTACTAATACACACAGGGGGGTGGTTTTGTACCGTCATTCTCTGTGACAGAGAGATGTACTTGCTGGAGAGGCATATTCCTGGAACTGGCGAACAATGCCCAGGATTTTTTTTTCATATTTAGAACCATTTTGGCCACTCCATAAGATGCAACAGTCCAGTTAAATATCTCAGGCTCCAAGGCATCCACAGAGTCACAAGTCAAGCTACTAAGATAGCAAAAATGTGTAAATGGGAAATTCAGAATGCAAAATGCTGCAACCAAGTGATTCTCTATATCCAGTCAAATATTGAAAGAGTAGAGAGATCAAACCCAAGAAGTCAATTTGAGTATCCAAGTTTATGACCTGATAGCTCTATAAGCAAAATTTGGTAAGCAGATACAACTAGGTTAGAATAATATTCTGGAGATCTTAAAAGAAATACTGTTACTAAGGTTATCTGAAGAAGGACGCTTAAAAGAAATCCCACACTAGCTCTGAATTGGGAAATAGATGGTTATTTGTTTAGGGGTAGACGGACAAATCAGAATCCTCTGCTTGACGGAGAACAGAAGCCGAATCCAGCAGCCGGAAAGAGAGCAGACGCATGCTCTACATTGGCTTATACAGTATAAGAGGCAGGTAGCCACAAGCTGTCAGACTTCCTACAGCAGTTATCCATTTCCCCATCCCTTGCTGTTACCTGATACTTATACTGATCCACCTCAACCATTTTTAGTTTTAGAGAATACAGAGGTTCTCTAAGTTTTTATAAGTTTGTGTTATTAGGGATTCTTGGTTGCAAACAGTGTGATTCATTGTTTAAGTAGATGTTAACCACATGTTAAAGGATGCAAAATAGCTCAGCCAATGACAGAAGAACTGGAGCAATAGAAGAAGAACTCTTAGGCAGAAGCAGTATGGTCCGTAGAATGTGGTCCCTCCATTAAAAATGTCACTAGGTTCCCACACAGAAGCAAGAAGGCTCAGAACTGGGCACAGCAGGCTTTCTCACTTTACTCTGACATGACCACTGTAAGAACTTTCAATCCACTATAATTTAATCACTCATACCATGGAAAGCTAAATAATTTTAAAATCTAAACAAAAAAACATTTGCTTAAATCAATACAAAACCTTTCTCCAAGTGTTGGAATAATCATTTTAATTTAAAACAGGAAGACATCAAAATTACATAAAACCATAAAAAAACTAACAAAAGAGAATTAAACAAATATGAATTAATATACATAGAAATGGACTGGAGAAATGACTTAAGCATTAAGACATATAGTGCTCTTGTAGAGGACCCAAGCTTGATTTCTAATGCCCACCACTTGATGTTCACAACCACCAACTCCAGGGATCCAACACCCTTTTCTGGACTCTCTAGGCATCTGTGCTCTCTTTCTCTTTCTCTCTCTCTCTCTCTCTCTCTCTCTCTCTCTCTCACACACACACACACACACACACACACAATTTTTAAACACTTTTTTAAAGAGAAAAAAGATATAGCAGGAATTTAAGCTAAGAGTGATTCTTACCACTGATCTCTAAAAGTTGTGTTTCCAAGCAGCAAGGCAAAATGGGGAAGTCAATGTGTTACATGATCCCCCTTGCTTATTAAAGGCACTTACTGAGATTTCCAGAGAACAAGACCTACTTCCTAGCCTAAAAGCGAGCAGAACTTAGAACAAAGGTCCATTGAACAACAGCAAACTTGTAGTGTTATTTATAATGATTTTGAAAAAGCTTAGAAACACACTCATTCTATTTATGACCATATCCTCTATTAAAGTTTAAGGGATAATTTTAAACTTTAGTCTTGTGAAGGTGTTTTCAACTTCTGGATAATACATTTCAGTAGGTGGCTTGCTCATGAAGCGCTTTGATACCGTGATGAAGCCTAAAGGATCTGATAAAAGATCTGTCTCTAATACAGAAATGGCAATTCTCTCTGCAGGACTTTTGATGAGCAACTCATTACGGTAAGTGGCAATGACATAATTCCATGCAAGTTGTCAGGGGATGCTCAAGTTCTCAAATGAAGGTAACTTCACCACACTAAGAAAATGGACCAATGCTGTATTCTAACTTAGATACAGCAGTTCACTGTAGAAGAAGAAAAAGAGGAGTAGAATTTGTGTTCTTTTTCCCAAACACTCATTTTGAATTATGTTAAACACTCGAATGAGACTTCAATGATCCTGGCTGGAGTCCTGAATACACGAAATATGACAAGGAAGCAAAACTGGACAAAAACAGGCAATTCTAAGTCTCCATCCTCTTAGATAAGTTCCATGACACTGGTGACCTGACCAGTTCACCTAGACCAAAGAAAAAGGGGACAAGGCAGTGGCTGACGTGCACATGCTCTTCCATCAGACACTGTGTGTTATTTAACAACCTGCAGATCTCAGTGACTTCAAGCAACAACAGTTATCTCAGAATTCTTTGGATCAAAAATGTGGCACAATACTAGTTTGGAGTTTCTGACAAGGCTGAAGTGTCCCAAAGTCTTACGAGAAAACTGGTTCACTTCTAAGACCACTCATGCTGCTGTCAGGATTCAGGTCTTCATGGACTTTTTGTGAGGGGCCATCTAGTGGCATCCTGTGGCTCTCTGTCATAAAGATTTCTCCTCTGGCAGCCATAAAACAGGAGCTGAATTCATCTGAGCAAGGAGGGAGAAGTAGGATCATAACAGAACTGAGTTAGCATCTTTTGTAGATTCATGTTAGAGGTGACATCTTCTCACCTTTGATTTAACATTCTTCTTGTTAAAGGTAAGTAGCTAGGGTCAGCCTATTATTCAAAGAGAGTGCATAAGAGTGTCAACATCAATATGTCTATATTACTAGCCAATTCAGTAGCCATCAACCACAGGCATAGCTCCTGCAGTCTGAAGGCTAAACTCAGTTGAGTCAGTAAGGCCAAAGTAATTGTCATGGGTCTCAATAAAATGTAAATGAAAGGAGTCTTCAAACAAAATGAAACAATGAAAGCAGGGTTACCCTCACTATAACACTGTAGCTAAGATACAAGGGGTAGTAGATACTTATTCTTATACCCTCAATAAGTTGTTCTTATACTTTAACCAATTGCAGCATAGGCCCAAGAAAGGGGTCTTCCCTTTTGACACTCAGGAACTAAGGCAAAGGCTCCCAGAACTGAGTGTTCATCGCCTCCCTTATGGAGAATCCTTGAAGTGAAAAAAAATAGAAATTACTCAGAAATTCATCACCAACTGCCATCCCCTTCTTAGTACTGTGTCAGCCAAATTAGTATGATTTGACAATGTATATTTTTTTAATTTTTAAGTAAAAAACAAGTATTCATTGAACATCTGAAAACTATAATGATATTAAAAGCATTTGAAAATAATTCACTAAAATAGGATGTTACATGACAATCAAGTCATGTTCTGCTAAGCAAGATCTAAGAAGTCACACATCAGCTAGGTGTACTGGCACATACAACCCTGTACTTAGGAGGCAGAAGTAGATGTAGCTCTCTGAATCTGAAGCTAGCCTGGTCTACACAGCAAGTTCAAGACCAGCCAGAGCTACACTGTGTAACCCTGTCTCGAAACAAGAACAACAAAAGTTAGACATCTTTCGAATGAGAGAGGCAAGCCAAATTGGCAGCAGAGTGTATGGAGTTTGGGTTGGATCGTGACACTGGAACAGATCTAGAAATAAAAAAATCTAGAAAACCAGCTCACCTAACAATCTCAGCATGGCTTCAAGGTCTCATTAGTTTGGAAGAAGATTCTTGGAACAATGAAACAGTAAACTACTAATGGACACAGGTGACCTTGCTTGGGCAAACCATATGCCCCTCTGTGGGTTGGAGATACATGTCAAAGAAGCAGAGTGTAGCATCCTTTTGAGTTTTGTTATTTTCTGTACTCTTCCGAGTACAGAATTCAATGGCAATTTCCTCTTGACCCATCTCATTCTCGGTTTTCAAACCATTCATCTTATATCTCAGAGAAACAATATCTCCTCAACAACACTTGTTCTTGTTTTTAAATAGTCTTTCTTTTTTTTTTTTTTTGGTTTTTCGAGACAGGGTTTCTCTGTGGTTTTTGGAGGCTGTCCTGGAACTAGCTCTTGTAGACCAGGCTGGTCTCGAACTCACAGAGATCCACCTGCCTCTGCCTCCCGAGTGCTGGGATTAAAGGCGTGCGGTGCTAACATCTCATCATATTTTTTGATTTGCACAATATCAGGCATTTTTCATGTACTAGTCATTTTTGTCTCTCCTTTTAAGACTGGTCTATTCAGATCACTTGCCCATCTATTAACAATTTTTAAAATGAAATTGTCTGGTGCCATTTAACTGATAATTGATGTTCATCTGTCATTTATCTAGAAAAAGAAATCTTCCCATATGGTCTGTTAGTACAAAGAGAAAGAAGTCTAGGCATACCAACCACTGTAGAATGACTGACAAACAGAAGAGACTGAGAAAAAGGATCTGTGCTCTGGACTACTCCCCACTGATGTTCTTATGTTTTCCATGATTTTTCATCTTTTCATTTACAAAATCATAGGCAGCAAAATGATGCTTGTTTCTGACAATATTAGGGATATTTTAGTCCCTCTGCTTTATTCAAACACAGGACTAAAACTGATAACTTGGAAACTGTATCCTCTATCTGTGTGAACAGCACATGCCCATGAAATGATAACTTCATTTCCTTCTAAAGACTCCCCAATCATCCCTTTATAATTAACAAGCAGAAAGCATTCTGCCCCCTTCAACAGCAGCAAATCCGAAAGGAGACAGCAGATGCCACTTATCCTCCTGACTCTGGAAATCCATATGCACCTTTAATTTTTTCAGGTTACAGACAATATAGACAAATGGAGAGTTTCCATCAACAAGGGAAACAAGATAAGAGAGTGTGCCTGGTTTAAGATGGAGATGGTCTGGAGAGAGACTAACATGGCCAAAGGGAAAAAAGCTAGGCTTGAAGAGAAATGTCATCACAATGCTGTAAATATGAATTTGGTGAATTAAAATGTAAGAAATGAGTAGAGCCTCCCCAACAATACACTTTTCATGTTAACAATAATTTAAGTTGGATAAATGTACATTTTGAAATTATGTGCAGTAACTCCAAAATGAGATTTGGTTAGGTGATGACTGACAATTATTAGGAAAGAAGTATATATTTCTTAATTCCTCTTTAACTTTAAGAAAGAAATGATAAAAAGGATAAATCTCTTAGGAAATTTTGCAAATACCTAGAGGATAATGTGGATCCTGGATTTATTAGTCAACATTTTTAGATGTCTGTTATGTTCCATGATCTGTGGTTGGGTGATAGCAGTGTAACAATAAAAACTAATAATTGCTGGTTATTTTTTGAATGCTCACTGTTTGTTGCATACTAGAATAGGCATCATTGAATACTGCTTTCGTATTTCTTTTAACAACTGGAAGAAGTGGCTTTGAGAGGTTTCAATTGTTATGATAAAATAGCTGGACCAAATTCAACTTGGGGAGGAAAGGGTTTTATATCACTCTTCCAGTCCCACATTGCAGGCCATCACTGAAGGAGGTTAGGGCAGGAACTAAATGAAGCAAAAACCATGGCAGAATGCTGATTTCTGGCTTGTTCCTTATGGCTTTCTCAGCCTGCTTTCTTATAACTCCCAGGACTACCCACCCAGAGGTGGCACTCTCCACAGTGAATTAGGCCCCCCCACATCAATCATCAATCAAGAAAATATCCTACAGACATGCCTATAGACCAATCCTGTGGGCATTTTCTCAATTAAGATTCCTTCTTCTCAGATGATTTTAGATTGTGTCAAGTTGATATGAAAAGCTAGCCAGCACAGTAGATCATTTTGGTGATATTATTGAGAAATTTATATATGAGTGCAGTATTTATATCATTTCCACATCTTTCTCTTCCCTCCCAACTCTTTCATGTTCCCATATAATCCCTTCAAAATTTATAACTTCTTCTATAACTGTTATTGGTATATGTACACACTATATATATTACAGACATGTATTTAAGACTGACTATTGGGATTTAATAGCCTATCAAGGAGCTCATGCCTGAAGAAAACTCATTCTCTTTTGCTCTGCAGCCCCTAAATGATTGTAACTCTTCATCTAGGGTTTGGATCTTGAGATATTTTGCCATTTTTGTTGGTATATTTATTGGCATGGTCCATTATGAAGATATTTTTATGTAACTATATTGTTGAAATTTCATGGTGCAATATCCCTTCCTGTCTAGACGATAATATGGGATTTCCCTTTTCATGCTGTGAATACCATTGGTGAATAAAGGAACCACCATGGCCTGTTGAGAGGGCAGAACTTGAGTAGGTGAGGGAAACTAAATGGAATGCTGGGAGAAGGAAGGCAGAGTAGGGAGAAGCCATGGAGCCACCACTGGAGACAATGTGCCAAAACATTAGCTGGTAAGCCACAGCCACATGGCCGTACACAGACTAATGAAGATAGGTTAAATTAATATGTAAGAGCTAGCTGATAAGATGCTAGAGCTAATGGGCCAAGCAGTGATTCAAAAAATATGGTTTCGTTGTGATTATTTTGGGGTTGAGCAGCCAGTAATCCACAAGTGTCCTCCCTACTACAAACTGACATGCCAACATGGTAGACTAAAGTCCACATAAAACCTCAAAAAGCTTGGAAAGAAATCCTAGACACACAAAAAAAAAAGAGTTAAACACAGCTTCTTGGTAGCACAGCTTCTTGGTAGCCAACATTATGCTGGCAGCATGCCACAGCTCCTTTAAGAGAGGTTTTCCTGATTCAGCAGTATCAGGAAAAAAGCAGCAGTTTTGAAACACTGGCTTTCTGGGCCTTGCTGCCAGCACAAACTCTGATTTTTTTTTGAAGTCCAGCTACAGACTGCTACAACTTGCCAAAAGACCTCTAAATGGGTCACAGTGTTGAATAAATGTATGTAGGCTTGGAAGAGAGAATAAAAAGAGTAGAGAGAGTTATAAAAAGAGAAGTAAATGGCTTTTTAAAAAATAAAACAAAATCTTTAAAGAGACAGAGTACAGACAGTCATAGATTAAAAGGAGTAAAAAAAATAAGCCATGTAAGATGGAATATGCAAAGAGAGTCTGGATTATGTATACTATTGTGTTATCTTTGAATTTTTGGACTGCAGAGAGACATATATATATTGAAGGTATCTTGAATTCAAAATTTGACTCTAAGGACATGTTGCTTTAGAAAAGAAGTTCTTCTTTTGTTTCCACAGAGAATGAAAATCTGTGGCTTGCTTCCAGAGTAATATGGTTTGATGGATCAAGACCTTCTGAAAGGTTTCCTTGAACACCCCTCAAAAAAATTACTTCACCCAATAAATAGCAGGAAAAGGTTTGGACAGAACTATGCCCTTATTCCCAAATATTATCTATAAATGTTTATTTAAATTTAAAGGGGGGATATGCTATAGAAATTTGTACTGATATGGACCTTGTTTATTGATAAAAATTTAAGGTCAATTTTGTTATATGTATATTTCTGCTCTTGATTAAGGTATTGTGTTTGTGCAGTACATTTAAAAATGTAATGTAATATATAGTCATTTATAATAGTCAAGTTTATAGTCATGTTAGTTAGGTTTTCTAGATGTACAGGGATGTATTTAAGAAGATAGGTATTCTTCAAACCTTTCAAAGACTACAGAATATGACATTTTAAATGTTTAAGAACTTAGAACTTTTCATGACAATGAGACACATCTGCTCCTGGCAGCACCAATAACTTCAATAGGAAGATGGACATCGAAGAGGCTCCTTATGGAGTTGGTTAGTCATTTGGGCGAAAAACTGCTCTTGTCTGGACTGCTTGATGAACTGGACATGTAGGACCCACAGAGAAATGAAAGTCTCATGGATACTATGGACCTGGGGACTGAAAATTGAACGCCCCAATGGTACAGGAGAACTTTGGGTAACTATTCAGGCAGTGAGATGTCTTTGTCAATTCTACAGTTTTGAAAGTTTCTTACAAGTCACCTCTTATTAACTTAGGTAATATATCCTTCTGGAATCTTTGATTGAGTTAAAGCATTTATAGTTATAATTATAGTTTTCCTTAGTTATGATAAGAGATAAGGTAGATATAAATATTGTAACTGTAATTCTTGCTTGATATCAGTTTTGTTATATGCAATTTTACTATATTAAAATTTAAACCTTCTTTTTATTTAAACAGAAAAGGGGAGGTGATGTGGGATTTCCCTCTATATGCTGCGAATACCATTGGTGAATAAAGAAACTGCCTTGGCCTGTTGAGAGGGCAGAATGTAGATAGGCAGGGAAAACTAAAAAAAAAATGCTGGGAGAACAAAGCTGGAATAGGAAGAAGCCATGGAGCCACCGCTGGAGACAGACATGCTGAAACTTTAGCTTGTAAGCCACAGCCACATGGAAATACACAGATTAATGGAAATGGGTTAAATTAATATGTAAGAGCTAGGGAATAAGAAATGAGAGCTAATGGGCAAGCAGTGATTTAAATAATATGGTTTCTGTGTGATTATTTCAGGGCTGAGCAGCTGGAAATCCAACAAGAAGACACTGCTGCCATCAAGAATTCTGGTCGTCTGACTCTTACAACTTTCTTCTCCCTCTTCCATGATGTTCCTTGAGCCTTAGATATAGTAGTCATGTTGTTGACAAATATTATTTCTATATCCATTTAACACTTGAGAAACTTGAGAGTTAAGTGCTTCTTCATGGTCACAATATTAACATGCTGCAAAGCCTGAATTTGGTGCTAAACATAAACTTTCCAGACAATAAATATTCATTATCACCTTCAACATAGTGTTTTATTGAAAAAAAAAAGCATGCTATTTACTAAGCAAATGACAGTAGAATTTGGCTATGTGGAAAGAACCAAGGAAGAAAATAAAGGACAAAGGCCATTAGCAAATATTTAAAAATGGCACTTTTAGCCTTTTTCTGCCAGCACATTGGTTTTTTTTTCTTTTTTATTTTAGTTTATTTTTTTTGTTGAAAAAAATTTCTGCCTCCTCCCCACCTCCCATTTCTCTCCCCCTCCTCCCACTCCTCACTCCTCTCCCCCTCCCCCTATTCGATTCCCCCTCCCTCTCGAGTCTGAAGAGCAGTCCAGATTCCCTGCCCTGTGGGAAGTTACTCTTACATAAATGTCACATGAATAGAACCCATATTTCAATATTGCTTAGAAATAAAGAAAACTTTGAGTCAATATTGGATACCTGTCTAGTTATCCTCTTCATAAGTTATGGGCTGAATAGGTACCATTCTCAAAGTCACATCCTATAAGATTTTCATTTTAGAGTTTCTTTTTTATTATTTTTATTTTTTTTAAAGAAAACAAACTAGCTTTTTCATTTTAAATACCAATCCCAGTTCCCACTCCATCCCCTCCTCCCATTCCCTCTACTTACCTCCCATCCCAACCCCTACCCACTCCTCAGAGAAGATAAGGAACATCGCTTTGGGGAAGGTCCAAGGCCCTTCCTACTATAACTAGGCTGAGAGCAAGGTATCCATCCAAAGAGAATAGGTTCCAAAAAAAGTCAGTACAATCAGGAGGGATAAATCCTGGTACCACTGCCAGTGGCCCTGCAGTCTGCCCCAGTCATGCAACTGTCAACCACATTCAGAGGAACTAGTTTGGCCCTGTGCTTGTCCGCTCCCTGTCTGGCTGGTAGTGCATGTGTGTTTTCCTTCTTTGGGTTTTGCTGGTGGGAGGTTATCTGTTGCCTGTTGCCTGTGTTTTTGTGGATGCAGCTAACTTTCTTGCGATGAGGTTTTCCTTATACTACTTTCTGTAGGGCTGTGTTTGTGGACACATTTGCTTTCATCTGGTTTTAATGGAATATCTTGTTTTCTCCATTGATGGTGATTGAAAACTTTGCTGGGTATAGTAGTCTGGGCTTGTATCTGTAGTCTCTTAGTGTCTTCAGCACATCTGCCCAGGACCTTCTGGCTTTGATAGTTCTCATTGAGTAGTCAGGTATAATTCTGAAAGGTCTACCTTTATATGTTACTTGACCTTTTTCCTTTGCAGCTCTTAATATTCTTTCTTTATTCTATATTATTTGAATTTGAATTATTATATGGCAAGGGGACATTGTTTTTTTTATTTTTGTTTTGTTTTTGTTTTTGTTTTTTGATTCAGTCAAATTGGTGTTCTGTAAGCTTCTTGTACCTTCTTAGGAACATCCTTCTTTCTTCTATAGAAGAAACTGTTCTATGATTTTTTTAAAATATATTTTCTGTGGCCTTTGAGCTGGAGTTCTTCCCCTTTTTCTAGCCCTATTATTCTTAGGTTTGGTCTTTTCATAGTGTCCCAAATTTCCTGGGTGTTTTGTGTTAAGAATTTTTTGGATTAAATGTTTTCTTTAACCAATGAATCTATTTCCTCTATAGTATCTTCAACTCCTGAGATTTTTCTCATCTCTTTTTTTTTTATTGAGAAAAAGAAAAGAAAAAAAAGTTTCCGCCTCCTCCCGGCCTCGCATTTCCCTCCCCCTCGTCCCACCCTTCTTCCCCTCCCCCCCGCTCCTCTCCCCCTCCCTCTCCAGTCCAAAGAGCAGTCAGGGTTCTGTTGATTATGCTTGCCTCTGTAGTTTCTGCTTATTTACCCAGATTTTCCATATCCAGAATTCTCTCAGTTTGTGTTTTCTTTATTGCTTCTATTTCAGTCCTCATGTCTTGCAATATTTGCTTCACTTGTTTGATTATTTTTTTCCTTGGATTTCTTTGGTTTCTTTGAGAGATTTATTAATTTCTTCCAATTTTTTGTTTGCCTTTTCCTCCATTTATTTAAGGGGTTTTCATTTCCTCTTTAAAGGTCTCCATCATCTTCATAAAGTTATGTTTAAAGTTATTTTCTTCTGCTTCTTCCAGGTTATTATGATCAATTCTTTATGTTGTATGACCACTGGGTTCTGGTGATATCACGTTGCTTTTTTGGTTGTTTGATGAATTCTTGCATTGGTGCCTACCCATCTCTCCCTTCAGTTGATGCCAATGCCAGCAGTGTCATGGTCCATTTGCTGCAGTGGCTGAGTCTTTGAAACTGTTCTTGGTCTGCTCTATACTGTCACTGTCTGTGTCTCAGGGAGCCACTGAGGTCTCTCTTGGCCTCCTCTCTTGGCCTGCTCTCTTGGTCTGCTCCCTTGGTAAACTTTCTTGGTCTACTCTGTGCAGTCACAGCTTGTGCTTCAAAATTCCACTCTCAGTCCTCTCTCATGGTCCTCTCTCTTGATCATTTCTGTGTAGTAGCAGGCTGTGTTTCAGAGTTCCACCAAGGTTTTCAGGAGATAGGTGAGTTTGGGGGTGGAGTGTGACTTGTAGCTTGCAGGGTACAATGGATGGAATGGGAGTATTGGAGTAGCCTACCTACAGGAAACTCTTCTGCTGGCTGGATAGAGAAGACAAGGCAGGTATGGGAGGAGCCAGGTTTTGCCCTGGTATGGAGTGCCTAGAGAGTGGGGTGCCCCACCAGGTGGCTGGGCAATCACCTCATGGTCTTCTCTGTGTAGTAACAGTCTGTGTTTCAGAGTTCCACCAAGGTTGCAGGTGGAATAGGTGAGTTTGTGGGTGGGATGGGACTTGTAGCTTGCAGGGTCTGATGGATGGGGTGGGGGTATTGGAGCAGCCTATCTGCAGGAAAACTCTCCTTCTGGCTGCCTAGAGAAGCCAAGGCAGGTGGGGGAGGGGCCTGGGCTTTTGCCCCTGTTTGGAGGGCCTAGAGAGTGGGGTGTCCACCAGATGGCTGGTCAATTACTCTTAGTCCTCTCTTTGCAGTAGCAGGCTGTGTTTCCCATTTTAGAGTTTCTTACCAGAGAAACATCTGATAGAGAAATAATTATACAGATAATTGGAAGTCAATACATCATGTTGTTAATTAAATACATATGGATTTTATCAATTATATATCAATAAAGCCATTTTAAAAATAAAAGTGTGTGGGACCAAAGTTTTACTTACATACACACAGCATTAAGAAAAGACACCTGACCTCAATGGACTCTGCGGTTGCCTTATCTATAAAATGAGGAGAGTTTTGTTAAAGTATGTATTATAGTTCTACCAAGGCTCTAAGACGTGCAATATAAAGACATTACCCCTTGAAATAATCAATAGCAGTGTCTACCCAGAGGGTGATTATGAGGATCAAATGAACTCTGTGAAGGATTTTCCAGACATCCACAAACATTCAATTTTCACTGGAGGAAATTCAGGAGATAAAATAGATGGCAACGAAGAGATATTCCTCTATCGATGAAGCTTACAGTGTGGTCTAAAGATAAATGAATACAGAGAAACTGTATTCACTTAGACAGTGCTAACTACTAAGAGGAGGGTGTAGCTAAACTCAGCAAAGCTGTCTGTGTAGCTGGGGACACAAAGCTTCTTTGAAGAAGGGAGCCATGAAGGGCCTCACTGAAGAGATGACATTTGAGCAGTGCCCTGAATGATAGAAAGGACCTGGCTATAGAAGGTCTACAAGCATCACATCCCAGAAAAATAAGCAACAAATAGCATTTCAATGAGGTAAAAATTCAACTTCTGGAAACAGGAAGAAATCCACTGAGGTTGAAGCATGATGAATAGGGAAGAAGGTTGTGCAAAGAGAAACAGACCAAACCATAAAACTGATTACACACATCCTCGTGCACTGGGAAAGGGAACATATTAGGTAGTGTTTCGTCACTGTGACAAAATATTTGAAAAAAACAACCCAAAGTAGGAAAGACTTGTTTTGCCTCCTACCTCCAGTTTGTGATACACCAGCTCCACAGTTTCTGGCATGTGCAGAGCCAAAGTTGACTCTCTTATGGTAGCCAGGAAGTAGAAAGGAAGAGGAAGAATTTGTAGACCAGACACACCCAACACAGTCACATTCCCAGCAACATACTTCCTCCAAGACCCAACTTTCTACTTTTCATCATTCTCAGTAATGGCAGCAGATTATTAATCAATCAGTGAGTGATGAAGTCAGAGCCCTGCTGATCCAATACCCCTCAATGTGAGAATCCATCACCTGATAATCAAGACTTCAGCACATGAGCATCTGGTGAGAATATTTTTCACTCAAATCATTAACGGTGATTTACTATTATACCCAGCTCTGATGACTGCTGGTGGAGGGCTTTGAGCAAGTACCCAACATAAAACATATACACACTCTAGTAGCTTCTAGGGAAATGGAAGAGGATAAGTAGATAAAAATGCAAGTCAGGCTATGGCCCAGAAAAGAAAAAAGGACAACTCTGAGATAAAAAGGAATGGATGGATCCCATACCTATTTCATATGGGATGTGAGATAGAATGTGGAGGAAAGAAAAAAAGTAGTATCTGGTTTGAAACTGTAGTAGCATGGTAGCTTGTGATGTCTACTGAACAGAGACACATCTCTACTTTGAACATGTTAAGTTTAAGATACTCTTCAAGATTTTAGTGATATTTTAACAGAGTATACAATTCTGGAACTCATAAACTGACCTGTTCTGTCTGAATAGAAGGCAGTAGACTTACTCTCCTGTATCACTTATTTTTTTTCTATATGATTATTTTAATAGTAGAAGGCACAAATGCTAAGAAATGGGGGCAGGCAAAGCTTATGTTTTAACACAGCTCTTGGAAAATGAATGTACTCAATCATATATTAATAATAAACCATAACTGTATTTTCTCAGTCATGTTGGTGTGTTTTTATTGATTTAAAATTTTCTTAGTTTCAAAGTCAAAATCTGAGGTTACTTTGACAAAAATTTTTGCCAAAAAATTTTTCTTTGTATAGAATAACACTTAATCTCTTTAACCTCTTCTATACAGCAAAGCAATAGCCATTGATTACTGGCTACCCATTTGTATTTTATTTCAGCTCTGGTTGAATAATAACTGAACAATTCATCAATTTTATTGAATTAATTGAATTCTTAAAAAAATAGCCTCATGTGATTGAAACAACCTGGTCTAAAAAGAAAGAAAATACTGCTAATTTCCCATAATGCTTAGCTCTATGATTTCGTAACTGAGATAGGAATACCCTGCTATTGAAAGTGATGTGCTCCAAAGATAGCAGAAGTCTAGAATAAACCTCTTAAAACAGTCTTGCTTTCTTTATACTTTAACAGGGAGGGAAAGGGCTACTGAAACAGCTACAATTCTATACTGAGTGGAGGCCATCTTTGGGTTCACTGAAATAAAATGTTACCAAGAAATAGAACAATAACAATAGACTGCTTTGGACGGCTCTGCTGGACAGACCCCTGGCAACTCCCAAGAGGCTACAGTGGCTAATCACCTGCAGTCTTTAAAGGGTAGTTTTCTCAGAGAGATTGGGATATTTATGCAAATTACCACCCTGTTCATAACAGACAGGATTTTATAAGTTGAAAACCTTCAAGTCAAAACCTGGAAAAGGGTCCAGATCCCCTGTTCATTTCTTAAGTGCTTCTTTGTAAAAGATAAAAAAGAGAAAGACAGTTCCCTCCTACATTGCAGCGTGTCCTGTAAGCCGACTCTTGAAGTTTGTGATATGCAACTGTATTCTTTGTTATTATTCAGTAGCAGCCATTCTTCCTGAAAGTCAAAAAAGGTGAGGCATTTAGGGAGCAAAGAAACTCAGACACATGCTTCAAACATGCTGTACTGTTTTCAGATGGTTCTTGGCTGAGCTGTGCTGCGTCTTCTCTTGCCCTGTCCTGCTTTGGGACTCACCCTCTCTTTACCCACTAAAGTAAGGAAACAAACAGCAGAGATGAAAGAGAAGCCAGTGGGAGAAGAAAGGATGAGTCTGGCTTTTTTCCACTTATTTGAAGGATGAACGCTCTAAATGTGATTTTTTTTTTAACTCAGGGCTTCAGCAGGACTGGAGGGAATGGAAATGTACCGGATTTTATTTCTTTTTGGAAGAGTCATATAAAGACTGTCTCATAACTTTATACCATAAACTCAACTATAAATAGCAAAGTCTTGCCCAGTAATTATGGGGTTAAAACACTACAGAGGATAGACGGTGCCTGGACCCCTGACCCCAAAATACTGAGTTTTAAGTAATGGTTTTCCATTCCCAAGACATACAGTTTTTTTCTGTATGTCTTGTTCTGCATACATTGTATTATTAATCTTATTTCCTGCAAAAGAACAACTCTGAAATGGTTCATTTTGAAACTTTTTTATATTTTTATCTAAGCTATATCAATCATATTACAATACTGCCTTTGGGCAGAACCTAATCTTCTATTTTATTTATTCATTTATTACTTAGAAATAAATTCATAATGAGACTGTTTTGTCATATTCATATAAGCTCCTAATTAGCATATGGCTTAATTATTTAACTTGTAACTATTATAAATAGTTTGCTACATTGTATATACTACCTTGAGGAATTTGAGGTTAACTCATAATAGCATTATCAATTTTCATTTAGGTTTTTGTATATTGCTATAGTGCAATCATTTTTAAAACCATGTAAGATCTTATACAAATAAGTTTCCATTTTTTCTCAGTGGTCATTAAGTTTCTTCCAACTGTTGTGATAATTTACAGACCTGTTACTAAGTTTCTTCTAAAGTTATGCCTTCTGCAGTGCTGTTTTATGACACTGGACTTTGTGTTGATTTGGTTAGATTTACTCAATCAGTATTATACTATTCTCAAAAACATTAAGAAAGTAATTAGTGAGCCAGGTGGTGGTGGCGCACGCCTTTAATCCCAACACTCAGGAGGCAGAGGCAGGTGGATCTCTGTGAGCTTGAGGCCAGCGTGGTCTACAGAGCGAGTTCTAGAACAGGCGCCAAAGCTACAAAGAAACCCTGTCTCAAAAAGAAGAAAAAAAAAGAAATTCGTATATGTAGTTCATGCCACAGAACTGCCACATGGATTTCGCTTTGAGCCTAAAGACAAGATGAAACATCTCTCCGCTTTGTGACTCAAGATCCCCTGTCTTAGTCTCTGTTCTATTGCTGTGAAGAGACACCATGAACAAGGTGAGTCTGATAAAAAGAAAGCATTTAACTGAGGACTTGCTTACAGTTGCAGAGTGCTTGTCCATTATCAGCATGGTCAGGATCAGACAGGCATGATGCTAGAGCAATAGCAAACTCTGAAATAAGTGGGGGGTGGGGCATCATAGGCTTTAAAAACATCTCAAAGACCATCTTCAGTGATACATCTCATCCAACAAGGCCACACCCATTCCAACAAGAACTTAGCTCCTATTCCTTTCCAAACAGTTCCACTAATCTCCAAAACCAAGCATTAAACATATAAACTGATGGATAGAATTCTCACTCAAACTACCATATCCCATATACATGCTATAATACATATCGACATGTGTGTCCCACAAGGTAACATGTGAAATCAAATTGGAATAATGAATGAATACAAATCAACAACCAGAGACATATTGCATTGATTCCTGCTTAATTCTGGGACAACTTTGAAGTTCTTTGTTAATAATCTTACATAATGATACACAAGTTATAGTCTTAAGTGTCTACATGATATGAATCCACACACACACTCATTTCAATTATTCCGATGGTAACATTTAACTGAGCGCACTTCTCACTTTTTAATTTTTTCAGACTCTACACAGAGTTGGGGGAAGTCAGCGAATAGGTCAGAGAAACAGAGCAGAAGCAATAGCACCAGCTAACATTCCGAGAGCACTTGCTACCTTCTAACTATTGCTGTATGCAGCTCATATCTGTTTACTAATACTGTAAACAAAACAAACCATGAAGCATCATCTTTATCATTGTCATTTATTGATACAAACAGTAAGACATTAAATGTTAAACGTTCTTCCCCTGACTGTACATCTAGCAAATTACAGAAGTGGGATCCAAAGCCAAGAGTTCTGTCTCCAAAGCACACACTTATATCACCACTGTATTTTATCACTGTAGTGGTCATTTATTCCTTCAAGCTACAGCCCCCCACATGGACCAAACCGTCCTATGGACTTGGATAAATTGTTTCCCTATTTAAGGTTTACTTAATTTTCTCTTCTAAGAAAAGCTCAAAGCTATGTAATTCCATGCCTTTAAGTATCTGCAAGGTTTATATGACTACCATTTTTTTCACTTAGTCCTAACCAAATTAACACATGCATATAAAGAGTTGAATAATTAAATACTCATGAGAATAATGCAATGTTATCACTACTCTTAATGTCTAGCAGTCTTGCCCAGAAGTCATCAGTCACAAAGAACAATGCCCAGTAAAGAGCCAGAGGATGAGAGAGGAGTGTGAAACAGGAAGGGGCTGGAGCTCAAATACTCAAGAAGAAATAAAAAAAAAAACGGGGGACTCCTGCTTGGGGTCTGTGTCCAGAAAACACCTTGTTAACTTACCCAGAAACCATGAAAACCATGTGGAACTTGTCTGCAGCCTGCTCAGTATTTAAACTCAATTCCGTAAGCATATTTACACTGAGTGGCTATTGAAATCCCCCAGCTGTGGAATCCGGAAGCCCCAAGCTGTATTTATGTGGAGGGCTGCTAATCCCTGATCCCAGCTCTTCTCAAGTCTGTAGAAATATTTTGTCTCTGTAGACAAGTCCTTGTAAATCTCTCCTTGTCGAAGGATTTAGTTCACTGATTGTCAGCCATGAGCTACTTCATAAAACAACTCACAGAGGAAAAGAGCCTTCTGCTCCGCCTTTGGCGGGGAGCTTGTTACACTAGATAACCTTTTAATGACTGCATTCCATTTTAACTTGGCTCCAGAGAGAGAAACTAGAAAGAAAGGCAAGATCCTTCCTTAATACTGCACTTTTTTCATATTGTATCTACTGCGGCAAATTAGAAAAGATGGATGGAGGTCGCCTTGTATCCTGGAATCCCAGGGCCATATAACATAAAAACAAGCTGGTTACTCACAGATAAGATGACATTTCAGGGCTAAGGAACAACTGAAATATGAAAAGACAAAGTTTCTAAACTGTAAGCAGCACCAAATCCTACTCAAACTTGTTTTATCACATATTATCCTACAAAATGGAGGCTTTAAAATTTGTTGCTGTACTTGGCAATGATTGTCCCTTACTTTAATAAATGGAAATTACTATTCAGCAGAGGAATGTTGGATTAAGAGGGTAGAAAAAGCAAATGACTGGGCATATTTTTAAAACATTAATGGATATTTTATAGAGGGGACTATTCTCTCTTAGAAAGCAGAGGAGAGGACAATTATTGACTGATCCCAAAAACAGTCGGGTTACAATAGTATATTTCATTTTGATATTTAGTTAGAAGACAGGAGTGAGTGTGAAAATAAAAGCAGGGTTTTAAGGACTCTGGCAAGAAAGAATGTTTTCTTTTGTTATATTTTGGCAGTTTTGCAGTTTTATTAAAGCACAGATTAAGTGTGCATCTGAGCTTTCTGTTCATTTTCTTCCTGTGCAGCTCAGCACTGGGATTGGTCATGCCTCTCTTCAGCTGAGCTGCTTGCTCCACGGTGACTTTGTGTTTCTTGGGTATGCAGGTCTTGCAGAAGACATGGAGGATGCCCTCAGCACAGTAAGCTCTGGGACTCAGTAACTAGCAGCACACTCCCACTCCTTGACCTCGGGGACCAAGAACCTGTGTGGCCGCTAGCTTTCAGACCCATGTTGGCCAACAAGATCTGTCCCTTGAGTCGTTTCCACACACCCTGTCATTGCTGTCTCTGGATTTCTTCCAGTCACACTACGCTTTGCAGTCTACCTGGTGCCAGTCAAAACTAATGGATCCTGCTTGACCGCTCTTACACATCCCAAGGATTCTGAGGCCGTGATGCTGAGGGAGAGGCAGCTACCTCTTTGATAGGCAAAAGTCATTCTTAAAGGCCTCTAACATGAAATCCAAATGAAAGCTATGACATGATAACTTAAAAAAGGAATCTAGTTCCATCCATTTTCTTCATCTGTTCTCCAACTGAAAGGCATCTAGGTTGTTTCCAGTTCCCAGCTATTATGAAGAAAACTGCTGTTGATAGTTGAGCAAGTGTTGTAGTAGGTTGGAGCATTCCTTCTGTATATGACTAATCTTAATGCAAAGGGAAGTGCCTAATCTTACTGTAACTTGGTTTGGTTGATTTCCACAGGAGGCCTGCCCTTTTGTGGAAAAAAAACAGAGGCGTGAATGTGGGGGTCAGAGGGGTGGTTTGAAGGGAGGACTGGGAAGAGAGGAGGGAAAACTGTGGTCAGGATGATGATGATGATGATGGTGATGATGATGATGATGACAACAATAATAATAATATAAAATGAATCCAATTAAAATATGGTATTGTGGGTTTAATTTAAATATTATAACCAACCTGAAGTTAGCTGGGTCAGGACATTAAGTAAACTTCTCCATTCCTCCATATGACAGATAGACAGGTTCATTTATCTAATTAGGACAGTGCACACTTCTTCCTCCAGAGATGTCCACTCCCCAGGGTTCTCTGAGTTCACCTCAGAACTGGACCATGTCAGTTGTTGCCCGTTAGCATCACTGTATAATTTAATTAATGACAATGTAGTTTGATGAGGGTGAGAAAAACCAGTGGAGATTTTGAATTTATGTGATAAGGTGGAATTATCAAATTATCCATAAGGTGTATTAGAAAGGCAGCTACAAGCCTTCCCTCAGTATTCTCTCCATGTACACACACTCCAAGAAGGATATGGGGAAGGAAGCCAACAATGTTTCTGCACTCAGTTTGCTTCTCAAAGATCTCAAGCGGGGATCAGCAGGTGTTTTCTCTGACTGGCTAAGGAGCAAGTACTGTAGTTTTCACAGGCTCTGGTCTGGGGAGCATGGGATCAAGGCCACTCAACTCTGGCACTAGGAGCGGACTGTGATGATGCACAAGTGATTATGCATGCTTGTGTTTCACTGACATTTATTTGTGGATGCTGGAATTTGAATTTCATATAAGTTTTACTTGTTACAAAATATTGTTCTTTAAATTTTTTCAGTTGTTTAAAAATGTTTTTTTTAAAAAATCATTTTTAGTTCAAGGCTGCTTGAAAACAGATGGCGGGCCGCATTTGACTTGGACTATAGGATGTGAAATCCTAATCTTGAGTCTGTGCTCTATTAGGAAAAGCAAAAAACTGGCAGTCTTAGAAGTTGTATTTGGGGTATGCTTTGTGTAGAGAAAGATGAAGAACTGGATCCATTCAGTGAAAACCAACTCAGTGAAGATATACTATAGGTGTATAACTGTTAATGTGCAACTGTATACTTTCAGTTAAAATTGAAAGTCAATGTACCATTACTCATATTTTAAATTTTATACCCCATCACAGTAAATGAGCTATATAGTCCTTTGTTTGATGTCTGAAACTGGAGAGACAGGGACTGTGTCTGCTTTGTTTACTGCTGCACTCCTTGCACTGTTACACTTACATTACTGGGAACAATTAATCAATAAGCATTATTAGAAGCAGGTATTGAGTGACACATGCAGCGCTTTCTCCATGCTGTACACATACAAGACAGACACAGCCTCTACATTCACAAGCTCGTATTTAACTAGATAAACACACATCTAAACAGATGGTTCTTCCGAAACTAAATGTTCAGTTCAACTACTGTACAAGCCAATAGTTTACAAAATTAACAGCTTACCGGAAGATACTCCCTCCACAAAATATCAGTCACAACTAATAGAACTAATAGAACTCTTTTTACTCTTAACATGGCACAAACAACAAAGCATTCAGTTATCCCTTTGCCCCCTCTAGTCAATACACACAGAGAGCGAGGGGGAGAGAGAGAGCAATTGCTACTATCCTACTAGCACTTTTGGTAAAGACTGATGTGCTGAATGAAATACCCCATGGCTCAAGCTCTATGAGCAGCTGAGGTTTAACACCCGTATCTCCCATCATACCCATACCCTAACCTCTGGAACCTATGAAGATTGGCAAGAGCCACATAGAACACTGGAGAAACTCGAACTACCATTGCTGGTGTCATTAGTAGCTTTGAAGATGGATAGGGTCACCACCCAGGCCACACAAGTAGTGTCATCAAGTATTAAAGGACCTTAGTCCTGCAACAGGAAAGAATTCTGTCAATAACTGAAGTGAGCAAGAAAATGTATTATCTCCTAAGATGTGTAAGGAAAGAAATGTAGTCCTACTTGTACCTTGTTTATGGTCACTGGGGCTCTCTTGATAAAGAAGAGTCAGGTGGACTCTGTCCTACAGAAAGTGAGACAAATATGTGTTGTGCTAAGCTGGTAAATCTTTGCTCATTTGTTACATCAATCACTTCAAACTAATACAGGCTGAGAATGCCTTTGAAAACCACTGCCCCATCTGTGGAGAGAGATATTTATGCCAAGAAAATTGAGTCCTCTGTGCCAGGTAATTCATTTAGCAATCTCTCTAATGATAGTATTTTTAAAAGAAACTTGTAATGCTAATTACCACCTAATTATTTCAAACAGGGTGTAATCATGGGCAATATTTCTAGAACATGCAATACAATTAAAGTTACAAAGTCACTTGGATTATGTGAGCAAAGCAATCAGATGATAAATATCATCTTGCTAAATCAAAATTCTCACTTAGACTAATAATGGATTAATCTGCATGTAAATCACATCACCAAATTACAACTTCTACTTGACATTCTGTCTGCTTTCAGGGGTTGGGGGAAGAAAAGCACACATTTTCCTAACAGTAAGAATTGCATTATGCACTTGAAGAAGCATTTATTGTAATTCCCCATACTGCTAATTATGTCTCCCAATGCGCATGGCTCTCCATTCATTGTTGAGCCTTCTTGTTTGACTTAACGTCATTTCAAGATGTCCAAAAAGCACTATTTTGCTCAGCAGAGGAAATAAAGGATGCCTGTTTACTTTCACCTTGGGATATGTTTTTAGAAGTTTCTAGGTTTTCGCCTCTCCTGAACTTCTTAGTGGTGGTGGTTGCTTCTTGCTCTTATTTCTCACTATCACAAAGGAGACCGAGGGACAACTAACACAAGTCATTACTCAAAATGTCAAGAGTTTGTTGAGGAGCTACACATCAGAGGTGAACAGCAAGCCTGTTTGGGTAAAGTGGAAGATAAGATACACAGAACACTGTGGGCGACAGAACCTAAAAGAAAAAGAAAACAAGAAAGGACACTTTGAAGTCTGAGGCCATTTCTAAAACTCTAGAGAGGATCAAAAACTACATGTAGGAAAAGTCTCATTTGTATTACTTTCTGTTTGTTGGTAGGGTGATTACAAAAGATTGAGTTGAGTAGGTTTCAGTCTTTCCTATAAAATTTGGAAGCATTGGAGCATTTGCACAGGCTGCTCTCACTTGTTTGTTCGCTCTCTATCTCTCCCTCTCTTTCCCTCTTCCTCTCCCTCATCTCTCTCTCTCAAAACCATTTAGTGCACAGCATGCTGACACCAGCTTTCACAGCTCATAGGCTAATGTTGGCATCATCATTTCCAAATGCCCATTCACAGCTGCCACGTTGGTAGTTTGAAAGTATTTATAGCTTTGAAAATATGCATCCCCTACCAATCAGTATACTTATTCTTGGAGGTCTGGTAATTATAGATTTTTCTGAGAAACAATATTATCCCAGGAATCTTAGTTTGGATCATCCTTACTTTATCTAGTTGTCATAGCACCAACTCTGACTATCCTACTCAAAGAACAATCTACGTGGTGCTTCTCTGTACACCCCTAGTTTCAGATGCCCCTTCCAGTATTAGAAACACTCAGGAAGTCATAAAATTGACTAATGCTCCTATCTTGGCAAACCACATCAGAAACTGGAGATCTCTGAATGCATAAAGGATTGTTTAAGTCTACAAGTGATGCTAATGAGAAGTTGAAATTCAGAATCATTTTCCATTCTCTTTTCTACCTTGTTCTTCACATTGAGTACCATTATCTAACATAAAGAATGTATGTGTTCCTTTCCTGCTACAGTGTAGGTTACCTGAAAGCATGGGATAGTGTGATTACTCAAGATGGATCATTTAAGTCTAGTATTAAGCCAGACACATAGCATCAGTGGAAGTATATGTGAAGAAAGAAAAGATGAAATGAAGGCAGGGGTAGAAAGGCAGGGCCAAAATGAAGAGAAGAGAAAGGAAGAGTTGAAAGATACAGTGTTGTCAATTTTGAATAGCTTGCTTCTCTGAGGTGATGTTATTAACTGATTTACTACTTCTTCAAGAAACTAGAAGAAAGAGGAGATTCTGACCTACTGAGATACTGGCCACAGAGACCAACTGTGGATGCCTTGGAGCTGCATGACCATTTGGGATATACAACATCAAAAAAATATCTTAGGTTCAATGTACAAAATGACAGCTGTTAGCTAAGTTCTAACTTTTCTTCTGCTATTACACAGACCAGCCTTGTAGTTGGATTCTTTGATGATACATGGGAAGGGCTCTTATTATTTAGGATGAAGCAGTACAGGAAGAAATATCACGTGTTCAACTTCACAGCAGACCGTTCACATTGTAGATGACATGCAAAGCATCCCCTGGGGTCAAGAGGAACACAGACATCATGATCAGCCTACTGATCTCTGAATAAGAGAGCAACCTGGAATGTGAATTATGAACTGAAGAAAAGTGACCAAAGATGGGAACAATAAGTTGCAGGGAAAGTGTGGCTCTCGGGAATTCTCAGAAACAGTTGCAATGGGCTTAGCCTTCTCAGTCAGGTAGCCTGAGTGGAAGGGGCTTTTACTAAGATGATAAAGGAAAGGGCAACTTGAGAATGATAAAACCTCATGTTGTACATGCTTGTTGAAAGCAAAGCCAGAAACACGCACAGGCTGACCCAGATGGTATATAGACTAATGTATCTGCAGAACGATTCATTTCCAAAGGAAAGAAGTCCAAACAATTAGAGGAGTCTAGTTTACAATGAGGAGATATTGAAGGCCAGTGACTATATTGGAGTAAGTGGGGGGTAGGGGGGTTATGAAAGGAATGTGTGCACTCCAGAAATCAGAAAATAGCTTCAGTATAGGCTTTTGTATATTTTGTTAAACAGATAAAGATTTCATTTTTAAAGTGTCAAATACTAAATACTATGATGATCTCCAGATTCTCGAAAAATTGTTTATATATCCTGGGAGCTGGAGACTCATAGCGGAGTCAGTGGAGACCTGACTGGTAGCGGATTGGTGGCTTAGCATAAAGACCAGACCATGTATCAAGAGTTGATCTCAGGTACAAAGCATTTTTTTGCACTTTTTCCATATCTACCATTTCACAGAGAAATTGTGACAAACTCAAGGAAAACTGGGTAAGGCAAAGGAAGGCTGGAAGCTCTGGAATACACTACTCCAGGGGTTTGCGAAGGAGTGGCGATGGTGAAAAAGCTTCCCCACAGTCGAGGCAGCAAAAACTTTCCATAAATAACAGAATCATGTGAGGGTTTGGATCTCTTGAGTCTCGATTTTGTTTGTTTGCACCTGTTTTCTTAATGGGACCTGATTTTTCTTTCTTTGTCCTGGATAATCCTTAAAGGAACAGCAATTCCATTCTGTATTTGAATTAAATAATGAAAGAATAGCTGGGTCCATCCCCTTGGATCTTGGGAAACCCCTCAGAATGTGGGGAGAAAAAACTGTAGGAGTCAGAGGAGTTGAGGACACTAGGAGAACATCACCCACAGGATCAACTAAGAGGGCCCACAGGGGCTCACAGAGACCAAAGCTGCAGTCACAGAGCCTGCATGGGTCTGCACTAGGTCTTCTTATCTATGCTATGGTTGTTAGCTTGGTGTTTCTGGGGAACTCAGAACAGTGGGAATTGGGGGGGGGGATCTCTGACTTTTTACCTGCTCTTAGTAGCCCTTTCCTCCTATTGGGTTGCCTCATCCAGCCTTAACATGAGGGTTTATGTCTAATCATATTGTATGTTGTTTATGCCATGTTCAGCTGATATCTCTGGTAGACCTGCTCTCTTCTGAAGAAAAACGGAGGAAGAGTAGATCTTGGGGAAAGAGGGTATGTGGGGGGAAACCAGGAGGAGTGAAGGGAGGGGAGACATCAGTTGGGATGTATTGCATGAAAGAAGAACAAATTTTAGAAAGAAAAAAAAAGTGTTTTCCCATGCTGTGTGTCTGAGATAGTTAGGTAACCTTCGGTGACTTGAATAGCCAGAAAAACTGGATGAAATTAACAGATGTGAGAGAATACCAGTTTACAGGGTATCTTGAGATGTGCTCAGTGTCTATCTGATATCACCAAGGCTGGGACTCCAGCAGAAAGCTGAGAAAGGATGCTGGATTTCCAAAGATTATAAAATGGCCTATAGATGCACCAGGAAATGAATTCTCCTCAGCCAAACAATCGGAAATAAAAAACAGTGAGTTAGTCCCTCAGAATGAGACCCTGAAACAACAGGAAACAGCTAGCCTGTCAAAGAATTAGAAACCACTTCAAGATGGCCGTGGTTCACATGGACCCTTACCTACCCACGTCTCTTAGCACCCTGAACTTAGGAGAGTTAGCAACTAGCTAGGAAGCTAGGAGGAAGAAAGAATGGCATTGATGGAAGGAGAGACACAGAATTGCAACTGCCTCCATCCCCACTAACTGATCACCAACCCGAAAGCAAGTCCCCACTGCAGACAAGAGGGGTGTGTGGCAATAAAATTTCATTCTTTAATATTTTGGATTTGACTTTCTTTTATTTTTTTTTTCAAATAATGCAGCTTTTTTTTTTTCGGAGCTGAGGACCGAGCTCAGGGCCTTGTGCTTACTAGGCAAGTGCTCTACCCCTGAGCTAAATCCCCAACCCCAACCTTAAATAGTTTTGAATGCTAATTTTCTTACGCACTAAAGAAAACCCGTTTTGTTTTTTTGTTTTTATTTTTTATTAGATTAAAAAAATACCAATCCAAATTCCCACTCCTTCCCCTCCTTCCATTCCCTCCACACACCTTCCACCCCACTCCCCCTCTAATCCTAAGAGAGGGTAAGACACTTTGCTTTGTGGAAAGTCCAAGGCCCTCCCTACTACATCTAGACTGTGCAAGGTATACATCCAAAGAGAATAGGATCCCAAAAATCCAGTACATGCAATAAAGATAAATCCCAATGCCCCTGCCAGTGGCCCCTCAGTCTGCCCCAGCCATACAACTGTCACCCACATTAAGAGGTACGAGTTTGGTTCTATGCTTGTTCCTTCCCAGTCCACCTGGAGTTGATGATGTCTACGCTCAAGCCTTGGAGCTCATGTTTTATGTGACCTGAAAATTTTCTATCACCTAAAACAGAAGTTAGAAATGTCTTAAGAATAAATAAGCTGGGAATCTTTTCCTACCAGGGGCATTTCAAAAGGACTATTGGAGACAAAAGTTTAGTTTGACTTAAGGTCCACTCATCAAGCTATAATCCACTGTTTGGGTGATCAAGAACCGAGTAGATAGCCCAGTGACCCACGGTAAAACTAAATGCTACTGGTCTAAAATAATTATCAATAAAATGATTCCTGATGACATTCTGCTATACTCATAGATCAGTGCCTTATTCATCCTGAAAGAAGTTTCTTCCTGCACCTACAGGAACAGATGCAGAGACGCACAGTCAGATATTACACAGAGAGTCCTTGAAACACACAGCTGTAAATGATATGTCTCCATCAATTCCTCCCCTCAGAGCTCAGGAAACCCCTTAGAAAAGGAGGCAGAATGAGTGTTAGAGCCAGAGGGTTTGGAGGACACCAAGAGAACAAGGCCCTCAGAATCAACTAAACAAAGCTAATATGAACTCATAGAGACTGAAGCAGCAAACATGGGGTCTACACAGGTCTGCACCAGGTCATCTGCATATATGTTATAGCTTTCAACTTAGTATCTTAACAGGGCTCCTGAGTATGTGAACAAGTGGATCTCTGATTCTTGTTCTCTATCATAGGGTTCCTTTCCTTCTGTTGGGTTGCCTTGTCCCCCTTCAATATGATGACTTTTGCTTTACCTTATTATATTTTTATCGTATTTGGTTGTTATCTCCTAGAAGTCTGTTCTTTTTTAATGAGAGACAAAAAGAGAGCAGATCCAGAGGGGAGGTAAAGTGGGGGGTACCTGGGAAGAGTAAAGAGAGGGAAAACTATAATCAGGATATATTTTATGAAATAAAGTATTTTCAGTAAAGGAAAAAGATAAAGTCATTTAAAATATATTTGTTCTACATTGTCATTAACCCTGTTGGAAGACTATGCTAAATTTGGGGACACCTGATCTCTCTTCACAATTGTTTTTCCAACAGGACAAAGGTTGAATCTAAGGAAACAGTTATTTTCCCACTGACAGCCAGAAGTGTGCTATTGGGGAAAAAAAAAAGCTTATTCCTGTACACTGTGACAAGGCCAGAATCATCCTGCAGTGATCTTGGAAAGCCAACTCTACAGAATCTATTGGGAAGATGATAGACTCAGAGAGGAATTGGCCAGAAGAAGCAGGTGGCCCTTTAAACCACTAAGATTTATGTGGGTGGAAGAAGTTGTTAAATGAAAATTGAAATAAAAGAGCCATTCCCTGTCATGTCACACTAAGAAAATTAGCAAGAATTCATTGCTAGAGAGCTGGAGGGTATAACATAAATATATACACAAAGAGAATAAACCCCAGTTATATTAGGATGTGGTTTGCAAAGATGATTAAACCTATGATCAAAACTAGAACAAGAAAGCCTCCCCCTCTTTTGCTGGGTAGGGATCAGTGAGACATTTTTCAAAATAATATAGAGAGAACTCTCAATGGAAGAGTAAAGCCCGAAGCTTAAAAGTAAAAATCTATATTCCCCTGCTGTAATATGCTCAGTGAAGTGGAGAACCAGGGACAAAAATGGGAGAACTGGAGCCGATGTAGAGGAAATCAAAGAGCTACTCAGAGGTTTGTATGGGCAGTGTGAGAACAGAAAGGGGGAAGCTTAAAAACTCAAAGCCTTTGCCTACAGTGTCTTAAACCAGCAGGATCAAGAACACAGAAGGGAAAGAGGGCCCTGCAGAAAAGGACAGGTGGACACAGCAAGGGGAGGAAACTCCAGTTAAGTTTGAAAATGAGGAAACGTGCACTTCGAACTAGTTGAAGTGGCGCAGAAGTGAGTCCTGACAACTGCTCCAGAATAAAGATGTTTTAATCTGGGGCAGAGACACACGTGTAATTACTTCTAGTGAAAATCGGTGTCCAGTAATGCAGAAATGCAAAATCTTGGGGGGAAACCTTAAGTTGTGAATGATTTGGGGTTGAGGAGATTTTAAACATGGGTGTGGGGCTCATGAGTTTGCTCAGCGGTTAAAAGCACTTGTTGCTCTTACAGAGGGCCTGTGTTCAGTTCCCAGTATGCACATGGCAGATTGCAAACATCCGTAAATCAAGTTCCAGGAGATTCAATGCTCTCTGTTAACATCTACAGGTACTAGGAAAGTATATGGCATACATACATACATACATATGTACATACATACGTACAGCCACAACATTCATACACAAAAAATTTAAAAATATAAAACTTTTTAAAAAGAAATTAAAAAGGAGTGTGATGTTCAATCTGGACTGTCAACTTAATAGAATTTAGAATAACCATGGAAACGAGTCTCTGGTCATGTCTGTGAGGGAGTTTCCAAATACTCAGGTGGGAAGACACACACTAAATGTCCACGGCACCAGTCAATGAGCTGGTGGTGTCCCTGACTGACTGAAAAGAAGGATGGTAGCTGAACAGTATCCGTCAGTCTCTGCTTGCTGGCTGTGGGTCCAGTGGGACCAGATACCCAAAGCTCCTCCTGCCACGCTTTCCTGCTGCAACAGACTGTGCCTTTGAAACAATGGACCAAGATAACCTTTCTTTCTGTAAGTAGCCTCTTACCAGGTATTTTAATACAACAACAAGACAAATCAAGTAGAGTACATGCAAGACCTTCTGGAGGTCAAGGACATCATGAATGAAACTAAAAGCTTCCAAAAGGGTCAACAGAATTGAGAGAGCTCTAATACAGCTGGTGATGGTTCCAAATATATGAGCCTCAATAAGATAACAATCAGCAAATAAATGAAAAATTAAGTCAATTAATACCAATGTTGAATAAGTTCTGAGTTCCTCACTTAAACAGACCAACTATTGGAATCCAGCAGCTCACTCAAATTTTCTTCTGCTAATGCTAAAAGAAAAATTCTAGGAGAAAGAGAGGTGGCCCAGCAGTTAAGAACACTGGCTGCTCTCCTGGAAATTCTGAGTTCACTTCCCAGAAACATGGCATCTCACAACCCTCTAAAATAAGATCTGATGCCCTCTTCTGGTGTGCAGGCATACATGCACACAGAGTACATGAACTACATAAAATACATAAATAAATACATAAAATACTTACATATTTTTAAAAATGCAAATCCTAAAGATTACCTAGTACAAATTCAATTCAATACCTTGAGTTGAGTCCTAATGAAACGCTCAATGGGACTGAATTCGGGGAAATTGTGGAAGCCTTTTGAAGGAAGATTATTGACCATACTATTAATAAAAGGTGAACTGAAAGGCACAGTGAGAAGGAATGTATACTGTTTGCAGTTTGTAGTATTACATACTCTTTCAGTTGTTCATTCCTCCTTCATTAAAGCCTGATGGGTAACAAGAATGGTAGAGTATATTTACCCGACCAATTGATGTTGGGTTTGGCCAGCGCAGTGTGGGTGGAATTAGAGCGTCTAGTTGCACAAAGCTTTCAGAAGCATCTCCTTATTGGCTATCTCTTAAGAACCTGATGTAGATCATAAGACTATGGTAGGTGCTTCATTCAGTAACAGTATGGAAAGGCATGTGGCAGATCCAAACCCCACCTGAAGCCAGCCCTACTAGCCAAGTTGCAGCCTAAAGTAGAAATGTCCTACCCAACCTACAGGCAGTGAGCAAATTTATTTACAACATAAATCGTTATTATAAGAATTCACAGAGTTTAGGGTACTTGTTACACAGCATTATTATAGGAAAAGTTTGCTAACAAAATAATTAAATTTATTCCAAGGCTAAGGTAAGGTAATCCAAGTTTAATGCCAAGGTCTTAAGACAAATACTCTTTTTATTCTAATACCCATTCCAAACTATGCATGCATACACTAGTCAATATAATTTTCCAAACTTCATACATAAATTGTAAGGATCAGCAGCATGACAAAGAATAAATATGACAGCTGCCCATTTTAGATCTATAGAAAATGTCAGTTTCTTATACATTAAAGCCTACTGCAACTCCAAAGGCCAAAGACTTTATAGCCCAATTTCTGTTCCTTCCAAGAAATCCCCTTAGTCTCAACTGGAAGTAACTCGGTAGAGTTGAAATCCCTTCGGTAAACGCAGACTGAGCCATTTTCCACTGGAAAGGAACCTTTATAAGAAGTTCTGAAGTTGAATTTACCCAACCTTAAATTTTCACAAATTCACATTATATTTCTACACAATAATGGCAAATACATCCTAACTCCTAGCATAGTTATAAAACAATAGTCCCTAACTCAGTACTTGGAGAACTCTATCTACAAGAGAGTCACAGAGGTCTCCAAGAAAGGAGGAATGATATACATTTCTTTTGGATGTTGGAGTTTTGGATTTCATTATATGTGCATCTACACTCAAGCAAAGAGGAGAGATAGCATCCTCTCATTCAGACCTTAGCCATGGAATATCCATTACAATTCTATAACTACCACAAGTGGAGAACATATGAAGTTCTTCAATCAGAGAACAACACACTGTTCAGGCCTTCTTGAAAAGTGGAAGAATTTCCAATTATGTTAGTCCTAGTCACAACCTTATTTGATTAGATGTGGTTTTCTATCCTTTTTAGAAGATCTGAATAGTCTTGGCTTTTTTTTCTTTTTTTTTTTTTTTTTTTTTTTTTTTTTTTTTTTTTTTTTTTTTTTTGGTTTTTTCGAGACAGGGTTTCTCTGTGGCTTTGGAGCCTGTCCTGGAACTAGCTCTGTAGACCAGGCTGGTCTCGAACTCACAGAGATCTGCCTGCCTCTGCCTCCCGAGTGCTGGGATTAAAGGCGTGCGCCACCATTGCCCAGCTCTAGTCTTGGCTTTTATTTTCCCCTTAAGCCCTGTGTCTGGGCAGCCCACTGCTGGACTGATTATGAACTCAGGCAAATGAGTTATCAAACATTTACAGCTTTGGAGCTAAGACTTCAAACATATTTAAGCCTCTAAAATTCTTCCTCATCCTCACATGATTATTTTCTGGAGAAACATGTCCAACAGATTCCTGACCTAGCCGTTTTATATGTCTGGAAGATTATGGCCTTCAGAGTGCAGCGGGAGCACACCATTAGACATTTCAAAAGTGGAGGCTTTGCTTGGTTTTGAATAGCCAAGGACTGGATAAGCATTTAATAACAGCAGAAATACTTTCCTATGTCATTTCTGTCCTCTCAGCACCAGCTGTGCTCAGGGGTAGCATTGTCTCTTTGCGATCCCTATATCTTTAAGAAAATTCAGCCGTGTTTTTAACAGTTTGTTTCGTTTCTCTATCAAGTCCAGCCCAACCACCCTTACCAAAGAGAAACTGGTGTTCCAACTGCACCCAACCCTTTCAACTGGCTTGTGAGCTTTGAGAGTCCTCTACATTTATTTCCCCTTGTTTTACACAAATTTAAATCATTAAGATACCGAAATCATTTGGGTACTCGATAATGCAAAATTCATAAGGCAACAGCCAACACAAAGGTTGGGCAGATGAGAGGAAACTTGAAAAGCAGAAAGTGATGGGAACTACAAATTACTGAGGCATTGATATGCTTTGCATGCAGAGTGGTTTTGCCTTTGGGGTGAGAATAGAATATTTAACAGGTCTATATATTTAAATAAAACATTTGAGAATCAAATATGATAACATGACAGTGCTTTGGAAAGTATAAAGTACTATTATCAAAATAAGGGACTCGTATAAGTAGCCATCACTATTCAATAAGATGTCACTAGCAACTGTATTTAAGGAAAGATGTGATCAGAACTGCCAGCCAAGTTTGCAGAAAGCTCTAGGTGAGTGAGGCTAGCCTTCCTTTCCAGGCCAGGCCAGCGAGAGTAAACTGGCAATAATTTCAATGTCTAAGACTTTGGCAAACAAATACTTTGTCAAAGATAAGACAAGGTTTTCCAGCCCCGGAAGGGAAATGCCACCTGGTCCCTGCCTCTGGCCTAAATTTAGTCAACAGAGAGCTGCCTCGTGGGTTCAGGGTAGAGAAAAATAATGATGGAGCCCAAAGCTGTCAGAGCTGAGAGCCAAATGACATTCACCAGCTGCATCTACACAAGGACCTCCCAGTTATGGCCGAAAATAAATCAGACCCTCTGACTCTGAGGCTTCCAGGACTCATGGGGTAGGGCTGGAGGTGGAGATGACCTCACAATAATGGGGACATTCATCACCACCCCTTCGGGTACTATCAGACCTAGGATTGGATCACCCTCACTAATCTCTTCTGCCAAGCTACTATGTGAACCCTGGCAAACACTTCTCAGAGACTCAGTTAGAGCAGATCCTCAGGGCGTTCCATGCACCCTGCGTTCTCTGATGGATGAAGGGAACACTTGCCAGGTGAAGGTACATCCAGAAAGAACATCCGCCAACCCTGGAGCACTCGGAAAGGGCCCAAGGAGAATAAGTGTCCATCTCCAAAGCCACAGAATGAGAGCCTGGTGGGAAGGCATGGTTTGCCTCCAGCCCCTCTTGGTGGGAGGAAATCACCAAGTCTATCACGACATAAAAGTGACCTGCTTTGGAGTCAGCAAATCCATCCATCAGAACTGCCGTGGAGAAATCAGCTGTTCTGGAATTCAGTAGCCTTGTTTCTCCTTGGGATTGAGAAAAGGTGGCCAGGCTAGGTATAGACCCTGCCATACCTCCACTGCCTGCGCTGCCCTGCAAGGGCACTATTGAATGTTAGAACTTCTGTTAGGGAGAATCAGCGAGGACTGCACGCATCTATACTGTCTTTTTCTTATGCACTGCATCGGAAGGTAGCCCTTTCGCACAGCACCCATGCACCTGGCCAGTATGAATCAACCTCCAAAGTACTCCATCTCACAGAGGGTACACAGGAACTTGGGAATGCACTTGGGAAACATGAGAGATCATTTAGGTCCTCACTAAGAAATCAGGGCAGAGACTTTCTTTATGTTCTTACCTCTGCTTCAGACTTGATCCATGAAGACCTATGGTTTACCCTACTGGTACAATGGCAGTATACTAGAGAAATTGAGATTTCGGTCTTGATGCAATATTTAGGAAGCAAGTCAGCCTAACTAAATGTATTCATTCTCTAAGCCCTGAAAAAGTAAAAATAGTAATAATTATCTTGCCTGCTTCCTCACCAACAGGCTGATAGAAATATCAAATGGAAATTCCATGTCAAAGGGTTTTTTTGACTTGGAGACACCTAAAATATTAGTGAATATCAAAAGATTTGTGTTATTTGTTAGACTACAACAAATTGTACCTAAAGATTATAATAAAATAGAAAGAAAGAAATGAGATGAAACCTTCCCTCAAAACGTATGCCTCTGAAGGTAGTTGCTATCAGTACTGAACTGAAAATGTATCAGAAACCATGACATTTATTATTGGAAAGTCCATTTGATGTACTGTGTCTTTCAATTCTGCTGTGTCTCTGGTTAGTTTTTGTTCAGATAACCTCTATGTTAAAGAACTCAGAGTGTTGAAATTGCCCATTATTGCTGAGTTATAGTTGATTTGTGCTTATGATTGCAGTAATATACTCCCTATGAAACCAGGTGCAGCAGAGTTTGGTGCATATATGTTTAGGATAATAATGTCTTTCTGGGTAATTGTTTCCCTTGGTTAAAATGGCGTGCCTTTCTTCGTGTCTTCTGACTTGTTTTAGTTTAAAGTCTGGTTTTTCAGATATTGGGATAGTGGCACCTGCTTGCATCCTGATTCTGTTTGCTTTTCTCCATCCTTCCACTTTAAGATGGTTCCTGTCATTGAAGGTGAGAGTTTCTTGGAAATAATGGGAAGATGAATTTTTGTTTCTTAATCCATCCAGCTAAACTGTCTTTCTATTGGAAAGGTGCCGTCATTAATATTTAAAGTTGTCATTGCATAGTGTGTGTGGATTGCTGTCGTTTTTGTTCTTGCTGTTGTTTGCTGCTTGTTACTGTTGGAAGGGAGATGAGAAACTCTTTAGCTGAACCATTTTAATAGCAGCCGTGTGAACTCGGAAGTGAGACGGCTGGGTTTGCAGCTGCCCCTGCTTCTTGCCACAGCTGAGAGAATCACTTAATTTTACTCAAGTCTTAGCCACTTTTCCCTGAAATGTTAGTGATTGTGCCTGCTTCAAGAGGTGATTTTAGACACGGACAAAGGTAATTTGTGCAAAATATCAGGATTAGCAATAAACACACTAGCCAAGTGACGAATACAATTACTTTATAAACCCAACTATTTTGGTCCAGGAAAAGGAAGTGACTTAAGCAAACAAGAATTTGAATTCTTTCTCTGAAAAGCCACATAGAGTACTATTTAGGAATTACAGTATTGAGTAGGTTCCTGGATGTTTCTGGTACATCACAGGGACTGCTGGCAATTTATCCTTTGTAGTTGAGGTCTAGTGATAGAAAAAATAACCTAAATTGCACCAGAAAAATCAAAGCACAGCAGCCTGATGA
The DNA here is from genome assembly GCA_025134845.1 of Neodon shergylaensis. Classification (NCBI taxonomy): domain Eukaryota; kingdom Metazoa; phylum Chordata; class Mammalia; order Rodentia; family Cricetidae; genus Neodon; species Neodon shergylaensis. The sequence goes on from JABTXL010001273.1 coordinate 7,523,073, forward strand.
TTGCCTCAATACACTAGCGCTACAGACCTTCTTTGCCATCAAAGAGGCTATTTTCTGATGCCAATTTTATACCAATTTTAAGCAATATGCAATGCCAACATCTCCCTTTGTTGAATTTGATCTGTCACAGAAGTGACTCAAGAGATTAATTACTGGTTCTCACTCAAGTCTTCACACTGCCATGGTCAGCGCAGGGACATGACTGAAGAAGCATCTCTATGAGCTCCAAGGAGAACACTCCCTTTCTCTCCTGGCATCACCAGGCTTAGTCTATTCAGGCTGTCCCTCCGCTCTGCCTTACGGCAGATGTGACACAACTTAGATTCTTCTCATTCACAAGCACTGCTTAGGAAGTAAGCAGAGGGAAAGACCTTTCCTTCATGCGGCCAGAACTCAGCTGACAAGCCGAATGAGCCACCTGATCTTGCTGTCAACATTGGTTCTCTTCTCCATTTGCCAAAAGGACTTTCTCTGCTCTGATGAAAAGAAGCCATTTTCTCGCCACAATATTCGACCATCTTCAGTTCAGAGCCAACCTTTTTTCACACCTTGAGGTCTTAAAGCATCAATTTACTGAGGAGTCAATGGTCCAAGTTGGATGCTGGCCAAGGACTGTACTTTATTTCTATAAGCCTATGGTCCTATGGTGTGTGCTTTGGAACAGGCACCTAAAGGAGGACACACTCAGGTTCCAACCACCGCTTTCCCTCCCCGAGAACAGTTCCATCTCATGAGCCCCAGAAATTTGTATCTAAACAATGTACTTGCAAATTACTGTTTTCAAGGCATTTGTTCTCTTGCTATCTCAGCCTGTCACTTAAACTGACTCGTTTTTATCTCACTTCATCAAGTACAAACATTTAAAATTCCTTGAAAGCAAATTATGTGATACTGTTATCTGTAATTAAGGTATTGGTAGGGTTTCTTTATCAGTCATTAATCTAAAATACTACAACACACACACACACACACACACACACCAGAACAATTATCAAAGCAAAAAGCAAAACAACATAAAATATGCATGGTTCTTATCTCTAGTAAGTTCCATACGGGACAGAAGACATTGGCAGAGATGAAAACTGCAACAGAGTCACAGATAGTTTACTGTCACCAAGACATTCAGTGTCTATACCACCTTTTCACCTTGAAAGATGACAAAGAAGAGTAAGCCCAATAAAGCAGGGATATTATGGTAATTATTTAATAATCATGACACAGGAACAGATAATAACTGTCAAATTTGGCAAGGAGGATCTGTAAGGCTAGTGTCATGAGGTGTTTTCATCAGCTGGGCTTCATCTGTTGACTGATATGAAATTAGGTTCATTCTATTTTTTTTCATCACTAGACTTCAACCACAAAGGTAAATTGTGAACATACTCCCATAATATATCAGAAATATCCACAAACTCAGTCAATATATTATTATTCCTAATGGAATCTGTCATAAACTTCTCTTTCTCCTGCAACTTCTTCCAATCTTGGCCCTTCTGATCACTAAGACAGCCTTTATAGCAAGGAGGAAAAAGAGAGAGTCTCTATGCTTTTACTGCCTGAGAATCTATTTCATCACGAGATCTACAGTATCCAAAAAAAATGTTTATAGCGGTCCTTAGACAGACATCTGAGCAACCAATCTGCTTTGAAGGACAAAGTTTGCCTAAATTTTATCCTGCCTATTAGCAAACTCACAAGTAAATAACGATACAGAAAATGGAAAAGCAAATAGTTGCTGTATCAAAGGCAGAAAGGGTGACCAAATCGATGATGCCTAGCTGCTATTCTGTCTTGACAGTGACAACATCAGATCCTCCTCTGAGAACTCGGCTTGGAATGAAAAGCTTCGCACAGGTAATATGGGACCTCTGGGTGACTGTGGCTGTTGATGCATTTCAGTGTTTCAAACTTTGTCTCTCTCAGATCCTTGGGTAAGTTGCTACCTAGAGGGTTGTGTTGAGGATTCTCATAAAACGGTCACATTCAAGGTGATGGGGCTATGATAGATTACCAAGACCGGCTGTTGACACAGAAGAGAAAGATTAGCTTGGATGTCAGAGCCTGGTAGCCCTAAAAATGGAAGTTTCCAAGCACATAGTGTAAATACAATGCCAGAAGGAGTCTGAGTATTTGCGTAAAGGTACATAACCTAGGCCTTCGGGGGACATAATTCCAGTGTATGACCTAAGAAGCAGTCAGGTGAGCAACATGGGACACTAAACAGCAGAATTCTGGGGTTAAAGGAACTAGAGGCTTTGGTGTCTTTAAGGAACAATACATGGGAAGTTGCCCAACTTTGAGCACTTGAGGGCAGCACCCCAGAAATCATAGGAAATTTGAGGGCCATGTAATGCACCTGTAATCCCAGCACTGAGAAGCCAGAGACAAAAGACATGCTGGAGCTCACTGCTCATTCAGTCCAGCCAACCAATGAGCTTCATCGTTAAGCGAGAGACCCTGTCTCAAAAACATAAGGTGGAAGGGGTAGAGAGTTGGCTCAGCAGTTAAGAGCACTCACTACTCTGCCAGAGGCCCTGAGTTTACTTTCTACCGCCCTTGTGGTGACTAGCAACTGTCTCTAATTCCACTTTCAAGGGACCCAGCATCCTCTTCTGGCCTCCACAAGCACTCCATATACAAAGCACGATAACAAACACAAAGGCAAAACACCCACCACATAAGAGAAATTAAGCCATTTTTAAAACAAAATGGAGAGCAACCAAAGAAAATAGCAGACACAGACCTCTGGCCTACACCCACAGAGAAGTGTATATTAGTACCAACACGTACACACACAAAAGGTGGTGCTAGCTCATGGTGCAGGACAATGATATACAATATAAATATATGCTAGCCACATCTGTGGCATCAAAGCTTCAGTTTTGAGCCTTTAAACCAGGTAAAGCTTTTCTAATTAATTTCCTTTTTAAAAACATATTCCATTGTGGGCAAATCATCAGAGGGTTCGGAGCAAAATTCAAAAGGCTTTAGATTAACGGAAGTGACACAGCGGCTGACTTATCAGGCTATGTGGTGGACACAGGGGGAACTATAAACTAGGTGATAGCAACAGCATCACAAAACAAAAGAGGAACAAAAGACTACACCCAGGGCTCTGGTTCTCATCAAATGTGCAGGGGGAAGGTAACAAGGGTTTGCTGAGGGGATCAATGTAACAAGCTTGCTAATAAGACACATCAACAACTGCCTGCTTACTCTCTTCTTATTTGCAGAAAAAAAATATGTGATTCATTTTTTTTCTGAGAGGATCTGAGTTGTTCCTTGCAGGATAATAACATCGGGAAGGCTTTACAGTATTCAGCCGGATTAAATCTTTATTACTTTTCTGGGTGTTCACCTTTTTAAAGTGGTAGAACTTTACACATTACACCAGGGACCTTCATACAATGAGGATTGCTATTCTTTCCTAGTTCTTTCCCCACATCCTGCCCCCTCAGTACCATCTCTCCCCTATAAGAACATACCCATCCCCAGTATCCATGAGAATATCTGATGAGATTGCCGGTGAGTTAGAATGCTGCAAACGAACAACACAACACTGGACTAAGAACAAGCTTCCAACTTAGTCCTCAGTTCAGCTGAATCTGAATCCCACTTACGTGAATTATGAACTGGAGAAATGGGTAGTTTTCTGAGCTTTACTTAATCCCTGGCTCATGATCTATGTGAGAGAATGCCACCAAGATTAAATGAGAATATGTTTATAAAGACGGCACACAAGACAAAACAAAAAGTACTCAATAATGAGCGCATTCTTGTAAAAAAATTATCTATCAATACTTAATGATTGTCAATCAATGTTCTATAGGCTACTTCAACAGAAAGGAAAATGCTGTTTCAATGATCAGCAGCCAGAACTTCCATTTATTTATATACATCCTCACAAAGATAGCCTATGCCTTCCCCGATGCCTGACCTACAAATGAGACACAACTTCTGAAGCCCCCTGCTATCACCTGAAGACTCTCCAGTCCTGCATCTTTATTTTCCTTATGAGAAAATTTAGCTCCAGGAAATAAAAGTGTACTGTGGTCTGAGACACAAAGATGAGTGAGATCAAGTGTGGTCCTCGGCCAGCTGCCGGTTTAGCAGAGGATGCAGACACATGAAAAGATGTCAGTGGGTACCGAGCAGTGTGAGAGCAGACTTTCTCCGTAGGCGGCCATCACTTATGATTAAATGCGAACATGTACACAAAGTGCTCAACCCAGAGATTTCCCTCCCAACTGCATGAGTCTGGGCTGCTGAACTATTTCTCTAAGTACATTTGTGGGAGTTTTGTGCCATTTGAAATCCCTCGATTCTATATTAAGGGCTGCAGATAGGCCATCCATCTTGGAGAAACCAAGTTGGCAGTACCCCACAAGCAGGAAAAGGGCCATGCAGAGATTCCAATTGAGTGTCCAAGTCTCCCTGGGTCATCAGAGACTCATTCACATTTATCTGTAAAAGAAATAAAATAAATGCCAGTTTGTAAACACTCTCAAGGAGTAGGGAATTGAGGGGATCTGAATCTTCTGGTCAATTGACTCTCGAAGAAAACTACTTGCTGTTTCAGAGCTTCATTCTTTCTCCAAAGATTTTAATTTTTTTCCTTTTTAACCTAGCAGGAATCTAGTTGAGAATTCCTCCTCAGTTAATCACTGCAGTGAATTCATTCCTTCTTCCTTTCATTTGTTCGTTAATCCCACAAGTTGCTGTGGGATTCAGCAGGACTCCATTTTTATGAACTCCAGTCTGGGGCTCAGAAGCAAAGGGAAAGAAGAGGTGGGCAAAGGTAAACAATCTTTATGGCACAGACAATGGGAACTGGTATTCGCCCTTGAGAGTACGAAGCAAGTCTTTCATGGGCAGTGTGGAAGTTACCTAGAGACTTGTTGCTGAGAACCATGGCCCAGCTAAGGAGGTAAATTCATCTCCAGCTGTCTGCTCCAAAGTGATTTTTAATGGGGACAGTGCTTCAGACCAGAATTGGAAACAGAAACAAAAATCATGGCAGACTGACTGGCTCCTTCCTTCAGGCCTTAGAAGCACAGGAAGCAGTGCCCATGCCATACCGGGTCTGGCAGCTCCAGTTGAGGGATTTCCCCTCCAATTCTCATCCTATTCAACAGATCTGTGCTTTCTAAGATCAATGGACAACAATGCAAGCTTTCTGGGGGTGGGGGGTCCCTGAAGCCCTCTGGCCTGCTATTCTCTGGTGTGGAGGGACATGCACAGCCCTAACAACTCTCCAGGGTTCTTACGACAGTTACAGGTAGGAGGTCAGCCTTGTTGTGAAACCCACTCTCTGTCACTTGGCGCATCCTGTGTCTACAGCCTGACATTTCACTTTTGGAATCTAAATGTGATCTTGCCCCTTCCAGAGTCTCCAAAAACTCTTCAACAGCACTGGGAACTCTAATTGCATCCTTCCTAACACACACACTGACTAAAGCAACATGAAAAACCCACACTCTTCATGAAATGATCCAAGAGGTGATTCAGGCACCTAAAATGCTTTGGCCAGATTTTCAGCAGTGACGCAGAACTTGCCCTTTTCATTCCCTGGATGTTTCTGTCCAACTTCCTCTCTGTGTCCTGGTTCTTGCCTCTCTCAACTTGCAGCCAACTCACTCACTCCCTCTGCACTTGTTAACTGATCGTGAATTCCCTGACAACGCTTCAGCACACAACAGCCAATTTAACTCAAACCCACGCTTGTCTGGAGGGAAGCAATGGAAGAATTGTCCCAGCTCTGTTGGATTTATCTAAATATAAAAGAAAAAGTTATTTGTGTTGTACAACACGTGAGATCCTGTGAATGTCTCCATGCTTCAACACCTAAAAGGCTCATCAGAAGAATGTATCTTATAAATCTGAAGTAAGCCTTGTTTAAAATAATTTTAAGCCTTATTATGCTGTGTATTTCACCATTAATATGTTCAAGGTTGAAGGGAAAAAGCTTCTCCCACTTAACCTACAATTCTGTTTATTGCCATTTTATAAAAGATCTTTCGTCATTCAAGGATCTATAGAATGTCAAATAAACAGTAAACACCTTTTACTTTTTTTAGTAGAAGGAAATCTTATACTAAAAAAACTATTACTCTAAACATTTAATTTTGGCTGGATACCCTTGATTTTCAACTCATAAATCTGGCAATCCTGTTTCCTGGAACTGGCAGTCTGACCGTCCATGGCAACTCTCAAATACATTAAGTTTTTAATGACATTAACAGACTGGCAGTGTAATACACTGATGATTGATCCTCACTTGATTCTGAACCCACGTAATTAATAGCTTGTTCTTTCTGGCTTCCCTAAGGAAGACAAAGTGGTGTAAATCCAGATTGACAAAGATGAGAGCTCAGGACTGTAAGATGTAGTTCTTGCTGTAATTTTATCTCGAGGATTCCCAGAAAAGTCTGTAAAATATGTGCTGTCAACGAAAATATCTTTGGTTGCAAGTAATAGGATCTATAGACTGAAAGGAAATGCAGAAATGCCTATAACCCAAAGCACGAATCTTTAACAAGACAAGCCTTAGTCTGATCTGTCGTCTTCTGCTCCTCCTCACTGCCAGCCTCCTCTGAGAGTCTCTGACTCTGGGAAGCCTCATGGCTGCCAATGACAGACAGAATTAACACTGCCCTGCCCACATTAGGTAGAAGAGGAAGGACAGTTCCCCTTCAGTCTAATGGAGCCCTCCTCAGTCAGAACACCCTCCATCCATGGATGAAGAGATGTCATCATGAGAATGCTATGTAGTTATCAGCTTAGAATCTAGGGTCTCTCCTGGGGCCATGGATGGGATGGACATCAAACCAAATGAAATTCTGTAGGAGTCGGGAAGGATGAGTAGACTCAGTTAAAATTATTGTTAGCTGTTCAATTATTCTATTCCAGGAGGATTGTTGATTTGATCAGAAGTCTGATGTTTACGTATCTTTGAGAGGGCCATTTGAAGATACTGAGACAAGGCATCAGTACATAGCCCAAATTGACCTTAAACTTACAGAAATTCTCCTACCTCAGCCTCACAAATGATAAGATTACAAGTAGGTAGCTTTGCAATACCAAGAGGTAAATGAACAGCCACCTGGCAGGACACCCCACCCTCTAGGCCCTTCATACCAGGGCAAAACCCCAGGCCCCTCCCCCACCTGCCACAGTCTCTCTAGCCAGCCAGCAGGCAAGATTCCTGCAGGGAGGCTCCTTCAACATTCTCATCTCATCGACTGGACCCTGTGAGCTACAAGTCCTACAAGAGGGTAGGCTCATACCGGGTCCTAAGTACGTCATTAAAATTATAAACCTGGGAGACATGTTGGGGTGTGATAAGGGATGATATTATCAAGATATAGGACTTACATTGTTTGAAATTGTCAAAGAATAAATAAAAAACATTCTAATTTTAAAAAATCCTGTGGCTCGATATTTATAAGCACCTGCAGCTCTTGCAGAGAATCTGGGTTAGTTCCCAGCATCCACCTGGCAGTTCACAACCATCTGTACTCCAGATCTGTATAGTATGCTGCCCTCTTCTGGCCGCTGTGGGTACTGCACATATGAGATACCCATACAATGAAGCCAAACATACACAAAAGAAATATGTTTTTAATTTTGTAAACCTTCTCTATTTTGTTTGACAAATATTGGTAAAGAAAGCTCAACAAATTATGTATGCCTATGACAAAGCACGCTAATACATAGATTATAAATATAAGTAAGTATTTTAGGAATGTCCTATAAATTGATTTAACTTTTTATTTAGACTTAGAAACACAGAAATGAAATGCTTATTAAAAACCAATTTTTTAAAAAAAAATATCATAATCTCTGCGTCCCCCCCCCCCCTTTTCCTCCACCTGGCCTCATTTTTTTTTTCAGTTCTACCACAGGGTGACGCAGATAAAAGGTTCTTCACAGACGCTCACATTCTGATGATCTTTAAAGTTTTCAGCCTGGAGAAACATATGCCAATTACATTTTCTTTATTATGAATTATCAACTTTGAAATGGTGTGTTAGAGAAATACAAAATGTACTAGAACGCCTTCCGTAAACATCTACTATGAAGAGGAAACAGATCTCTGGCTGTCTAAGCCACTTATTGCCTGCCCCATGGAGCTATAGCCAGACCCATCCAAGGTCATGGGTAAGCGTCAATGAAGGGAAGTGGTCCCCTAGATGAGCAAGCAAATCCCATGTAAGAAGAAGGGCGATCAGACGCTGGGAAGCAAATTAACATGTGCACACGGACAAATCCGACTCGAGGTTAACGGAAACCACCCACTCTGCCGCTTCTCTAGCAGCATATCATGTCCTACCCATCCTAAGGAGTCCATGTCAGGTCACGTTTGTGCAAGCAAACAGAAACCACCCACTCTGCTGCTTCTCTAGCAGCATATCATGTCCTACCCATCCTAATGAGTCCATGTCAGGTCACGTTTGTGCAAGCAATCAGATGAAGAACAATCAGGAACACTTTCTGAAGTTTGTACTCAACAAAACAGACAACTGCATTCTGCCATTCTTAGTTGGCAGCATAGGAAAAGTTAACTGGCTGGAGAAAAGAAGGAGAGGATAGGGTGAGGGCTCGCTGCTTCTTCGAGGTCATCTGTGTGGGACACAGAGCAAGGGCCTGTTTTCTGCAGCAAGTCAGAAGCATTTGTCTCTGAAGCTCAAATGATCTCACTGGCAGAGTGATAGCCTCATCCTGATGTGTTGTGGAAGAATTCACAAGCAAAACTGAAAGCAAAAAAAAAAAAAAAAACTCAGCCAAAACACAAAGAAATGGGAGCTGGTTATCAATTAAAATGTTGTGCTAAAAAAGGTTCTTTGTCTCTCTATGTGAAGCAAGCCACCTCCACATTAAATGACATGGTTACAATAAGACAAGCACTAACCAAGTCTGGGACTTTGTAGACTGTCATCTCCATGGCAATGTTTCAAGGGCCCTCATAGGAGCCTGAATCATCCACTCCGTGTTCTAAATAACTGGAGATTTTAGCTTGCATGCATGGTAAATTGCTGTCTCCCTCCCTCACCTTTTCTTTCTTCCAAGGTATAAGAAATAGGGAAATCAGTCCGGTGCTCCAGTGTGGGTCTCTGTCTCTATTTCCATCCATCGCCAGATGAAGGTTCTATGGTGATATGCAAGATATTCATCAGTATGGCTATAGGATAGGGTCATTTCAGGTTCCCTATTCTCAGCTGCCCCAGAAACTAACTGAGGACATCGCCCTGGGCACCTGGGAGCCCCTCTAGGTCCAAGTCTCTTGCCAACCCTAAGATGGCTCCCTTAATTAAGATATGTGCTTCCCTGCTCCCCTATCCAACCTTCCTTCATCCCAATCATCCCGTTTCCCCAAGTTCCCCCCATTCTCCCCTTCTCACTTTTCTCTCCCCATCTCCCCTTACCCCCCTCCCACCCCACCCCCAAGATCCCAATTTTTTGCCCGGCATTCTTGTCTACTTCCCATAACCAGGAGGATAGCTATATGTTTTTCTTTGGGTTCACCTTCTTATTTAGCTTCTTTAGGTTCACCACTATATACTCCGTGACCGTTATTTATGGCTAGAAACCAATTATGAGTGAGTACATCCCATGTTCCTCTCTTTGGGTCTGGGATACCTCACTCAGGATAGTGTTTTCTATTTCCATCCATTTGCATGCAAAATTCGAGAAGTCATTGTTTTTTACCGCAGCGTAGTACTCTAATGTGTATATATTCCACACTTTCTTCATCCATTCTTCCATTGAAGGACATCTAGGTTGTTTCCAGGTTCTGGCTATTACAAATAATGCTGCTATGAACATAGTTGAACAAATGCCCTTGTCATATGATCGGGCTTCTCTTGGGTATATTCCCAAGAGTGGCATTGCTGGGTCCAGGGGTAGGTTGATCCCGAATTTCCTGAGAAACCGCCACACTGATTTCCAAAGTGGTTGCACAAGTTTGCATTCCCACCAGCAATGGATGAGGGTACCCCTTCCTCCACAACCTCTCCAGCAAAGGCTATCATTGGTGTTTTTGATTTTAGCCATTCTGACGGGTGTAAGATGATATCTCAAAGTTGAGCTCCCAATGTCCCAATGAGGAGCAGAATGAGGGAGAACATGAGCAAGGAAGTCAGGACCACAAGGGGTGCACCCACCCACGGAGACAGTGGGGCTGATCTATTGGGAGCTCACCAAGGCCAGCTGGACTGTGACTGAAAAAGCATGGGATAAAACCGGACTCCCTGAATATGGCGGACAATGAGGGCTGATGAGAAGCCAAGGACAATGGCACTGGGTTTTGATCCTATTTCATGTTCTGGCTTTGTGGAAGCCTAGCCAGTTTGGATGTTCACCTTCCTAGACCAGGATGGAGGGGGGAGGACCTTGGACTTTCCACAGGGCAGGGAACCCTGACTGCTCTTCAGACTGGAGAGGGAGGGGGAGAGGAGTGGGGGTAGGGGGGGGGAGGAGTGGGAGGAGAGGGAGGGAAATGGGAGGCTGGGAGGAGGCGAAAATTTTTTTTCAATAAAAAAAGATTCAACAAAAAAAAAGAAAAGAAAAGAAAAGAAATAGAGAAATCATTCCTTCACCATCTGAAGATGCAGCATCTAGACCAGAGACTAGACCAAGAGGATCGAATAAAATTCTCAAATACACACTACTTACCATAATAAGAAAAGAGCCATATGCCATAGATGTGACAGAAGGCAAGTGAGTTTCTTCAGAGAAAGCAACTAATACTGGGAGATGTTTAATAAGACACAAATAAAATCAATGAATATTCAAGACTCAAGGGTTGTGTTACTCGATAATGTTAATATGGCAAGTTTTCACAATTGATTTCAAGATTAAATGTTAGCTATATCAGCCCCTAAATCTTAGCATCGTTTTTAGGGTATTCCCCTCTAATGTTCTAATCTGCAAGGAAAACTAAGGACCAGAATAGCCAAAGACAGCAGAAAGCAAAAACAGAGTGAGAAAACTATACCTACAGGCAGACGACTCATTATGTCAAGACATTTTAAGGGGAGATGGATTAACAATGGCTTATGGGAGCAAGGACAGAGAAGCTAAATAAAGGATGCTGACTCCACGGTGACAACAATAAGTTTACAACACAGTTGGCGCCATGGTGCAGTAAGAAGAGTGTGAGGTCATTTTGATTCATAAGTCTAAGTCAGCTGTGTACCTGGAAAATGGAGCAAGAAAATCCACATGTAGCTCAGGCTAAGTATTTTCCTAACATGTAAAAGGCACTTGGTTCAATCCTCAGCACCACAAAATAATTAGACATAACACATAATATATTATTATTTATAAAAATGAGTTGCATGTCTGGCATTAAAATCCATGATGGAGTAGATTGTTTAAAAGAAAAGGCCCTGGACTGAATCCCCAACTCCAAGCTTTGTTTTAAAAATCAGTTTCAGACATGTCACAAATGAAGATATGAAACCAGAAAGTATCTCTTGAGAGGAAAACAGAATCCAGAGCCTCTGCCAACTTAAGGGAAGAATATGAATCTTAAACAGAACAAAACTTCACTATGCATAAGGAAGAAGAGTAAGAAATTAGAAGTCATTAAAATTTTCATCCAAGGTATGTAAGTCTCATAGTGGGAAAATATGTAAAATATATATAGTCTGCAAAAGACTTGTGTCAACAGTATGTAATAATACAAGAAAGAGACAAATATCTGAATACAAAAATGACCAAAATAAGCAAAAACGTGCATCATTGAAGAGTGTATCCAAATGGCCAATACATATAAGAAGACATATTAAATTTCATTTTACATAAAATGCAAATTAGAATCCCAGAATAGCTAAAATGCAATACACAGAAATGCCAAGTGCTGATGAACATGGGGACATCCAGCATTCTCACGTAATTAGTTTGAGAGTGCATTTAGTTAACATCCTTGAAGAATCTAACTGTTCTCCTACATATGAACACACAGATATCATCTGACACAGGAGCTCTATCCCCTGGTAGGTAGGGATGCAACAAAATGACTACCATGTTCAATGAAAGACATGAGTACAGGGCCGGGAAGATGGCTCAGTCAGGAGAGTGCTTACAAGTGCAGTACCTTATTTCAACCCCAAGAATCCAAGTATCAGATCCCTGGGACTCACTGGCCAGTCTAGCAAATTAGTGAGCTCCAAGCCAGTGAAAGACCCTTTCTCATAAAAGGTAAAGGCAAGAGAGAAATAATACCCAAGGTTACTTTTCTATCTTCTGCACACACATGTGAACACACACACACACAGAGAGAGAGATTGATAAAAGACATAAACAGGAATAATCATGTGGAAATTACTCATGACTGTCAAAACAAACAAAAACCCGAATGCCCATTAAGAAAAGAATTATTGTAACAGGAAAATGGCCAAGATATCATTAGGATGTCAATTATGTTTGTGGGGACAGCAATGACAGGAGGCACATGGTAGAGGCTTCCAGGAGCCTCGTAAACAATGTTATGCTTCTGAGCTGGATTTGCTTACATTTGTGTGTTCACCTGTGCAATAGTCATAATCTGTGCATTTTTCTGCATTCATCTTATACTCAATAAAGAAGGTTTAAGTACTATAAATAAAGTGAAGAAAGGATGAAAAGGGAGAAGCATTCGTAAGCAGCCAGGAAACAAATTAATTGAAACAAATCCAGTGCTGCTCACTTTTTGCCAGTTGAACATGACTTCATGTGACGTGCCAAGCAGAGAGCAGACCCAGCCTGAGGCAGTTTAACCAACAGAACCAAACTAGACTGCTGCCCACAGATGCGAGATTCTCACTCTCCCTCAAGCTTAAGGAAGATAATAAGGAAAAGAGCCCCGGTGCTGGAAAAGAAGGCAATGCTGATAACATACTGGTTCACACTGACGATGCTTGTCTTCAATATGCATCGCGCTGATGATAGGATCTGCTCTCAGTATTCAAATGACAGATACAAGCTGCTGACCCTGCACACAAAAACTCAGTCCAGAATTCTCCTCTGAACTCCAAATTGATACGAATTGACTCATCAAAATTGACATTTTTATGGATTAAAAAATTAAATGATTTCAACCAATCCAACTTACAGCAACCTGGTTAATACTTCTAAAAAAACATCTATAATAAAACTTCCCCAAATCAACCTTGCACCCTACAGCTTCCTCCCTTCATACATAGTATCTCCATGTTTCTTTTGTTCTGATCAAAACTTTAGCATCACCTTTCACCCATATTTATTCTTAAAATATATATTCTAAATCTGTCAACAAATCACCCTCTCGGACATACCAAAGCTGCACACCTGCACACCTCCTTCATGTTGCTGCCGTAGTGTAAACAGTCATCTTTTGTTGTGTGATTTCCGTCTCTAGTACCCAGTTTGGTTCATGTCAGCAGCAAGAATGATCTTCACGGTACCACGCTGGATCACGTCACTTCTCCAGTGATTTCTCATTTCTGTCAGAGGGAAAAGTATGGTTCACAATTGCCTGCATAGCCCCACCACCCAGTGTAGACAAGCAAAGGTATTCAATAAATTAATGAGTACATTAAAGAAGGAAACAATTACCAAGGCCCCAGGGTCCTACTGAAGTGTGACCTTTGTCCTTATGGTCTAAGATGGCTGGTCAAACTTAGACCTCACATCCACATCTTAAACAGCAACTGAAAAGGGGGTGAAAATGATGCCTCTTCTGCTGGAAGGAGCCATCTCAGGATACCCACTTCTTATGTCTGGTGACATCCATTGTTCTTCATGGAAACCAGAGGTGGTTTTTTTTGTTTGGTTGTTTTTTTTGTTTGTTTGTTTGGTTGGTTGGTTGGTTTTGGTTTTTCGAGACAGGGTTTCTCTGTGGTTTTGGAGCCTGTCCTGGAACTAGCTCTTGTAGACCAGGCCAGTCTCGAACTCACAGAGATCCGCCTGCCTCTGCCTCCCAAGTGCTGGGATTAAAGGCGTGTGCCATCACCACCCGGAGGAAACCAGAGTTTTTCACCTGAGCATTATGGTCATACGGAGCCAGCATATTCTTTGTTGTGGGGTCTGTCCTTTGTATCTATCATAAGATATTTAAGTAGAACCCAATATCCCACAGCCTACTGAGACCACAGAACTCCTCCAGGCACTGCCAAATTTGCCAGAGGTCCTGGGAGGTACATCTCTCAGTTAAGAACAACAGAGAGGCAGTGAACTGTGGGAAAGGAGAGGGGGGACCAGGAGATGAAAAAATAAAGAAGATACAAAAGTTTGGGGTTGATTAGGCCCAGGTGCCAGGACAGCTACAGCTCCACCCGAGGCCACTTGGCCCAGACACGCAGAAATCAACAGGCACCAGGTGAGAGAGAGAGAGAGAGAGAGAGAGAGAGAGGCAAAATGGTTCATGTGCTGGAGAGAGAGGCAGATTTGAAGAGGTGAGCACAATGAGGAACAGGCTGACATGGGTGACCTGCTTGCCACCAGGGTCATGGTGATATTCAGGTCTCGGCTACTGCCAAGGACCATGTCTGGGTCCATGGTTTAGGGCAGCCAGGATCTGTGTTGATATCCATGTGTCCTGTTAGCATCAAAGTTCGAGTCAATGTCTGGGGTCTAGAATGTCACCTGGGTACATGTTGGCTTTTGAGGACCATACTGTCACTGGGGCCATGATGATTTTGATGACCTGAAATGCCAGTTAGGGTCATGATGGCATCTGGACCTGGGCTGCTGCCAAGCATCATGTCTGGGTCCATGGTCCTTCCACACCCTGGGTCTGTGTTGAGATCCATGGCCTGTGTTGCCACCAAAGGCCACACGGATGCCCAGAATCTGGGCCACTGCCTAGGATCATATTGGTGTGTGAGAGACATGCTACTGCTGGAGTCCTGCAGACCTGGGTGACTTGTGCTGCTACCTGAGGCCATGGCATCTTACAGGTCCGAGCTGCACCCAGAGCCATGGCATCTTACAGGCCCGAGCTGTACCCAGAGCCATGACATCTTACAGGCTCAAGCTATACCTAGGGCCATGGCATCTTACAGGCCTGAGCTGTAGCCAGTGCCATGTCTGGATCTGTGGCCCTGTTGCAGCCAGGGTCTGTGTTGATGCCTGGGGCTCCTGTCACCATTGAGGACCATGTGGATTCCTGGGCTCTGGGCCGCCACCTGGGCCATGCTGGTGTTCAAGAGCCACATTACCACTGGGTCCATGCCAATCTGAGTGACCTGCACCACTAACCAGGGTCATGGGGACATCTGGGCCTAAGCTGCTGCCAAGGGCCATTATCTGGGTCCATGGTCCTCCAACAGACATGGTCTGTATTGATGTCCATGTCTCCCGTTACCACAGAAACAGTGAGGATGGGGCTGCACAGAGTTGTCCTCACCCCTCACTGGCTTCAGCACTAGGATAACCGGCCCTGTACCTCACCAACTACAACAGTCAATGCAAGACTGGGAGAGCTAATCCTTCCCCTCACCTGCCACAGGACTCAGGAGAGCAGGCCCTGCACCTCGCTCAGGCAGTACAATAGAGCTGACCCTGCTGATGGTGGTGCAGGTGAGCTGTCCCTGAGGCTGTAATAGCAGGAGAGCTCACTGTTCTCCCTCATCTGCCATATGGTACCATGGGTGGGAGAAAGATGATCTTCCACTCTTCACCCCTTGCAAGCTGCAGCAGGCAGGAGACCCAGCCTTGAGGGCAGGAGAGCTGAAGAGTTGGCTCTTCTTGCAGAATATTCCTATACGCTGTGTGAGGATGTGTCACTGTGATTGTCTTAATAAGGAGAAAAATGGCCAATAGCTTAACAGAAAGAAGTTAGACAATATTTCCGGGGTTCTTATCTGGGGAGTCATCAGCCAGACATGGAGAAAGCAAGATGAGCTGTATGAGTATAGGTAACTGAGCCATCGATTTTAAAATACAAGTTAATTCAAATTATAAGAACTAGTCAGGAACAAGCCTGAGCTAAGGCCAAGCTTTCATAATTAATAATGTCTTCATATCACTATTTGTGAGCTAGAGGCAAAAAGAAAACACCTGCTACATATGGTACCCAACATCTGCCCACATATATTCACCTAAAGTCTGAGAAAGCTTTTTTAAAAAAAACAAATAAGGTTGGGAACACAGAGCCAAACATGGTTTCCCTGATGACCATAGTCTCTCGGGTAGGGCAGACAGCACATAAAAGCATGGCTACAGGCTGCTGCCTGCAGTAGCCAGCCACCAGAACAATGAACCAGCACCAAGCACCGAGCTGAACAGCAGCTGACATAGCAGTATAAGACTTGTCTCTCGCAGTCAGAAAATGCTCCAGGTACTTAGTAAAGCCAGGTCCAGACATAGAAAACCTCTGAAAAGTTACAGAATGTTTAAAAATGTGTTTAAAAGCTGAAGAAAAGAAAATAGGTATAGACTTCCTTGCTCATGTTCTCCCTCCTTTTGCTCCTCATTTGGACCTTGGGAGCTCAGGCCAGTGCTCCAATGTGGGTCTCTGTCTCTGTCTCCATTCATCACCAGATGAAGGTTCTATGGTGATATGCAAGATATTCATCAGTATGGCTATGGGACAAGGCCAGTTCAGGCACCCTCTCCTCTGCTGCCCAAGGAACAAGCTGGGGAAATCTACTTGGACCTGGGAATCCCTCTAGAGTCAAGTCTCTTGCTAACCTTAAAATGGCTCCCTTAATTAAGATATCTACTTCCCTGCTCCCATATCCACCCTTCCTCCATCCCAACCATCCCATTTCCCCAAGCTCTCCCCAAACCTCCCCTTCTCCCTTCTCTCTCCCCATCTCCCCTTACATCCACCCCATCCCCACCCCCATGCACCCAACTTTTGCCTGGATATCTTGTCTACTTCCAATAACAGGAGGATAACTATGTGATTTTCTTTGGGTTCACCTTCTTATTTAGCTTCTCTAGGATCACAAATTATAGGCTCAATGTCTTTTATTTATGGCTAGAATCCACTTATGAGTGAGTACATACCATATTCATCTTTTTGGGTCTGGGTTATCTCACTCAGTAAAGTGGGGTGTGTCCACCCACTGAGATGGTGGGACTGATCTAATGGGAGCTCACCAAGGCCAGCTGGACTGGGATTGATGGAGCATGTGATCAAACCGGACTCTCTGAATGTGGCTGTCAATGAGAGCTGACTGAGAAGCCAAGGACAATGGCACTGGGCTTTGATTCTACTTCATTGACTGGCTTTGTGGGAGCCTGGTTTGTTTGGATGCTCACCTTCCTAGACCTGGATGGAGGGGGGAGGACCTTGGACTTCCCATGGGGCAGGGAATCCTGACTGCTCTTAGGACTGGAGAGGGAAGGGGAGGGGGAGGGGGAAATAGGAGGGAAATAGGAGGTGGGGAGAAGGTGGAAATTTTTAATAAATAAATAAATAAAAAGAAAAAATAGGTATATACAGTCATAAAAAATAAATAGTTTGAAAATAATAAAGTCTTTAAAAAGAATTCAAAGTAATATAAAAATAAGCCACATAAGAATGAAAAACATTATTAACACAGGAGTTCAGACCTTATATGGTACTTTATCAATTTTGAAGTTTTGAATGCCAATGAACAGAAAAATACCACTGTTGAGAGACACTGGATTGTAGAGGGACTGCTTGATACTTTAGAATGCCATAACTTTAAAATGGAAGTCAGAAAATGTATTGCTTTGAGGAACAGGTTATGCTTTTGTTTCCACAAAAAAAATCAAATGACTGTAAATTCATTCAAGGTTAAAGATAATCATGTTTGATTAAGGAAGACCCCCTGAAAATCCTAACTACAGACATAAAGAAAAGAAACCTAGAAAAACTATAAGACAATGAATTTATATCTTACCTGCTCAAACATAAAATGAAAAAACCACCTTTGGCAGGTTTGTGTACAATGCATGGTCTATACTTGTGATGATGCCAATATGTATGCTACCTTTGAAATTTTATGTTTTCAGAGAAAGGGGACCAAACACCTATGAAAACATGTGGCCCAGGTGATCTAGCCTCTCAGAGTGTCTCTTAAAGCTTCCTCAGAGTTCTACATCCAGAACAACTTCAAGGCTTCTGACTGAGATGGTCATGCCTCACAGACTACTCTAGTCAGGACTACAGATAAACTTTGTGCTTTCCCATTGCACAGAGACAAAACAATAAATGCTATGGCCAGCTTTTCTAAGACTTGATCATTATCTTAGTCTCCTCATGGTCTCATAAAGATTTCATGCCCCCAGACAACAGGAAACAGTCTAGAGAACACAATGCCCATAGTCCCATGGTCACTTGATGGGTTATGAATGTTTGTCATCTTTTAGAGGCTGTTGTTTACAAGTTGTTATTGGTCATGGTCAGGAAAGAAGCTGAAAAAAGGAGATTAGATTCATAGCTGTCTTTCTGAAAGTAAAACGGTAGATACATTATATAAATGATGAAATAAAAGAGTGGATTGTTGAGTCCACTCATAAACAACTGCTAGTCTCAAATATTTTATATTGGTATGAATTTTTGTATATTGATACAAATTTAAGGTTATTTTAATTATACTCTCTGTTTCTACTCTTGTTTAAGGTATAGTACTTTTGCAGTTCATTTTAAAATGTATGCAAAGTTTTAATCCTTGAAAGCTATTTAGGATAATAAAAAAGACAGGTTAATCATCATCTATAACAATCAAAGTTATAGTCATGTTAGATATTTCTTTCTCAAGGTCATACAGAGATATATTTTAGATAGATAGGTGATATTCAAACACTTCAAACACCTACAGAACAATATAAGGCTTTTTATGACAGTGAGAAACTGTCTACTCCTAGTAGCACAAAATTACTTCAAAAAAGGAAGATGGTCAGCAAAGAACCTCCATATGGAATTTGTTTTCTTTGTGGCAAAAGGTAGTCATTTGCACAGTAAATGACTCTTGCCTTGACTGCTGATAGTATGGTGTCCAAACTGGACAAGCAGGACACAAAAGAAAGTGGTTGTTGAACTTTGCCAAACCAGGAGAGGATGGTCCTTCAAAAATTCCAGCTTCACAGAAAAGTCTGTCAGATATTCTAGGCCTGTAGGCTGAAGATGCATACCCCAATGCTACAGAGGAACCTTGGGTGACTGTCCAGGTAGCCATATGTTTCTGTCATTTCACATGGTTTTAAAAGTTGTTTACGATGCACTTCCTATTTACTCAGGTAATATTATACCCTTTCTCAGGTATTTGATGGGTTGAAGGCTAGATAGTTATAGTTACAGTTTCCCTTAGTCATGACAAAAAAAGTAAATTATATACAAAACTTTGGACCAATCAAGAGAGAATAGATAAGGAAGTGTTTTCTCTAATTTTTCCAAATGCAAATGAACTGGACACTGTGAATATAATTCTTACCTGATAACTGTTCTTATTGTTTATAATTCTAATATGCTATCGTTAAAATAAAGTCTTTTTTATTTAGACAAAAAGTGTGAGATGTTGCAGAATATTCCTTTACACTGTGTGAAGACGTATCACTGTGACTGGCTTATTAAGGAGCTGAATGGCCAATAGCCAGGCAGAAAGAGGTTAGGCAGGACTTATGGGGACAGAATGGTCAGGGAAGAAGAGAGGCGGAGTCACCAGCCAGATGAAGAAGAAAAAGAATGGGCTGTGCAAAGTAAAGGTAGCCAAGCCACATAAAAGTACAAGGATTTAAAAATATGGGTTAATTTAAGCTGTAAGAACTAGTTAGGAACTAACCCTAAGCTAAGCTCAAGCTTTCATAGTTAATAACAAGTCTCCATGTCATCTGTGAGCTGGTAGTTCAAAGAAAAAGCCTGCTACAGGCCCCACTCCTTACCACTTGCAGCACTAGGGAGAGCAGATTGACCCTGTTGGTAGGGACACAGGTTAGCTGGCCCTGAGGGTATGAGAGCAGGAGAGCTGATACTGCCCCCCTTTTATGCAATTTGGTGTCATGAGTGAGGAAAAGCTGCCCTCCCCCACCCCATTCCTGCCCCTTGATATCTGTAGCAAGAAGGAGAACCAGCCTTGATAACATGATAACAGGAAAACTGGCCCTGCCCCTAACCTATTCCAGCACTCAGGAGAGTGGTCCTACACCTCTGCAAAACAGTAGAGCTGGCCCTGGCGGTACAGCTGCACGTGAGCCAGCCTAGAAGGCATGAGATCAAGAGGACTGGCCCAGCTCCTCTTTTCCTGCTGCACTGAGTGCGCTAGTCCAGTAAGGGCTGGAGAGCACAACCTGGTGCTGATGAAGAAGAAAAACTGGTGAGTTGACCAACCCAGCTACCACCCAAGCCCAGAACCAGGGCTATGAGTTAGCCCACACCTCATCTATGAACTGCTGGAGCACAGGAAGGGACTGACCCTGCAGGTCCAAAGCTGCAAGATCTCCACAACGCAAGGCAACAAGAAGATACCCAAGAGGAGTCCCAGTGAGGGCCAGTATCTGTAGTATAGCAGAAGCCCGAGTCCTCCAACCAGATCAATGATTCATGCAATGAACACTTGTAAGTAAAGATGTATGGACTAAAGGGTGCACTATGTGACTCACTAGGCCACACTACAGCTTCCATGCCAAGATTTTGTTGTTATTGTTGTGGTCGTCATTGTTTTGGTTTTGTTTCTTTTTATTTTTATTTGTTTTCTCTTTGTTTTCTGCTTTTCTTTAAAATTTTATTTTATTTTATTTGGGGGAAAGTTGCGAGAGCATAACATGGACAGGAAGGAACTGGGAGATGAGAAGAATTAGGAAACATGATGCAAAATCCATAAAAAAAATCAATAAAATTATTTTTAAAAAAGAAGAAAAGAAATTTGGGGTCAGGAGGTTTTGCGCAGGCTGATAACTCCTGCAAGCAAACTTATTAAGAAATGCAGATTCTTATATACAGCCTGTAGGGAGAAAAGGGACAACGTCAGCAAAAGCTTTCCTACAGTGCGACAGAGTCAGCAGCAAGTTGCTCAAGCAATGTTGCACAAAAGGAACAGAGGCTATCTCCAGTGCATCAGAGATGGAGCACACAGTAGTTTGGGGACCGATAATCAGTCTATTTAGAGGTAAAAGCCAGCTCCCAGGAATCTAAACCTTAACTCCTTTGAAGCCCTGGCTCTAGCCCGAGTTCAGAGCTTGCCAACTTAGTTCCTGGGCAAGAACAGCAAACTAGCATTGTCTTTGTGTTTTCATCGGGGCCTCTGAGAAAGCCTTGGAACAGCCTGGCTCCCAACTGACAGCAATACTGGAAAATCAGGATTCTGTGTTTTGTGATGGAAGAATGAATGTCTAACAAGTAGGTAGCAGACTCTGTTGAGAAAAAAAATATATACTTAAAACAAACACAATTACTGATTCTTAAAGACAATTTTACCAATATTCATTGCATATAAAATAAATACTTTAACTTTCTAAGATATTTTTATTTTTTGAGATTATAATACAGTAATATCATTTCCCCTGCTCCTTTCCTCCCATCAAAACTTCCATATACCTTCCTTGCTCTCCTTCAAATACAGAGTCTCTTTTCTATTAATTGCTGCTATATACATTTATAGAAACATATGTGTTTATTACACAAAGTACAGCCTATGACATACTAATCTATCCCTTGGTTTGCTTACTTAAAGCATTTTTCAAAGGATTTATGACCTTTATATCTATAAATTCAAATTTTCTTTTATTTCTTCATAAGAGGCCTAACTGATTTACATCTTTAGATGTGGGTTAAAGTCTTCATTTGGGTTAATTGATGTTTACACTAATTCTGTGTCTATATTTTCGGTTTCTACCCTTTATATGTCATTTGTCCTCATCATTTTAAAAGTGTTCAATGGCATTTACATCATACTTTCTCTGGTCTTGTTATCAGCATTGTGTTCTGATTTCTGTGCTGTGTTCATGGATGAACTTTTTCCCTGTAGCTCCCCTGAGGACCTCCTACTCATGGAGCTTCTCCTGGATCCCCAGATTTTATGATTGTTTGGAGGTAATTATATCATTCTGCGATTTCTCATTAATAATTCATTTGACCATAATTTTTGTTTCTCCATGACAAAACTTTTCTAGACAGAATTCTATCTACCTCTATTTCTTCAGTCTTTTTCTTTATTTTCATCTACTTTGAACACATAGGAGTCTTTTAATAATTATTCATGAATAAATAGCTCATATTTGAATAAATATTTCTAAGAAATAGCTAAGGATCTCACCAAGAACCTTGAAGAAATCCTTTTTTATATAAAGTTGTGACTGATTAATTTTTTCCAACTTTTCTTGCTCCAGTCAATATTAACAGCACCTTGCTGGACTTTTCACAGCATGCAATCTCCCACTTGCACCTTGTCTCCTGCAGTGTGCTTCCTAGCAATGAGGCTTGTGTGCTATTTCCCATTCAGACCTATCTGCTGTTTTCTTCACCAGAAAAGCTAAGCATATTTCCTACAAGTAACTCTCAGAAGTAAGAACAGCCTCAAGTCCTTTAATTGCTACTAACATTCATTCTCTTCTGCTCCTTCATCAAGCATTATTTCTTTTTTTTAGGCTTTCTGAAATTTTTTTCAAATTTTTTTAATTTATTTATTTATTAAAGATTTCTGCCTCCTCCCAGCCACCGCCTCCCATTTCCCTCCCCCTCCCCCGATCAAGTCATTAGGGATAATAGTGTAAACTACCAAAATATTGCTTTTCATGGACTACTTTGCAGCTAGTGTGACCACATAATCAGGTTCTTAGCAAATATTATGGTGGGAGATTCCCTATAAAGAACCTATAAACCTAGAGAAAACTCTTTGCTACTACTTAGAGTATGGATTTTATGCTTTGTGTTCTAGCAAACTCTGAAGTGGAGAAGTTTTGTCTTTAGATGGTAACTACACACTAAATAGTGATGTCAAAAAGCAGAAACTTCATTTCTAAATAGCATAGAACTAACTGGTAACGGCAAATCTCCAGACTCTTCTGTGTAACCCAAGAGGGGAAAGAAGACTTCTATTATCTGTGATGTTCTTTTGGGGTGCATTTAACATAAATCTAAGCCAATGAAGACTTGTCTCAAAGGTGTGTTGCTGACTGGGTAACTATTCCAGAGGCCTGTCTGAAATCAGCAGCCTTGTATGAGGGAGGGTCCACTCTGACTTCTGCTAAGTTTGGCATCCCTTCCTCCCTGCTGTGAGTTGGAGTTGCATCTGTCCCAAAAGTCCTTAAAGACAGGATTTGCATGTTCTGTTTCCCATTCTCACTTTCTTAAACCTAAGTATCAAGGTTAGAAATGTTTCTCTGGTCTGTGATTTCAAGACTAGAGAGAAAAGACAGCTTTTCAGCACTGTTTTTGATTTTTAAAGCTTAGAGAGAAAATAGTTTTGAAGCTACAGATGTAAATATGAAAGACTTTCTCTGATTTATAAGAAAAGCAAGCATCACATAAAAAGTCTGGGGACTGTGATATCCTCAGGGGGATAGCTTGTTTCTTTGAGAGTAAGAATCTGTCACTTCCAGAAATGTCGAGGATACAGGACCACTGGCTAATAATGGCTGGAGAGCCACACAAAGTGCAACCAACGTGGGAGTTGAAAGGGTTGGGAAGTGTTTACTATAGATGAAGACTCTGTGGTCAGTTAGGATCATGATGAGAATAAGTGACCTGAGACACAGAGATTTCCTGATAACCAAGGAAGAGGTCTGTCTGCTAGCACTGAAGAAAAGTCAGGTTTGTCTTTTTATGTTATATTTGGGGTTGGATGGAATAAATAAGGACTAGATTCAAGTTCCCATGTAGATAACCACTCACTGTCTTCTGAGATTTTAATACCTCTTCGAGGTCTTGATGTTCAGATGTCAACTCCCAAAATTCACAAAACCCTGAGCTCCATTCTTGCCACTCAGTTCAAGGTATTTGACGTGGTACACAATTAGATAGCAACTGTAGGAAACAGGCATCAGGTAAGAGAGTGTCCTGTAGACAACCCAAGCTTCACAGACAAACCTTCCACAGGAAAGACGCTTAGTGCTGAACTTGTGCTTCCACGGGGAAATGGAAAATGCAGAAGGAAACAAGTGACAACAAATTTCTCTCTCTCCAAACACTGCCTGTCCTTTTACCCACCAGGCTGTGTAACCCTCCCATCCCCATCCAGACTACAGATGACTATGCATCCTTTTTCAAATACATCCCTACCACAATTTTCCCTCCCTCCATTCCTCACATTTCCCCATCTCTCCTCCCTCTCCTCCAGATTCATTCCTCCACAGTTTCCCTTCAAAAAAGAGCCCCCAGGGGATATGCACCAAACATGCCTTAACAAAATTGAATAAGACTGGGCGCAAATCTCCATTCCAAGGATGGGTGAGGCAACCCAGTAGGAGGAAAAGGGTCTCAAGGGCAGAAGAAAGAGTCAGAGACACCTTCACTCCCACTGTTAGGAATCCCACAAAAACATCAAGCTAACAACCATAACACATTTGCAGAAGACCTAGCTGCAGACACATACAGATTCCAAAATTGCTGCTTCAGGCTCTGAGCCCCTATAAGCTCTGCTTAGTTGATTCTGTGGGCCCTGTTCTGCTGGTGTCCTCAACCCTTCTGGCTCCTACATTTCTTCCTCCCTATCATCTGCAGTGTTCCCTCAGCTCTGAGTTCCAAGGGGACAGAACCAATGGAGATCTTCAATTTGTAATGTTTGGCTATGGGCTTCTACATCTGCTTCCATAAACTGCCCTTGGTAGACTCTGGTATGATGATTAAGGTAGGCACAGATATATGAGTATATAAGAATATCATTAGAAATCATTTTATTGATTTTTGATATTTTTTGGCATAGGTGTCTAGGCAATCCAGCCTTCAATTCCTGGTGCTGCGGGCAGTATTGGGTGTAGGCTCCCTCTAAAGGTGTGAAACCAGTCATTGATTTGCCATTCCCACAAGTTCTTTGTCTCTATTGCCCCAGTACATCTTGCAGGCAGGATAGATTATAGATTGAGGGTTGTGTAGCTGGGTTGATATCCCAGTCATACCTCAGAAGGCCTTGCCTTGTTATGGAGGGTGACTGGTTCAGGCTCCAAGTCCTCCATCACTAGGAGTCCTCAAGGGTCACCCCTGTGGAATCCTGAGAGTTTCTACTGGACTAGGTTTCCACATCACCCACTCCAACACACACACACACACACACACACAGATGTCCTCAATTCCCGTTGTCTCTCCCAGTATTGTCTCTCTTTATCCCTCCTACAATCCCTCCTGTTCCCATCACTACCTGCCTCTAGCTCACAAAAACTATTTTATTTCCCTTTCCCAGGGAGATCCATTCATTCCCCCACTTAGAGCCTGCCTTGTTACTCAGGCTTTCTGGGTTCATGGGTTGTAGCATGGTTATCCTTTACTTTACAGCTAATATCCATTTTTAATTGATTTTATTGAGCTACACATTTTTCTCAGCTCCCCTCTCTTCCTCTCTCCTCCCCATCTATCCTATCCCATGGTCCTGATGCTCCCAATTTACTCATATCTTATCTTTTTCTCCTTCCCATGTAGATTAGATCCATGTGTGTCTCTCGGTTCTCTGGGATTGTGAATTATAGGCTAGTTTTCTTTGCTTTATGTATAAAAGCCACTTATGAATTAGTACATATGATAATTGTCTTTCTGGGTCTGGGTTACATCACTCAAATGATGTTTTCTAGATCCATCCATTTGCCTGCAAATTTCAAAATGTCATTATTTTTTTCTGCTGTGTAGTACTCCATTGTGTAAATATACCACATTTTCCTTATCCATTCTTCAGTCAAAGGGCATTTAGGTTGTTTCCAGGTTCTGGCTATGACAAACAAAGCTGCTATGAACATAGTTGTGCACATGTCCTTGTGGTATGATTGAGCATCCTTTGGGTATATACTCAAAAGTGGTATTGCTGGGTCTTGAAGAAGGTTATTTTCTAATTTTTGGAGAAATCGCCGTACTGATATTTAAAGGGGCTGTAGCAGCTTGCATTCCCACCAGCAATGCAGGAATGTTCCCTTTACCCCACATCCTCTTCAGCATAAGTAGTTATCAATTTTTTTATCTTGATTTTTCTTACAGGTATAAGATGGAATCTCAGAGTTGTTTTAATTTGAATTTTTCTGATAGCTAAGGATGTTGAGTATTTCCTTAAGTGTCTTTCAGCCATTTAAAATTTTTCTGTTGAGAGTTCTCTGTTTAGGTCTGTACCTTATTTTTTATTGGATCAGTTGTTCTTTCGATGACCAACTTTTTGAGATCAGACCTCTGTCTGATGTGGGGTTTGGTGAAGACATTTTCCCATTCTGTAGGCTGCTATTTTGTCTTATTGACTGTGTCCTTTGCTTTACAAAGGCTTTTCAGTTTCAGGAAGTCCCATTTATTAATTGTTTCTCTCAGTGTCTGTGCTACTGGAGCTATATATAGGAAGTGGTCTCTTGTGCCAATGTGTTCAAGTGTACTTCCCACTTTCTCTTCTATGAGGTTCAGTGTGGTTGGCTTTATGTTGAAATCTTTGATCCATTTGTTCTTTAGTTTTATACATGGTGATAGACATGGATCTATTGTCATTCTTCTACATGTTGACATCCTGTTATGCCAGCACCATTTCTTAAATATGCTTTCTTTTTTTCCGTTTGATATTTTTTGCTTCTTTGTCAAAAATCAGGTGTTCGTAGGTGTGTGGATTAATATCTGCGTCTTTGATTCAGTTCTATTTGTCCTCCTGTCTAATATTCATTTATAAGTGAGTATCTACCATGTTTGTCTTTCTGAGTCCCAGATGCTCACTCAGGATGATTTTATTTCTACTTAGGTCTATTTTCCTGAAAATTTCATGATATAATTGTTTTATGTCTGTACACTGTGACTTTATTGTTTAAGGTATTTTTTTATTTTTTTATTTATTTATTAAAAATTTCCACCTCCTCCCCACCTCCCATTTCCCTCCCACTTCCCCTCCTCTTCCCTCTCCAGTCCTAAGAGCAGTCAGGGTTCCCTGCCCTGTAGGAAGTCCAAGGTCCTCCCCACTCCATCCAGGTCTATAAAGGTGAGCATCCAAACAGACTAGGCTCCCACAAAGCCAGTCCATGCAGTAGAATCAAAACCCAGTGCCATTGTCGTTGGCTTCTCAGTCAGCTCTCATTGACAGCCACATTCAGAGAGTCCGGTTTGATCACATGTTTTTCAGTCCCAGTTCAGCTGGCCTTGGTGAGCTCCCATTAGATCATTCCCACCGTCTCTGTGGGTGGACGCACTCCTCTCGGTCCTGACTTCCTTGCTCATGTTCTCCCTCCTTCTGTTCTTCATTTGGACCTTGGGAGCTCAGTCCAGTGCTCCAATGTGGGTCTCTGTCTCTATCTCCATCCGTCTCCAGATGAAGGTTCTATGGTAATATGCAAGATATTCGCATGATATAATTTTTTTAAACATCTGAGTAGTGCACCATTGTGTAAATGTACCACATCTGCTTTATCCACTCTTCAGTCAAGGTTGTTTCCAGTTTTTGGCTATTATGAATAAAGTCACTATGAACACAGTTGAACAAGTGTCTTTGTGGTAGGATGGAGCATCCTCTGGTTATATGCACCAAGTAGAATAGCTGGGTCTTGAGGTAAATTGGTTCCCAGTTCTCAGAGGAACCACCACATCAATTTCCAAGGTGGCTTTACAAGTTTGTACTCCCACCAGCCATGGAAGAGTATTCCCCTTGTTGCATATCCTCACCAGCATGAGCTTCCACTTGTGATTTTGATCTTAGCCATTCAGGCAGGTGTAACATGGAACCTCTGAGTCATTTTGATTTGCATTTTCCCGATGGCCAAGGATGTTAAACATTTCTTTAAGTGTTTCTCAGTCATTTTGGTTTTCTCTACTGAGAAATCTCTATTTAGATCTGTACTCGTGTTTTTAATTGGATTATTTGTTTTTGAAATATCTAGTCTCCTGAGTTCTTTATATATTTTGAATATTAGCTCTCTATCTAATGTAAAGTAGATGAAAATCTTTTCCCATTCTGTAGGCTGCCATTTTGTCCTATGAACAGTGTCCTTTGCTTTACAGAAGCTTTTCAGTCCCATAATGTCCTATTTATTGATTATTGATATTAGTAACTGATATGCTCTCCATGTTCTGTTGAGAAAGTTGTCTCCTATGCCAATGTGTTCTAGACTATTGCCCATCTTCTCTTCTATCAGGTTCAGTATGTCTGGATTTATGTTGAGGTCTTTGATCCACTTGGAGTTGAGTTTTGTGCAGGGTGAGAAACATGGATAAATTTTCATTCTTCTGCATGCAGATATTCAATTGGATCAGCACCATTTGATGAAGATGCTTTCTTTTTTTCCAGTATGTATGTCTGACTCCTTTATCAAAAACCAGATGTTCATAGATCTGTGGATATTTGTCTGCATCTTGAGTTTGATTCCGTTGACAGAGGTGTTTTTTTTATGCCAATAGCATGAAGTTTTTATTATTATAGTAAAAGACTTTTCTTTGCTTTCTGGAGTCAGGGTTTCTCTGTGTAGCCCCAGCTACCCTGGAACTAACTCTGTAGACCAGGCTGACCTCAAACTCACAGAGATCTGCCTGCCTCTGCTTCACTAGTGTTGGGATTAAAGGTCTTTCCCACTACCACCCACTGAGCATGCATTTTATGTCAGCAGAAAAGCAACCACCTGCTTGGTAGAACTGCATTACAGACTCTCTCCGCTCAAAGTTCTACACTATTCTGGCTTCTTTTTTTTTTTTTTTTTTTTTTTGGTTTTTCGAGACAGGGTTTCTCTGTGGTTTTGGAGCCTG
>JABTXL010001273.1:7551943-7563945 GCA_025134845.1 Neodon shergylaensis
TTTTTTTTTTTTGGTTTTTCGAGACAGGGTTTCTCTGTAGCTTTGGTTCCTGTCCTGGAACTAGCTCTTGTAGACCAGGCCGGTCTCGAACTCACAGAGATCCGCCTGCCTCTGCCTCCCAAGTGCTGGGATTAAAGGCGTGCGCCACCACTGCCCGTATTCTGGCTTCTTATTGAGTTCTTTGGCCTTTGTTCCTTGAGAGACCTTTCAAGGGAAGTCTGAGCTGCAGCTTCAGAAAACAAGGCCTTTTAAAAGAGTTTCTGGTCTGTTCACAGCAGAGATAGCTTCCTCTTTGTACTAGCATCCTGATCCAACCTGGAAAACCCCCAAACTGCAGTTACTAGCTCACCCCAGCTTGCCTTGGGTTGTCCAGGTTGTAGCATTTGGTAGCCCACATTCTAGGAAATCTCTTCATTTTACATAAGCTGGCATGAGTGGCTACCCAAACTCTAAAAGCCCTTCCAAAACAGTTTGGAAATTACTGCTTCAGAAACAATGTCTTACCACAGTCAAAAACGTTAAGTACTTCTACAGATAACACTTCAAGCCACTACTTGTCGCTGAAAATTAGTGTGAATTCGTTTATCAGCTGTTTTCATGTGGAACCAAGTGGAAAAGAGAAGAATAAGTACAGCCACCTGGTAGCATGCCTTGCCAGAGTCCTCAATAGTCAAATTCCTACACAAGGTTCTCCTGCTGAGTCCCCTTCAAGGAATGTACTGGCTGAGTACCTGTCACTCAAACAGGACCTTTAGCCATGAAAGAAAGAAGACAGATTAAACCTGAGTCCTCCCCACAGCCAACATACCCAAGCTTTTATTCATAGCCAAGTAGTTTATTTTCTTCCCATATTTGAGAAGCATAATCCAGGCTGCAGGGCAGACTGAGGTCCTCGTGGATGGAGCTCAAACCTGAGACTTTGACTTCATTAGAAGAGTGCTGTAACCTAACCATGCAGCCACAGAAAAGCCTGTGTAATTGACTTGAAAATAATGCTTCCAGACGCATGAGTTTATCACAGCAGCTGGAACGAACATGCAAACCAGAGAGTGAGAGGCCAGCAGAGAAAGGGACTGTTCAAAGATGCGCAGATGATCCCCTTTGTTGGCGAAGCTGTCCAGATGCTCAAGTGGCTTTAATTAAGCCCAATTCTAATTAATCTGTGACCTTATTCAAACCAACTGCGCCCCTGTGCCTCAGTCGCCTCTCCAGCTTCAGATGCCCTTTCCTTCCGACTAGAATCTGAAGATCTACTTTTTTATTAAGTTTAATTGAGAGATGACTGAACCATGGTCTCTCATGAGTAGGGAATTCCCCACCAGTAGAATCTGCACAACAGGTGGGTGACAACAAGGTGTCAGGGATTTGATAAGCACCTATGATTTATACTGATAAAAAGGCTGAATCAAGTCTGGACTGCATCCAAAACAGAACATCAGACACCACATACTTGAAGATAAAGAGAGAACAGCACATTGTGTTTAGAATGAACAGGCTCAAATAACAGCAAGGGGACCATGGAGAGATAGAGGGAAAGTATATAAGGAAACATAAGAGAGGCCAAAAGGTACCAACCACCCATCCTCTACACAGAACATTCAGGCACACTGTGTGCTACAACTGGCTTGGAATTGATTCCAAATGCTGAGCCCCTCACCACTGCTGGAGCATGGAGACTGCTGGCCACTTGCTTGGACTACAAGTAGCCTCCCTCATCTACCCAATATTGTAGGGCTATAACTACTGTGTGCTATGTTGAATGGTTGCAAACATCCAAGTGATGGCTAGGAATTCCATTTATAGCACTGACATAAACCTCTTACCGCATCTGCCCTGGACTCCATTACATCACTATAAATACTCTCACCGACCCTAACTATCAACATGGTGTAGAAAATGTGTACTGCTCTTTCCATCTCGATATGCCTATAAGATACTTCAAGTCTGCTAACTACCATAACTTCCCATAATCCTTAGTGGAAAGTCAAAGTCCTTATGGAGGGGGACAGGGTCTTCTCAAGCCTGATTTCTAGTGGCAGCAAAGAGTCCTGGTAGATGGGGTCAGAGAGCAACCTAACTGAACAAGGCAGGAAACAAATGTTCTAGAGGGTATGTGGGAGCAGCTGAGAGAAATTCCGTTCAGACTGACGAGGAAGCTGCATATCAAGACAATGGCCAGCCTCACCTCAGTCTCCCCATGAAGACCTCCTGATATCTCCTTTCACGTGGACTCCCCAGTTCAACCAGCACCCCACCACTGTTGTGCTCCACAGTCATTAGACCCGCCCGTATGTTCTCTGGAAATGAGATTCTGCCTCACTTTGCTCTCTTCTGGCAAGAAGTCTCATCAGGGTGGGAGCTGCTGATTATCTCCACTTACATAATCCCTGTTTCCTGGTTAGGAACAAAGGTAGGAAAATAGGCATTCTAGTGCCAAGCTTTGAAATCACCTAAGTGTAAGAAAAATGACCAAGAGTAGTAACACTTAGAAGCTTTAACAATTTCCATTTGCTCTGCTGTGAGAACTGCACCTTGCCTCCCAGCCTGACCATGCCAGGCTTCTTATCTCTTTAGCTGCTTTTATTTGTTCAAAAACTCATGACACCACTTTTGACTGACAGAGCCCTGCACCCCAGGGGCATCCCCTTCTAGTCTCTGCAACCTTAAAGTATATTGCCTTCCATGTCAAAATGAACTTTGTAGATGGAATTAAGAACATTGAGGTGTACCAACTATTCTGAGCTGTCCCTGTGAACCAAGAAAGTCTTGGAGAATCAGGAGGGTCAGTGAGAAAGGAGGAAATAATAATGATGTAATCATAGAAGCAGAGGTTGGAGGGGTACAAGGAAGAAGTTGTGAGTCTCAGGGAGAGAGCAGCTGCTAGGAATGGCAAAGGACAAGGAGTAGATTCATCAATGCAGCCTTCAGAAGTATCACAGCCTCCCCATACCTTAATTTTACTGCTGTGAGACACATTTCAGATTTCTTAGCTCCAGAAATATTTGCATTATGTTAAGCCATTCAGTCTATGGTCATCTCTTATAGGCTGTGATGTAAATGACAATTGCCACTTCCCCATAGACTCAGACATTTGAACGCTTGGTCCATCCTTGACACTTGCTGTGTGGAGATATTGCAGGGCAGTGCAGCCTTACTGGAGGAATAAAATCACTCAGGAGAAGACTTCAAGAGTTTAAATTCACCCCATTTCCAGTTAACTATCTGTTTCATGCTATTAAAGACACAAATCTCTCAGCTTCCTTCTTCAGCCCCCATGCTTGTTTGCTGCCATGGCTCCCTGACATGATGGATTTTTATGGACAAATAAATTCTTCCATCTCTAAGTTGGCTTGGTCATTGGCAATGGAGTTGTATCACCACAGAAGAGTAACTAATACGAGAAGCCATAGGAAATTAATAGCTTTTGCTTTTGCACATGCTCTTCCTGCTGCCTGGAATAACAGCCCTGAGTGCCTTCATCTTAGCTCACCCATGCCTTTTAGTAGAAACTACCTCTAAGTTCCCACAGTCAGTTTCCCTACTACTGTGTCTTACAGATTTGAATGTCATTTTCATAGCACTTATTACAACTATACTTTTGTGTGAGAGTTAATAAACAACTCTTCCCACTGTCTGGTTTGATCATCACCGTATCTTCCCCAGAATGGTAACTAGCACACAATAGGTGCTCAAGTAAGGCTTGTTGAAAGGATGAGTAGATCACACAGAGATAGACAGACAGACAGACAAAGAGAGAGTAAAAAAGCAGCGAAGTATTTCATTTGTCTCTAATAAATTGTTCATGGAAAATTACAGATTCCAATTATGAAAGTAACATGTTGAAAAGTGAGCACTTAATATTCAGTGGATTACCATTGCCTAGAAACATAGACGTGAAGAGATGACTCTGAAAACCTAAAAAGAATGAGTGGCTTGCTTCATGATAATTTGCATATTCAACAGTCTTACTGGTGAATATATTTACAAGAATAATATTTTGATTTCTAGTTGCCCAAAACGAATAGATGTTGCCTCTGACCCCTGATACCGATGTGCTGAGTGACACCCACACATGACTGTCATCCCATCCCGCCCTTTGTTGAGTGCAGCAGAAGACCTTGCCTGGGTATCTGTTGAGTGGAAGACATTTCAAAGTCACCAAAAAGCAACAGAAGATCAAAGGTCTCCTGGCTATTGAAATCACTCTTCTAGAACAGCATGCCTTGTTCATTTCATTCAAATCTCACACACATTGTAAAATAGCGCATTTCCTCTCTGTCACACCAAGTTGACAGACCATCTGTGTGAGAATCCAGCTCTGGGCTCTATTCAAGATGCATGAGGTGTGGAGCGGGTGTGCATAGGACACTATCCGTTGGCATTTTTCAGGAAACTTTCTGACAGGAACATGGCACTGCAAGCCACTTCGTGAAGAAGCACTGTCCTTTGCAAATGAGAGAACTATCTTCTCCTATAACGTGAATGATTGTATCAGAGGAGTTTCGGTCTTTCTGGAAATTTCCTCTGATTTTTAGCAGGTTAACAGGTTACCTTTTTGCAAAACTGAGAAATAGATGTGTGTCTTTTGTACCTTCCCCCTTCCTGGTATCTGTCTTTATCTCTTCCCAGTCTCGGGCATCAATCTATATCCTATTCTTGACAGGCTGTGTGCCCAGGGACGTATACAGGGGTTGGCACTAACACTTTCAGCATCATTTAAGTGTTGTGAGAGTCTCAAAGTATTAGAATTACTCTAAGAGAAAAACAATTCAAAGTCTAAGGAAGAAAATTTGAGCATAAGGCCTGATGAAAAGTTTTGATTTGGACCACAGATGAACTCCAAAATCAGACCACTCAATTCCATGCATGTTGTCATACTGCCTACTGGGGGAGAGGGCAGGTAGGGAAACATAGCTGAGTCCAGATGTTTGGAGAAAAGACAAGCTCAGAGACAACTTAGAGGCTAAATTACCCAATAGTAATTCACTAGAGATGAGCTCCAGTGCCATACTCTGACCCTTCGAAAGAGGAGGCATATGTAAGCAAAGGATGAACATGAAGGAGAAGGGAGAGGTATTCCAGAGAGATCCACATCTGGCCCTTTCAGATTGCATGAGCAGCTGAGGCCCTGAGCTTCACGGGTGTGAGACACAGTATGGCTGGTGGGCTTGAATATTTTCGGTTTTCCGGGCTTTTATATCTCTATACTGAATGTGTAGTGTGAAAATGGACTACTGTCATTATAACAAGGCTCTTTGAAATCTAGAAAGAACTACCCCATCGATCAAGAAATCATTCTCATTAGTTCCTTTCTAGCCTACGGTCTCCAGATTGCTGCAGGCTCGCAGCAGAGATGTAGGGACAACAAACAATAAAGGATTGCTACAGATACAGACTGGGGCCACGATGGATGCAATTAAGATTCACACGTAAACGTGTGCGTGCATCTCCCCTTTTTTTCGGCATTCAAGACTCCTGTCATAAGAGCTTTCTCCCTCCACCCCACCCCAGAAACCCAAACTACCAGTTAGTATGGTGGAAACTGCTTTAGTACCCAAGTCAAGAGGGCAACCTAAAAGAACTCAACTGGATATGATAAACCAGATGCTCAATAATGTGTGATGAGATGTAGCTCAGGTGTCAGACAGAACCTGACCAAACTGGGCATCTCCACTGACTAGCTGTGTGATCTTGGATGAGTAATTTCTCTAGAATTGTGTATGCGTATGTGTGTGTGTGTGTGTGTGAGTGTGTGTGTGTGTGTGTGTGTGTGTGTGTAAGTGTTGTGGAATCAGACTGAAGCACTGTATTTGGTAGGCAAATACTGGGCTATCTCCACAGCCTCAGGCTGCAGTTTTGGTTATCTTATCTTTAGACTAGGACTAATATTTATTTTTCTCCGATTGTACTGAAGATTACAGAAAATACATTCCCAGAGCTTGTCACTTAACAAATGGTGGTGACTGTTAACGAGTAATGAGGAGCATACCTGTGCTCGCTCCTTCCTCTGCAGCACCCGGAAGCTATAGCACACATATTGCCATCTTTCCCTCTGGATTCCCACATGCCCATTTGGTCTCCCAAAAAGAATTTATCAACTCAGACCAGGTGCTGAGAGCAATAAACTAGGTCATGTTCGAGGCCCCATTATTACTGCTGTCAGCAATAACTGATTTCGGCTTTCTGACATAAATTTGGCTGTTTTGTGTCCTGCCACCATCAGGGAGCAATCTTACAACAGGGACCTTCCCTCCCTAATGGGCACATTTAGGGGAAGTGGGAGGGGAGTGCTGTGTAGTAAGCACAGACAGCACAGCTCAAAGGAGCCTCCCTAATTGACAGCTTCCCGTGTTACGGCAGGTTTGAGACTGACTGTGATGGCAGAGTAGAGCATTCAGGGACAGAACAGCAGACAGCGTTTTCTCAAATGGAAGCTTCCAGATGTAGCCTCTGCCCTTAACCTGGTGGTTTGCAGTCTTTCCTGGGGACTCCCATGGACATAGATCATTGTCAGCTTGACTGCTGAGCCCTGCTCTATTCAGGCTCCTGAAGGAAGGAGAGTTAATGAGAGGGAACAGACAGCAGGGCTGGGGGTTGAAGAGCGGAGCCCTGGCGTCTGTCCTAGCACTGCGTGGACTTTGGCAAGTGATTTTGCACCGCGGGCCTCTACTTCTCTCAGCACAAAGGCCATCCTTAGTTTCTGTCCTTCCCATGGAGGAATGCTGGCAATGAATTCTGGCTTGACTTTTCATATTTTCAAACTTTGTCTGCCTTACAGTCATGTCGTTGGTGGAAACATGTCCCTGTGAGAGGAAGAAAAGTAACTACAATACAAAGCTAATATTAAATGAGTGCTTCCCACATGCCAAATAGTGTGCTAAAGATTTCCTTTATTGTCTCATGAAAAGAAGCCCAGTGGGCACATGCCTGCCATGCATTGTCTTGTAGTGACTGCCCTCTTGCCTAAATATCTCCCGAGAAGACACCTTCCTCTTTGTTTGTCCTCATTGACCTGCTTCATCTCAAACAGTGGGTCTTGATTGACTTGGAGACAATGTAGACTCCTCCCTGAGTACAGTAACTGTTTCAGGGGCAGCACAAATCTCTGTAGTTGTCTATGAAATCTCTGGAACTCATCAGAAACACAGAGGTACAGCCTCCTCCCCAGAGAACAGGTGCCCCCATCTTATGCTGGTAGGCATTGGGGACACACAGAGACTATATTTCCAATATTAATGCCAATGTTGAAGACACAGAGCCTAGAAATAAAGAGTAAAAAAATCAGGAACTTAAGAAGTTGAATCAAACATTACATAAAATTACCTTTGCTCTGACTTAGATTGTTTTGGTTTGTTTTTTTTTTTCAAGACAGGGTTTCTCTGTATAGCCCTGACTGTCCAGGAACTTACTCTGTAAACCAGGGTGGCCTTGAACTCACAGAGCCACCTGCCTTTACCTCCCAAGTGCTGGGATTAAAGGTATGTACCACCACTGCTCAACTTTATTTAGATTTTTTCAGTTTCATACAATCATAATTATTCTCATAATTAAAGGCCAGCATTGCTAATCTCATTAGGGAAAGAAACTAAAACACAGTGAAGGTAAGCAATTTGCCTGAAGCCACACAGCAGGTTCCTGTGAGAGACATCATCTAACTGAGGTTCATTTCAGCACTGTGCTTTTTGCTACAGTGAAGTGATGAAAACTGCCAAGTCATTGACACTGGGAAGGATTTTATGAATTAAAAAAAAAAAACCCTTATTGTTTCAAGAGTTGGTTTGGAACTGTTGCTTCGACCCCAATCTAAATGGCTTTTATTGGTACTTTCATTATAATACAGATTCTTAGGACTCCAATGTCACATGAGAAATCAATGTCCATCATCAGCCCCTGGACAGCCCCCACTTCCCTGTCCTGGTGACTGTTCCTAACAAGTGACGTCTGTCTGTCACTCTCATTCTGCTCACTAAAAAAACCCTGAAGACATTAGATACCAGGCCCCTCGATGTTTCCCTTTAAGGTAGTTGGTGGCTATCCCCATGTATTAAGTAAAACCAAAATTTCTCCTGTCATCAGCATTCATTTGTAAATGATGAAAACGTAAAGCTTATATTGCAAGCAAAAGAGAGGCTTGAGTGTCATAAGAAGTTCCAGAATTAGTCTTCTGACATGGCTGAATCCAGGAGATTAAGCAATGTTAACAGGATTCTAATGGACTCCCTCAGTTCACACTCTACTGGTCTTTCCACAAACAGATTCTACCTGGGGAAGGGGTGCCAGGCAGTGGCTCCACCCACCTCCTTCCAGCTCACCTGCTGTACCGACAGGAAGATGTCCTCTACCAGTGAGCAACTGCAAACCTGAGAGAAGACTCCACCGACCCTTCTGCAACCACACTCCAATGAACAGTCCCTATGTGACAGACAAGTGATAGGATATCATTAGGCAGTGTTATCAGAGTCTCAAAGACTTGGAGAAATACTTTCAGTGTCAGAAAATGAAAATGGAAGCAGTGTGTTTAAAAGACAAAAGCAAAGTTGTGGGTACTCCAATCTTCCGCACCTCACAGCTAACCACCAGGATTTGCATTCTAAAAGTAATAAACTTCACAGAGTCTCCGCTTCATCGTGGTATTTTTAACCCCTATGATTTTGCATGCACTGCACTACTTCTGGGAACATGGAAGGCTTTCTATGTTCTGTTCTGTTTCTATAGCTACAAATGCCCAGCTCTCATGACTGTCCTCCAGCCCACATCTGGCTCCAAAGATAAACAGGCATCTCATCTCTCTTTAGAGCTCACTCTGAATCTTGCAGTGCTTCCCTTGTGGTGGCCATGCATTAATCTATAGCAATGTGCTTACGTGATTATTCCCTAGAACTAAACTCCTTAAAGACCAAGACTATGCTGTTTACTTTATCCCCAACACTGAACAAAAATTATCTACACTGAAGAGGTAATTAATTCCCGAATGTATGATTAATTACATGGATAAAAAGAAACAATTCTCCTCAAAGAAATGAGGAATATCGTTGAAGGAACACTGACCTGAGAACCAGAGGATCTACTCCTGTTCTTTTACTGTGAGACCTTGGACATGTGTCCTGACTCGTGATTTCTGACCTTACTGTTGTTCGTGTTTAGAAACTTGTTTAGTAAGGCCATTGGTGGAGGGTGGTGTTACTGAAAACCAGAATTGCCGTGGGATGTTCCGACCAGAACTCTCTTCCAACCTATAATTATGAATATGCGGTCAACAAATTACTGGTGTCCCAGCTATGCCCACATTCACATTCTTGGAACCCATAAATGTCAAAAGAAACTCTGCAGAAGTGTTGAGGTTCTTGGGAGAATTATTTCTGTTAAGTTGTATGGATGACCTTGATGTGATCACGGAAGTCTTAGGTCATTACAAGAAAAGAAGGCAGGAAACAAAAATCCGGATTTGGAGTGGTGCTAGAATATGAAGGATGGGAGAATGAGCCAAGGCAGCCCAGGGACCTCAAGAATCTGGAAAAGGTGAAGGAACAGATTCTCCTCAGTATTTCCAGGAGAAACCACCTCATTTTTAGCCCAGGGTAACTATAGACCAATAAGCTCCAGAAGAATAAAATAATTATTTTCCGTCCAAGTAAGTGAGTTTGTGGTCATTTCTTATGACAATCATAAAATACTAAGCCATAAGTCTAGGAGAAAAGATGAAGCAAAAAATAAATTACTATTTTACTAATTCAGTAAAGGAAATAAAACTGAGATTTTCAACTTCATAAAATGTTAAGAAGCTTGAGAAGCTGTCGTTTTTTTTCATGGTAAAAGGGCATAAAGAATTGAGCCAAATTGAACCCAGAGAAACCTAGATTAGACATGTTAGTCAAGTTAGTAAAATCCAGATGTGGGCGTTGTAGGACACAACTTTAGTCCCAGCACTCAGGGTCAGTGGCAAGCGGATCTATATGAGTTCGAGGCCAGCCAGAGTTATATAGAGAATTTCTGTATCAAAATTAAACAAATAAATAAAAAGTAATAACTAGAATGAATTTCCAAAGACTAAAAAAAATCTATTGAAGGGCTTCCTGGACAACAAGAGTCTAGGTAGATGTGCTGTTAGCAGATTGGTGATGAATTGGTAGGTCCTTCAATGCATGATGAAATAAAGGAAGCCCCCAGTACTGGACTTCAGTCTAAGAGGCCAAGGAAGTGAGTTTCCCTGTGGTTGAAGCAATCATTTCTCCAGCACCAGTGTGAATGGTAGGGGTTCGCTCTGAGTGAGTAAGCTGAGCTATGAGCTTCTATTTGTCGACTAAAAGAGATGAATCATCTTCCTAAATGAGAGAGGTTGTAGCGTGTTTGAGAGAAATCTATAGTTTTCTCAGATTTCAGAGTCTATGGGTGAGCTGTGGCTCATTATGTATGAAGCGGTTCAATGTGAGCACCTAATGGTTCAGTAATACCATCATATGAAGGTCAAGTATATAGGCTGTTAAATTCAGAGCCTTGAGTTTATACTTCAAGTCCATCACTTGTTCAGTGAGCAACCTTAAGCAGGTTAGCTTGTAAGTAATTTAGTTTCTTTATTTGCAAATAATAATTCTTTATTCCATTAAGCTCTCATGGTGATTAAATGATATACAGTCAGCCCTCAATATTCACAAAAGTCTGGTCTCAGATTCCAAACCCTGTAGGTGCTCAAATTCCATATAAATGGCATAATATTTGCATACATTATGTGTCTGTACAGCCTATATCCTTCAATATATCTAAATATCATATCTAAATTGTTTATCATACCTACCACAATATAAAAGTAATATTAATAGTTTTGTGCTGCATTGTTCGGAGAACAATGATGGTAAAGGAGTTGTGCCTGCTCAGTACAAATATTTCCAAATGTTTTCAGTCAGTCATTGGGTGAACCCACAGTTGGAGTCCCCCAGACATCAAAGGTCAACTATATCACATATAAAATATAATGTCTAGAACTGACTAGGAATCCTTTTTAAGAGGTAGCTCTTTTTTCCAGCTGTGAGTTAGAAAAAAGGCATCAGTTTAGACTACAAGGAGTGTAGCTTCATGATCCAGAGAGGAGAAGGAACCTACAGAACAAAGGAAGTTTGCAACTGAACAGTAAAAATGAATCGCTGTGTCGATCCTAAAAGCACCAGGCTCATGTAGGCACTGGCAACTGGAGCTCCTTGAAATGCCACCTTCAACTGCTGGATCACCCCTCCATCATGAAAGAATACCATGGAGAGAGAAACAACTTTCTAGAAATTGAGCCAGATCCACTTGCTGTACCTAGAGGCATTCTATGGCTCGCCCTGCAAACATGCCATTCGCTTGACTTTTATGACATCATCTCCTTTCCTCCAATGTACATTCCCCCCCACAAAAAAATTGATGTGCAAACTATCATCCTAAGTATAGCAGTTAATACAACAGACATGAACCAGTCCCTAGACTTTATAGCAGATAATGCTAATCAATTAATGACACACTCCCACAAAGTCCTGGAGCCCCATCAATTCCTTCACTGTGTAGTCTATTTCTCCAAAGAACTACCACCAATCAATTAGAATTGGAAGATGAGATGAAAACTCAATCGTGCCTGCTAGGAGCTCCTGTGGCTGCTGAATGAATGTGCACTGATCCCTTTTTTCACAGACCTATGTCATAGCGATCTCACAAGCCACTGCTAACAGCAAAAAGACACCCCCAAAGCAACAATCACCAATTAGACATTTAGAATCTGATGACACTTTGTTTCGACCACTTGCCCTGAAAGGGTCTTGAGTATCTCACTGAAGCATCCAGTTATTATCCTCATCACAGCTACTCATCTGATGATCAACTGATAGAACGTTTATAAGCCACAATCTCAAGTTCATTTATGATATCTGTGATCTTTTATTACATAGCTCCAGTCCTAGCCCTTTACTTACCATTGCTTCTCTCTCTCTCTCTCTCTCTCTCTCTCTCTCTCTCTCTCTCTCTCTCTCTCTCTC